>MU182121.1:555982-595667 GCA_016904865.1 Pissodes strobi | reverse complement strand
TATTGTGAGCATGCGCAGTATTAAAATGTCATCACCTTGACCTTATCAACGATAACGGTTTCTGTTAATTACGAAAAAATAAGGAGTATTATCGTAATCGTTGTGGTTATATCATGGACTGCAATGTCGCCAATGCGCTTAGAAGTTAATAACATTCTTTTGAGTTTGGTGAAATTTGATTCATTATTCGATGACAAATTTGAACACGTACAGAAATTATATTTTTATTAGTTAACTTGGAATATTTATAAGTTACTTTAAGAAACTTAAATATAGTTTTTGCATATTTCAACATTGTAGGGGATTATTATTTCTCGGAATAAATAATACTATAATAATAATACTTCTAATTTGCTGTGGAATTCTCACTGCTCATGCTAATCGATAAATATGCTCTTTTTTAAACCTAAAATAAAGTGTTGCCTCATTGTCTTCAAAATTATCCAAATCGAATTCTGCCTGAACCTGCATCATAGCATCCTTCTGTTGCAGAGGATATCATTCAGGATAATACCTCTGATTAAATTGTGGTTGGCTGCGTTTCGCCACTAAACTAAGCCTATCTCTAATCGTATAAATATATAAAAATAATATGCGAAAAACGATATAAATTTCTGTCTAAATGCAGGTTAGTAATCCAGTAGAATGTTCTAAATAAGCTTTAAATAATTAATATAATCCGCAAAGCAATGGCCTGTGAGGTAAGTTATTTGGAAAGCAGTTAAGAACGATTCTTGATCAAATAAGGAAAAGCTCAGATAGCAAAGTCATGAAAAAGCAAAAGAGGCTACAGAAAATATGATTAAAGCTCGAGAACCTCAAATAATTTCAAAGAAAGGAAAGGTTCGATATTTTACGGTGGGAGAGAGTGTTATGGCACGAGATTATAGAGAAGTTAACACGAAGGGATGGGTAGAAGTCATAATCGAAAGAAGAATAGGAAAATCTGTATATTTGTGTCGTTTGAAATCGAACCAACCATGGAAAAGACATAGTAATCAGATTATTAGGAGATTGACCAAGAGGAAAGAGAGGGAGGCAGCGCTCATGTCAAGAATACAATATCCAGAGAGAGATAGCGTATGAACCACTAAGAGAATCGGATAAATAAGTCATTCAAACTGAGATAACAAGTAACCATGAGTATGCCAGGGTCAGGCCTAAAACACCGACCTTGTTTAACGAACCTACACACACTGATACACAATCAGGTAAACACCAAAACACCTCAGACAATGACAATGACCTTCACAACAATAGGTTGATTTTCAGAATACTGATTGCAATGATAGTTTTACAGATTTAAGTCAATGTGAGGCGTTGTCTGATTGGGAAGTTGTAAAATCCGACAACACTTCTCCAAGGAAGCCTAGTAGTGAATTACACAATTCATTAAGTAGCTCTACGGATGATTTCAAGGAACCAAAAATTAAAATTATCTCTAAATATTTTTATAATAAAAATACAGTTCAGCAAGATTGTGTCAAGCCGATTGAAGCTAGCGAGGCTATTGAAAGCAGTGTCTTTAACTTTTATGTATTTATTTATTTATTCATTTACTTCCATTGACATGATCACATATGTTGGAACTGTCAAATACAAAGTTAAAAATACATTAAAAACAAGATACAAATGATTAAAATCTAAAACACTACAACTAAGCAAAATTTGATTAATTAAAAGAGTGTGAAAAAAAATCAGTCAATGAATAAAAGGGGGTCTCAGCTAATATGGGCTTAAGTTTCCTCTTATAGAGGTGGAGAATCCGAATATCCTTAATATTTGAAGGCAGGTGGTTATAAATTTTAAGGGAAGTGATCCCAGGTCCTTTCTGAACCTGGATCAAGCGAGCACCAGGAATGAAAAGTCTTTCAACATTTCTTGTCATGTAACTAACGATTAATAACCCCGCACTTCGGGAATTCATTAAGATGTTTAAATATATAACAAGCACATTAAGAAATGTATAAACCACTAACGGTGAGAATTCGTTCTGATTTAAAAGTTTGGCGACAGGAGGCTCTGAATGGTAAGCGGAACAAAGTCCGTATTATTCTCTTTTGGCTTATCAGAACTTTATTTATGTTGCTAGAGTTACCCCATGCCAACAGTCCATAAGACAAGACCGATTGAACGGTAGTATAATAGAACATTTTAAGGATATGTTTCTCCGCAAAACCTCTCAACTGCAGTACAGCGTAGTTCCTGTATGATAGTTTACTACAGGTGTTATGGATTTGACCAGTCCATGAAAGATGAGAGTCAACTGCAATGCCCAAGAAGGTTACGTCCTCACGCTGGACAAGATTTGATGACCCGTCCCTGACAAGCAGACTCCTTTCCTGGGTCACCTTGATAGGGGTGAAAACAAGAAAGTTAGTTTTCGCGGTATTCAGGCAAAGGCCATTTCCCACGCACCACCCAGCATTATCACTCACACACCTGTTCGACTCTCATAATCACTCCCCTCGACAACTGCCGACGTGTCATCCTCGAAAAGAGTTATATAACTACCGCCGGCCAGCAGAGGGAGGTCGTTTATAAACATAAGGAACAAGATAGGCCCCAGTACACTGCCCTGGGGAACGCCCGTGCTAACATTTGCCCAATCAGACACAATCTGTCCACCATCACCCAACAATTTCACGGCTTGACTCCTGCCTGACAGGTAGGTCTTTATCCAGTCATTTGCCGGCCCCCTTTATTTATTTATTTATTTAGAATCCTGTCAATACAATATACATACATAGTTGTCATCAATAAATTACATTAGTAAATAGGAAAGGTAGCACACCTAGGAAAAAGAATCCTGTATGTGTCACTACAATTTAGTAGTAAGACAGGCGTAGAAGAAAAAAAAATTGACTCTATATATATCTTAAACAAATATAACATCTAATGTATAAGCAGTACCTCAGCAGTAACTTATTAACAAAAAGAGTCACACATAAATGATACACATAAAAAACAATAATAATTATATACATAATAGGATATACGAGAGCTGCATTTACAACAGTGACACTAATATACTATATTTTTGCATTAAAAATTATTTAATCTTAATTGAAAACATTCTATGGTTCTTGATACCTTTAATTAAAGCTGGAAGCATATTCATTACTTTCGGCCCTATATAAGTTGCAAATCTTTGACTCGCTGTGGTATGTTGAAGTGGTACATTTAGATTTCTTGTTTGTCTTGTGTTGTAAGCATGATTCGACACTACTTTAAGCTGAGGATTTTTATAGTAAAACATGACAGTAGTGTGAAAATAAAGTAGACGTACATTTAAAATTGCGTTGTCACAATATAAAGGTTTAGTGGAAAAAAGTCTATCCTTTTTAAATATGGTCCTCAATATGTAATTTTGCATTACACTTAATAATTGAAGAGCATTATCATGTAATGCACCCCAAACAAGAATACCATATATAATTATTGATTCGACCAATGTTTTGTAGATCATAATAAGTTGTTTCCTGTTTAGAAATTTTCTCAGCTCATAAAATTTATGAATAAAGCATCCAACCCTTTTACTCAGAGCCACAGCTTGATCAGGCCACTTAAGGTTTTTATCAATTTGTACTCCCAGGTAGGTTACTTTATCTACCTCCTTTATGTCAAATACGCTACCATCGCTATTTTTGATACTTAGTTTATTTAAATCTGGCCTATTTGAATTATTTAGTGAAAAAGCAATAAAAGTGGTCTTATCAATGTTTAGAGATAGTTTATTTTGATCCAGCCAAATTTTAATTTTTGCTGCACCACTCTCTGCTTTCTCTTTTGCATCCTACCAAGTGTCTCCACTAAACAGACATACCGTGTCATCTGCATATGAAATTATTTCTCCACCTATTTCGGTAATGTTTAGTAGCGAGTTTATATAGAGTGCAAATAACAATGGGCCCAAAACTGTGCCTTGTGGAACTCCCATTTCAATAGTAAGTGTGTCACTATATATATTGTTCATTTTTAGTATTTGTTTTCTTTCCGCGAAGTAGTCTTTAAATATTTCATAGGCAAGACCTCTAACACCATTCAGTTGAAGCACATCAAGCAATTTTTGATGCGGCATTGTATCAAAGGCCTTGGCTAGGTCTAAGAATACAGCAACACACTGATCACCCTTATCCAGAAAGCCTTTAATTTGACTGACTACTTTAAACATAGCATCACTTGCACCTGACTAAGACAGAAACCCAAACTCCTTAGTACTCAGAATATTGTAGAGTTTGAAATGATCATAAAGCCTTACTTTCAAGCACTTTTTACAATTTTTGAGAAACTCGTGATTAAACTTATAGATCTATAATTCTTTATAAAGCTTTTATTTCCTTGTTTAAATATTGGGCTTACAATTGATACTTTGAAAGGATCTGATATTTTTCCTGTGGAAAAAATAAGGTTGATAATATGAATTAATGGGTCAAGAAGAGATTGATGAAATTTTTTGACAAATGTAGAGGAGATCCCGGCTACACTTGGCGTACTTTTATTTTTTAAACTAGAAATATGTTGGATTATTTCATTTCTCCCAACTGGTGTGAGAAAGAGTGCGTTTACTATATTGGTCTGACTACTTTTTAAATTTTATTTTGGAATGTCTATCTTATCAGCCATTTCTCTACCTACATTTATGAAATACCTATTACAATAATCAACCATTTCTTTGCCATTTAAAAATTCTTCCCCACTATACTTCTTTACGGTAATTTTCGAGTCAAAATTACTGTCAGCATTTGTTGCTTCAGCTACAAGTTTATATAAATGTTTTACATCATTTTTATTTTCATTGATTTTGTCTGAATAATATTTAGCCTTGGTGTTTGAAATGATTTTATTCAACATATTTCTGTATTTTTTATAGGCATTCTTTAACTCTAATTCCATAATACGCCAGTTTATCCAATAGTGTCGCATGATTTATGGTATCAAAGGCCTTTGTGAAGTCATAAGAAATCTCAACAGATTTCAGCCCCTCATTGAAATTACCCAGGATTTTCAGGTAAAAGGATAATATGGCGTCAGTAGTTGATCGTCCAACTTTGAACCCGAACTGCCTGCAGGTCAATATGCGGAAGGACTCTAAAAAACCCACCCATCTTTCCCGAAAAGCCCTCTCGAAAACCTTCGAGAACACGGACAGCAGGGCGATCGGTCAGTAATTCTCCACCGCAGTCGGGTCCCCCTTCTTATAAACTGGTACTATGATCGCCCTTTTCAAGACATCCGGGAAGTAGACATGTTCATAACTCAAAACGTTTGACGAGGAATAAGTTACCTGTTAGATATAAACACTTTCTCTGAGGATGGACCATGGGAAATGTAGGTATAGTGACGGCTGTATGTTACAATAAAATGTAGAGTAAAACAAAATGTATTTGTAAATTTAGCGAGGAGGGAAATGTAGTGTCCTGGCACACGATCTTCCCCCCTTTAGGGATCATCTCAAAGTAGGAAAGTTAGACAGACGCGCTTTGGCCGGATAAATTAGAACAACGGCGGTCAGTAGTTTGATATCGGGTTGTTAGGTTTTTCTAATGTATAAAAAGAAACTGGTGAAATAAACGTGAAATAAACTTGCTCAAAGTAAGCAAGTGCATTTATTAAGGCTGCCCAAACATAACACTAAATATCTAGCCTTTTACTCCAAATAAAAGCCGTATAGTTCGTGGGTATTTCAAAAATGTCTCTTATTAATAAAAGTGCATCAATAAATAAGGATGTGTGCAAATGGAACTATTGCTAGGAAGATATAGTCACTGCATCAAGCATAAATACCTTTAGACATCAATTGCACAGTTATTACTCAATTTTCAGCTAAATATGGTTTTATGACGTTGGGTTTGTGGTTATATCGCTAAAGGCAGCTCCATATTGATGCACTCCAAGCCCAAGAACCAGGGGCGTGGTAACATAAGTTTTTTTATTTATTTTATTTTGCTATTGCCCAATAAAAAGAAAGCTAATATCACAATCATAAATATTTCTATTTTTCTTTCTGTAAATAGTTAAAAATGGAAAAATACGTATATAACAACAAAATATACCGGGACTCAAGAGGTAAGAGTAGTAGCAAACAGCTAGAAGCTAAGTTAACTCGATTTTAAAATATCTGCCGCATACAGGATAATACCTAGAATAGATGAAATCCTCATAGACGGTTTTTTTAGTTTTTCTTAAACACTTTTTGATTCAAAAAGCAGTCCAATTGGGCTGAAAAACAATTCGCTACATCGCTGATCTAGTCAAAAATGAGTTATGCCCATGCTCAGGGCTATGAGAATTTGAGTGCAATAGATTATAAAACATAGCGACATCCCTGTACATCCGTCGAATCTGAAGGGATGTAACTTGAGGAGTTTTCCAATTCTGAGTAATTTACGTTTTCAACTCTTATATTGCTCCTTAAATGCCATATATCTCAGGAACCTGTGGTGTACTCTTTCAATCGCCAGCATATGGACATTTTAAGAACAATAATCCAAATGCAGATGCACTAGGAAATAGAATAGAAATTTGAGCGATGGAATATTTAGAAACTCCTTAGTGCAACGTTTGATAAAGCCCAATATTTGTAGTTATTTTGGTAAAACCGATGATAAGGTGATATGTATAAGACACGTGGCTGTCAAGTAAGACTTACTTCCAGATCTTTTATTCAAGAAGGCAGCAATAAGGTTGAGCCTTTTATATTGTAATCTACTAAAATGCATAAGCTACTAAAGAAATATCACCCTGTCGTAAGTTTGAACTTGAACTTGGAGATTGTTATATAAACATTAAAAGCAAACTATAAACAACGCGAGCAATCAACGGGAGCGATTTTGAACCTTAAGCATGCCATGATCATCACTTTTTTAGTATAAATGCGCTAACAAACCCTCAGTTCGGCAGACTTTAGTCTCGCCTCCAGCTCCCAAGGTTAGCCATTTGACGACTGCCTTCTGGGTTCTGTCCGCTGTTAAAGTTGGCCATACGGCTGCTTTAGGTTCTAGTCCATTCCTTCCAAACCTGGTACCGGTTAGCCATTTGACGACTGCTAGGACCAGGGGTTTCACAACCTCCATAGTAAAGTCCTGACAAGAAGTGTGTCAGAGTTTTGAGAAAGGCAAGTGTCTAAATAGTCAGTTAAAAAGTTTTGTGAAATATTTTAGTGCTCTTAAATAAAACCCAACTCTTAAGAAAAACTATAAATTATAAGACAGTAACCAATAATCTCCAAAGTCATGGAACGTGTAGTCAACCAGCAACTACTCAAGTACCTCGAGAACAACAGAATAATCAGCGATAATCAATACGGCTTTCGCAAAGGGAGATCGACAGGAGATATATTGGCCTATGTCATTCATATATGGAGTAGGGCAATTGAAAACTACGGAGAGTCTCGAGCGATTGCGTTGGATATTTCAAAGGCATTCGACAGAGTTTGGCATGACGCACTGCTCAACAAACTGCCGTCCTTCGGACTGCCAGCCTCTCTCTGCAGCTGGCTGGCCAGTTTCCTTAAGAACCGATCCCTACACGTTGCAGTCGATGGACACATCTCGGACACATTCACCATCAACGCGGGCGTGCCTCAGCTTACAGTTTTGCAGATGACAGTACCTTTGTCTTCCACTTTAGATCAAAAAAACCCTTACCAGCGACTGAGACTCACCACCGCAGACAGGAGCAGATTACAGCCATTAATCAAGACCTGGAGAAAGTTCAAACTTGGGGCGACCGAAATTTGGTCCAGTTCAATGCAGCAAAAACCCAAGCAGCAACGTTTACCAAGAGGACCAATACAGCGGGCCCTGACATCATTATGGCAGCATCGACCATTCCTTCATCCTCATCGGACTGCTGGGTGTCTCGGTCAACAGCAATATGTCATGGCATGACCATGTTGCTAACATCGCAAAATCAGCCTCCCAGAAGCTTGGTCCGCTATTTCTCAACAAAAAACTCTATACACCGCAGCAGTTGCTCTTGCTATATAAAGCGCAAATAAGACCGTGCTTAGAATATTGCTCACATATCTGGGGTGCCGCACCAAAGCACACCCTAAAGCTGCTGGATTCCATTCAGAAGAGACTCGGAATCTGGATAGTCTGGAGCACCGCAGACATGTTGCCGAGATGTCTCTGTTTTACAGATACTTTCACGGCAGATGTTCCCAGGATTTGGCCCGCATCATCCAGCCCCTGGCAACTCCTGTCAGACAGTCACGACAGACGGCAGGAGCACACCAGTTCATCGTACAACTAGAAACACCTAGAACATCGCTTTACAAGAACTCCTTTGTCTGGCGCACTGCATCACTGTGGAACTCACTTCCAGGACATCTGGACATCAAATTACAACCTACAACTATTCAAGAACCGTGTCAATGAACATCTTCGCACACACACCGCTCATCGAGCGCCATAGGATCTCCCTTTAGTGTGTGTGCCTGCCATAAAAAAAAACCTATAAACAGTACCTTAAATCGAGAAAACATGCGCACCGTAGTAATCGGGTATAATAGAATCTCATTTTTCTGACCAATAATTATTGTTAAAGTTTTATCGTTAATACATTGTTATTGTTATAAACTAAACGTGCTTATTTTATCATCTATTCTTACCCCACGTAACCTTTGCAAATGTAAGCAAGCTTAACGAACCTCTGTCTGTACTATAACGATCTGGCAACAGCAATCGATGCTGGAGCTCAGATTGACTCTATATATTCCGATTTTGCCAAGGCCTTTGATGGGGTTGACCATAGAATTCTCATTTTTAAATTAGACTCATACGGTATTTTTGACCCCCTCCTTTCTTGGTTGGCGAACTATTTTGACGGTAGAACTCAATTTGTAAAGGTGAACAATGTTCTGTCTGGCGAAATATCAGTAACATCGGGGGTTGCTCAGGGCTCTCATTTGGGACCTATATTGTTTTTAATCTTCATTAATGACATTGCCTCACAGTTTGTCCATGCACACTTTCTATTCTATGCTGACAACTTAAAGGTATACAAAAGGATTTACTGCGAGGAGGATTGCCTTCAGTTGCAACGTGAAATCTGTAAATCTGACTGGTGTGCTGTCAATGGCATGAAGATGAACTTATCGAAGTGGAAGGTTATGACATTCACCCGCAAGAAAAAACCAATTTTATTTGATTACTCTCTTTCCAATATAAGCCTTCTCAAAGTGTGCTTGATCAATGGTCGTGGGGTCATCTTCGATACTAAATTGAGGTTTAATGAACATATAAATAGTGTGATCTCCAAGTCATTCAGGGCGGCTGGATTCATTATGAGAACTTCTTTTGACTTCACTAATATCCATGTTTTAAAGACACTTTATTACTCATTGGTGCGGAGTCACCTTGTATACTGCTGTATTGTCTGGTCCCCTTTCTATAGGACCCATTCTAATAGGATTGAGCGTGTTCAGACTAGGTTTGTTCGCCTCCTACTCAGGAAACTTCGCAATCGTAAGAAATGACTTTTCCTGCACTCAACGCCTGATTCTTTTCGGCTTGGATAGTCTGGAGACTCGTCGAATTTTTTTAACAACACTGTTTGGTTATAAAATCATCACAAGTGAGATTGATTGCCCTGATCTACTTGCTTTGATCAATTTTCGGACGCCGTCACGGAACACTCGTCTGATTGATCGATTTTCGGTACACAGATGTTGGGCATAATAGTCCCTTGAACCGGATTATGGAGTATTTTAATATGTATGTTTGCACTGAATTTCAAATGGGTTGGTCTACACACAAGTTTAGAACTGAGCTAACGCGTATCTTATCTTACTAGCGTGACTACTCGTTCGATAGCTGTTATGCCAATGGTGCCTTGCATTTTCGTCATGACATGTGCCTGTCTTGTATGGTGATTTTAAATGTTCATGTGTTTTACTTGCTCTTGTTTGTTGTATTTTATTATTGATATCAGATTAGCTTATAGTATTGTATTTGCTGAGTTGATGTGTAATGTCTTGAAACTTGTTTGTATTGAATTTATTGATACTGTGAGCTGTACTATTTGGAAATATCTTCTGTAAGTACTGTTGTTCTAAGTAAATAAATAAAAACAAACTCAGTGGTGCGATGGAGAAGAAATCCAAATTGTTAGTCGATGAAGCAATCCCTTAAACCAGTAGTCACAGACTAAACTTTTAAAACCTTGGGAATACAACTTAATATACTGATAGGCTTGTGATTATTGGCCTGAAAATTATCACCTAATTTTAGTATAGGGTAATGAAGCTTGATGATTTTGAGTTGGACAAGTTCCGGTTTATGGAAAAATATAGAAGTATTTTGTTATCCTCCATTCAATTTAGTACATTATTTAAAATTAAAACCTGTAATTTTACTTACCATTAATTGTATGTTCGACAGGATTACCTAAATTAACAGGTTGAGAATAATTCGAATACATCAGAGCTACCAAGCCTTCCACTAAATCCGATACGTATTGAAAGGATCTAGTTTGATCCCCGGAACCATACACCTATTAAAGAAAGAAGTATCAGAAGTATAAATAATACTTGAATATGTTGTATTAGGGTAACTAGATAGGTCCCAATTATATTATATTTATCAATGAGAACTTCTAATAGCATATATTCCGCAACATCTTTTTATTTACGTTAGAAAGCATAAACTGTGTTGTGGTGAGCGAGTTTTATGACAACGGGTTTCGACCAAGCAGCCAAGTGTATCAAAAACCAGCTCCAATTCACTACCCACCGCCAAGAAATCTTGCTTCTTACGACTCATCGCTTTTAACTATGTTTTACTGAGCATAACCCTTATTTTTAATATGTGTACCACTGACTCTCTTCACGTCGTCTATTCATCTCACATGTATCCGGCCGCTACTTTTCTTCCGCCTATCAGTGTTCTGACTCTTCTTTTATTTGTTTTTATTTTTGGTATCCTTTCTCTATTGGCTAGTTCAGAGCAATGCGTATACCATGGATCTTGGGCGGTTGGCACTTTACTTGATCCAAACCATCGATCGTCTCCAATTTATAATTGGTCACTGGAAAGATTCATGCTTATAGAATTTTCAGTTTAGGATTATCGGGATATAGTTGTACTAAGGAGAAACCGTAATTTACTGAAAGCAGTCCAAGTATGTCGAATCGGTTCTGGTTTTCTTTGCCCATTTTGACAGCATGCCCATCATTATCAGTGATGGAATTATCTATGGACGCATGTGCTTTCATCTTTGCTCATGATTTTGGTCTTGCCAAGGTTTAGTTTAAGTCCCACCTCATAAGAACAATGCCATATGCAACTGGTGGCAATTTAAATTAATTTCTTGGACTTGTTTCAGTTAATATAGAACCTTCTTGACTCACACCCTTATTAGCGTGTTTCTTTTTAACAAATGCCTTATTGAAGGTGATTTTAAGTACACATATTATCATAAACCATACTATATTGCCAAAATAAAAACACAAAACAGGTCGTTAGAACGAACTTACTGAAGATCAGCTTCCATATTTTTTCAAAGCTACTCCTTGGTGAAGTCAAATTAGATAGACAACACACACCACCTCACCCATTTTAGAGATCTCAAATTTGCTCAACAGTATTCTATATTCTACACAGACAAACGATTTGCAAAGACCACAGGTAGTTGTCCCAATCTTTCAAGCGTTGATCGGTAATTTACTCAATAGACTAAAGAAGATATTTTATTTTGCATTCGTTAAATTAACAGTAATTAATCAACTTACTGTAACAACGTCATTCTGCAATGCTTGCAAAATAAAATTTGACACCACTCGACCATCGTTCATGTGCATTCTAGGTCCATAAGTGTTGAAAATTCTAGCTACTCTAACTTGCATGTTTTCTTGTTTAGCATAGGCGTACGTCAGGGTTTCTGACACCCTTTTACCTTCGTCATAACAAGCCCTAGGACCTAAAATAGTAAGTGCTTTCAGATTATACCTAGAAAGAGCACTCTTTTCAATTAATCTATTCAAGATATCTATGCGCAATTATCATTTTTGTTGCTGCCTGTGAGGTAAGTTTACGCTGGCAATATTACAACAAAGAATCATGAATGATTAGGAGGTATACGTTCAACATGAACTAAGAATGCGTCAGAACTATACCCATTTGTAATGACGTTATTTTTGTTTATTTAGTACATTCAAAACGGCGGTGACAGCAAACTTTTGACAAAAAATTGGTATCCGATGATTATTCATTTTTTTATATACTTGGTTATGTGAAGTATCCGTCACTGCACTATAATGAGCAATCGCAGCGGATAATTTTAATTATATTGGCTTTTTTTCCAACTGGAAAAGGAACAAATCCGAAACGGAATCGCACTTCAAATTGGTAATGTGATACAACGAGTCGCAGATGCAACAAAATTGAGTCCAACAACGATCGCAAATATAAAGAAGAATGAAATAAAATCAGACCAGGATTACGCTTCCAGTATATCTTCCAAGCAAAAGACTGCAAAAAACAAAATTACAAAATATTTGAAAAATATAATTCGAGACACAATTTATTCTATGAACGCCAGAAAAGAATATGTAACATTGGCCACAATAAGACAAAAGTTCAGGGAAGATGGATCAAAAGTATAGGCTTCAAGTGGAAAAAATCAAATAATAGAAAATATTTGGACTTGCCAAATATTATTCATAAAAAAAATCAATTTTTTAAGGGAGTATATCAAAAATAGTAATTTAGGTCCGGAAGGTTTTACTCCAGTTTTCATTGACGAGACGTGGATCTTTAGCAAGGGATCATTTCGTACTAGCTGGCAAGATGACACCAAGCACACGGATTCAAGAAAAAACAGTGAAGGCAAAAATATGTTATGTTTTTAGATTTTTTTAAAATAAAAACTGGTGCCTTGTAAATCTTCATAATTCCGTCTGTTTCATATTTTTATCACTTATAAAAGTACAAAAAATTTTTAGAAATAGGTCTAATCGGACAATTTGGAAGCTATGGCCCTTCAAAGTCCCCTCGCGGATCCCAAAATCGCAGCGAAGCAATATATAGCCTAAGAATGCAAAATATTCATTTGACGTATTTAAGGGTTATTACAGATTATGAAGCTCATAATATTGTTCCGCCGTGAATTTCTGGGAGACCTTATAAAGCTCCGTACTTCCCAAACAATCCAAATGTTTTTAGATTTTTTTTTCGTTAAAAAAATTCATAAGTGAGGGAATTTGACTCTATGTACTATGTGCATGGAACACTACTTATTAATTATATTAAATTTAGGTTCTGGTAGAATCATTTCGAATATTTTGATGTTTAAGAGCAATTGAATAATCTTTTATTTTTTAAGGTCATCGTTATATTGTGTTCTACGCCGGAACCAAAGATAGCTTCATCAAGGGCGCGAATTTATTATTCAAAAGTGAATTAAACACGGGGGGTTACGATGACAATATGAACAGGAACAACTTTGAAAGCTAGTTTAAAATTCAGCTGGTTCCCAATCTTTCCCCAAAGTCATTCATAATCATGGACAATGCAAGTTACCATTCTGGCTTATTAGAAGAAATCCCGAGAAAATCTTGGACAAAGCAGAGACTGATCGAATGGTTGAAGAAAAAGAATATTGACTTTCCAGAAAAGGCCATGAATGATCAAATATGGAGTATTGCACGCAGAAACTGCCCTAGTCCAAAAAATACTTCCTTGATGAACATGCTAAACCTTTAGAACACAAAATTTTGCGACTGCCACGATACCACTGCCAGTTTAATGCAATTGAAATGGTGGGAATGTAAACGAAAATACGATCAATATATTTCCAATCTTAAGGGGACACCTTCAGAAGTTTTGGCTGCATGGGAAAGGGTAATAATCGAATTTTTTATAGATCATTGGCAAAAAATGTTATTCATACAGAAAAGATAATTCAAGAGGCTTGAGAGGCAATACGAGTGTGTGATGCCTCTGACATTCCGCCACTTGGCTGACGAAGACGTCGACGAAGAAGACAATATCTCTGACTTTAGTTCTGACTCTGACAATACTGACGAGACTGATTAAGCATTTTTGTTCTTGCAAATTTTATTTAATGATCGTTTAATGATTGCAGACATCAAATATGTGAGCTGCGAAGGCAGGTTCATGAAAATAAGGATATAATTAATTCATTGAAGATTAACGTTGTTGATCCTGAGACGCAATCAGCTTTAACACTACCAAATAAATTCAGACAATACCAAGGACGAAAAATTGTGAAGCACAAACGTACGGAGGTGTGGCATTCACCGAAGCACGAGCCGATGGGGTAACAGCTCTATTACAATCAAATGAAACCCAGTCAAATGAAATAGCAAGAACTGATGAGGAAACTCAGACTCAGATTGAACAAAATCACCTCATCAAAATCTGTTGAAACTCAAACTAATAAGGTGGTAAATCATTCAACCAACTACTCAGACAAAAATAACGTGGTGTGCAAAGTCCAAAAAAAAGCAGCCGTTAGAATATATTAGCATCAGCTACTTTTGATTTGGAATCAAACTGAATTAAAGGGCGTGCCAATTGCTTTTAAACGCAAACTTCGATCAAGGTTTGACGTAAACTGTCAGGGTTCAGCGACACCCCTTCCTGGAAGACCTAGCTACGTCGAATTACGGCTACAGCACGAGATATACAAAGGAAGACTATGTAGTGTTGTTTAGTGGGTTTCAAAATGCAATTAGGTTTACATTACCCAGCGAAGGACTCCTAAGAGATCTCTCAGAAAAATATAAAGACAGAAACCTTGTGATAGTTGGGAGTGCTAATAGGAAAATCTTAAATATGTTTATCTATCAAGTTAATATCAAACCTAAAACATTTTATCATAATCACAAGTCACATTATTTATCTACTTGTGGAGTATTTTCATGAAGGCAAATGTCGGGGAGTAAGGGAAATATATAATAACCTGGTGACCTACATATGTAATGAAATAATAGCTAAGACAAAACCATGCCGGTCACTACAGATGTCTCCTGTAACCATTGAAGATCCCACCAAGGCGTCAATACGAAATGTAACTCTCGAAGAACGATTGGTCGGCCTTCTTAGAGGTGAGGGTCGTTGGCGGACTGGAACTGCCACTTTTTCGAGGGGATACCCCGAGGACGCCATTCGTCGGGTGAACTTCCCTGTAGATCTGTCCCATGAGGACATTGGGCGCTCTAACAGTGAATTTCTATTGGGAATTGTTGATGGCAAACAACCTGCGAATCTAAGTCTTAATGTAAATTTTTGCCCTTCCCCAGGGACTATGAACAGGACGACAGGACCTAAGTGAACGTTGTGCTGGTAATAAATCTACACCCGGTGTTATGAAACCTATCAAATTTTTACACCTTAATATTCAGAGTGTACGATCAAAGTGTCTGGAGCTGGAACAACTTATCAACGAAAATGACTACGACGTGGTGGCTCTTTTTGAGCATTGGCTGTCTAGGGAGCAGCTTAAGGTTTTCGCCGTGGAGAACTTCTAGGTATGTACTGGCTATTGCCGAGAAAATTTACATCTGGGAGAAACTCTACTATTAAGTAATAAGAAGCTTCCAATGTCAACATTCACGACTAATATTGATAGCATAGAAAAGGATTTTGAGCATTGTGTTGGTAAACTTGCAATAAATAATAAGGTCATTATAGCCAGCGTATATCGTTCTCCACAGTCGGATTTGGGTGTGTTTCTGTTCAACTTAGAAAGCTTAATACAAAAACTTACAGACAACTGTACTAATGTCATAATTTCTGGGGATTTCAATGTGAACCTAAATAGTAACACCACATGGAAGAATAGACTGTGTGATATGTTTTCTTCTTACAATTTCAGACATTTGATAAGGGAATTTACCCGCCACTGTAATACAACTGCATTAATGATTGACAACTTTTTTGTCAACTTTGATTTTTCATTTAATGTAAGAGTCTTTGAAACAGGTGTGTCTGATCACTGTGCCCTGGAACTTCATATGTATTTACCTTGATAGATTTACATCAAGTAATTCAGGATCGAATTTAAGTTACTCGAAAGTTTATAGATCTTTCTCGGTGAACAACAAAACGTATGTTCAGTCTCTTTTGAGTAATGGAAAATGGGAGAGTGTAAGTAATAAATTAACAGCCAATGATATGTTCACTTCTTTCTACAACAACTTTATGTATTATTTTAACCAAGCTTTCTCAAAAAAAAAACTAAAAATAATATTGATAAATACAATAGGGAAAATGGTTCGATCAAGATGTATTACAGCTTTCCAATAAGCTAAAGCACTTGCACTGGCTAAAAAGCCACTCAAATAGCGAACAGGTCACTAAATTATATACGAAGAAAAACTTTGAATACAAAGATTTCTAACCGAACGTCAAAAGAAACTCTATAACGATCAGGTCTTAAACTCAAACAATGTAAGCAGGTGTCTGGAATATACTAAAACAGGCAACGCGGCGTGGTATGAAGGCACACAGTTTCGAATTAGAAAGTAACGGCGATACAATAACTGATGTAGATATAATATGTAATATGTTTAATGCATTTTTTAATGAAAGCGCCCTTTTAAACATAGGTAGGGGTGTGGGTGGGGACCATTGTGGACCCAGGGGTAGTTGCAGTGGTTCTCTTTTCTTAACACCTGTAGACGAGCATGAAGTTATACATATTGTTAACACAACTTGTAATAAAACATCAGCCGGTCTGGATGAAATTCCATGTAATCTATTAAAATCGATCGCTCGCTTTATATCAAAACCCCTATCTTACATATTTAATACATCCTTTCTTGAGGGACAATTTCCGACAGTACTAAAAATAAGTAAAGTCACCCCTATTCACAAAAAAGAAGGTAAGAATGATATTGTTAACTATAGACCTGTAGCAGTGTCCTCTGCGTTCTCAAAAATATTTGAAAGAGCAATGTATGAAAGACTTTTGCCTTTTCTGCGCAATAACTCATTTTTTAGTGCTTCTCAACATGGTTTTTTAAACAATAAATCTACTCAGACAACTCTTTCTCATCACATAACATTTATATTAGAATCTCTTGATAAAAGTAAAACTACTTTGGGTATATATTTTGATTTGAGCAAAGCTTTTAATCTTATGAACCACGAAATTTTGTTTGAGAAACTTGAAAGAGCGGGTGTAAGAGGCTCCGCCTTGGGGTGTATAGGATAATTTTTGCAGGGTCGGATCCAGGACCCGCAAAGGACAATATCCTTAATTTCACATATCAATCCGAATTCGCTGCAACCCCCACAGGTGCTCCCCACGGTTCTTTATTGTCACCCGTTTTGTTTCTTGTATTCTGTAATGATCTGGGTGCGTGTGTGTGAGCCCCCAATTTATCCATAGTGCAATTTGCTGATGACACCTCAGTAGTTGTGTCTCATAAAGACGAAAATATAGCTCTTGAAATGGCGAATTCTGGCGCAGGTAGAATGCAAGAATGGTGCGATATGAATTTGCTTCTTCTTAACAATAGTAAAACTAATTGTGTACACTATCAAAACAGAACACGAAATGGCAATAGATTTTCTTTGACAATTCAAAATGAAGATATAGAACAAGTTCAGAATATTAAACTTTTGGGTCTGGTTATAAGCAGAAATGTAAACTGGAGTGACCACACTGAAGTAATATGTAAAAGGCCATGTAGTTTATAATCTGAGGGATAGAATCAACCAACATTCTCTTTTAATGTTTTATTATACGTATGTCCACTCACGTATATTGTATGGTATTTTATTTTGGGGCAGCAATGCCCAAGCTGTGTCTCATATTTTTATTGCGCAAAAATGAATAAGAACAATTTGTAAAACTAATTATCTTGATCCTTGTGCTCCACTTTTCTGTAAGCTGTGCATTACGCCAGTATTTTCGCTGTATCTATTCAGTATATGCTGTTTTGTATTCAAAAATATATATAACTTTAAACGTAACAGTTCTGTAGAGATGGGTGATAGATTGACAAGACATGAAAGTGATCTTATGGTGCCCAGCCATCCGACTACAATGTATGATAAACGGCCTTATTACATGGAGATAAAGGTTTTTAATACCTTGCCAACGTGGCTAAGGAATGAAACAGCTTACATAACATTTAGAAGGAAAATTAAACACTTTTTATAATTGAGTATTTTGCACATCAGAATGCAAAGAGTACCAGTCTTGTTTACACCTGTGTTTATTGCTAATTGTTAGTGACCAGGAATGTCCTTGTATTATTTTATGCTAATTTTCGTTAAACTGTTTCAGTTTTCAGTTGCTGTTTTATAACTTTATTTGTTCTTTGTCCTTTGCTAGAATTGTTCTAAATCATGACTCTCCTGGTAATTGGCTGTACTATGATTGTTTGATTGTTTCTCTTATCACTTGTTTTGTTTTTTGCTTTTTTTGTGTTTTTGTTTGTTTTGTCGATAGGTGTTAATTTAGTCTTTCTCTTATTTTATTTTATTTTAGCTTATTTTTATTTTTTACTTTTGCTTTTGTTTATTTTTTGACGATCCAATGTTATTTATAACCACAATGGCAATAAATATACTTGTATTTGTATTTTTTGGATTGGTAATTTCATTTTGATATGTTAACATATTCATCCAGGCAGTATTTTTTCATTCATCATTCAACAAGTAAATTAAATTGTCAGTATTTAAATTTTTACCCGTAAGTTAAAATAATTTTATACCATTCTTCCTATTATTCACAATTTTAAGCTCAGTTTTGTTACATCTACTGCTAGTTGTATTACATTCTCAATTTGAAGTGAGATTCCATTTCGAACTTTTCCAGTTGAAAAAGCCAATATATTTAAAATTATCATCTGCGTTTGCTCATTATTCATATATTATATCACGAGAGCTATGAATGTAATCCATTAAACTATGTTCAATATTTTTAGCATGATTTTTCTGGAAAATGTTGAATGCAAAATAATTTAATTATAAATTATTTTGCATGAAACTATTTGCCAAAAAGAAAAATCATGCGAGAAATATTGAACGTAGTTTAATCGATTAAATTCATAGTTTGAATGTAAGCATTCCAGCAGTTCAAGCACGCGGATTCATTTTGATTAAAGCACCAAAAACACATTCAGAACGTTGAAAACGACGCTTGACATGATATTTGTGTTTTTGTCACCTTGGTTACTAACCCCAATGATGCGTTGACTAGGTCCGCTTATCAAAGTCGACATGTAAATATTTCAAAATTTGACATTTTCTGTCACCTCATACCAAAATAATGAAATACAAATTTTAAAGAAAATCGGAGTTTTTAGCAATAAAAATAAATATTAGATCATTTGAACCATTTAGAAAATAATGTTTTTCTACAGCCGCGCGCAAAATAACTAATTACTAAATTGAAATGAAATCGCAAAATCGACGAATGCCGTGGATCCTTATTTTGCGCTCTAGCGCGAACATGGAAAAGAAAATTCTCACTATTTCCGTCGAGTGTGCTATGAATGGTCATGGAAACCGAAGATAAATAAATGACAGTCGTGCGTTTGTTACAGTTTGTTGCTGGCAATCCTGTTCTAAATATACCCGAAGCCCGAATATAATATGTCAAAACTGACAGTCATTTGCAAATTTGAGAATAAGTATAGAGAAAAATGTGCATTTAATTTTTAAAAATGCGGCTGTAGAAAAACTTTAATCGCTTTTAAACAGGTCTAGTGCAATAATCACTTATCTAAACAAAATTTATTCAGAAAATCGGACTGTCTGATTGGTCGATTTTACGATGAAATAAATAATCATGACTAATCATAATAATTGTTAATTGCTATTAAGTTTGTTAATAAATAAATAAATACCACAAGATTATTTTTATTTTTTGAGATTAGAAGTGTATAGAGGACTGTAAAAAATATAATATACTGCCAAATCATCATTTGTTAATTTCTGAACGTATAAAAGCATAACAGACTATTAATTTCTGAACGCGATAGTAATTTTTCTAACCTAATATTGATTGGCAAAAATATCTACGCCATACATTCTTTCTCAAAGAATGACGTACCTACAAATGGGTATAATTCCGACTTTAACTATGGATTTTATAATAATTGATCTTTTAATAGTTTCAAATCATTAATCCGAATTTTAACCTGAATAATGTGTTTTTTTCATGTACCTTCGTTTGTTTACTGCAATTAACAGAAATATTTTTATTTCGATATTTACTTATTTGTGATTGTGATCTAATAGTAGAAAGTCTCGCCAGCATTTCCTTACACAGACACGTTTTACGCAATTATAATGCTTCTGGAAAATACCTCACATATTTCTTTGTTCTATTTTTCTGTTGATATTAGGTCTGTTCTAGCAGCGATTTCAAACGGTTTCAAACCGTCCGGAGTTTGCGCATAACGATATAAGCGTCGCTTATATGGCTATGCGCAAACTCCGTACGGTTTGGAACCGTTTGAAATCGCTGCTAGAACAAACCTATTATTTATTTGCTTTGTGTGAAAATAAACAACGAATGAGAATAAGAGCGAACTGTAAATGAAAAATTCTATTGTCCTAGGGAAAATAACATAATCACATATCGTTATTTTGAAAAAACAAATAAAAGCTATTTGTGAAACCAGTAAAGAGACGTGCCTGGTCATTTTTAACCTAAATGAAATACATGATTGTGATTAGGATTATGGAACTTTTAATTTAAGATTTATTTTCCCAATTCGTTCTGCAGTGGCAAATAAATGATTAAAATTAAAGGCTTGTCACGACAAGTGATACTAAAAGTAGGAAATGTTTGACTGGAATAGCTATGGAGATATGGTGAACAAAATATAAGAGCAGGAATAATCTCTCTCACCTATGGGATTAACATGTCCCCAATACGTTTCTGGTTGTGGATGAATATCAGGATCGCCATACACTTCTGAAGTACTGGCTATTAAAATTTTTGCTTTTAATCTCCTAGCTAAGCCTAGAAACACATACTTGAATTAATAATTATTTCTCAAATGTTGAAACTTCTCGTGTTATCAATCCAAGTCTTACTGTTTCGGTTCAGTCATCTTACTATATTTAAAAAATAATTCAATTCAGCTACATAGGCTTTTATCAATAAGTTTTCCCGTCTAGGTGTCAATTCTTACCTAAAATATTAATAGTTCCTAAGGTATTTGTCTTTATAGTTTTAACAGGATTATGCATGTAATGCGGAGGACTGGCCGGACTAGCCAGATGATAAATCTCGTCCACTTCAATAAACAAAGCGTTGACGATGTCGTGATGAATAAGTTCAAAGTTCTCGTGACCAATCCAGTGTTCCACGTTACGTTTTCTGCCGGTAAAAAAATTATCAACTACTATGACTTCGTGTCCGTCGAGCATCAGTCTATCAACGAGGTGAGAGCCTACGAAACCGGCACCGCCAGTGATCTAAAATTTTAAAAACAATGAAAACGTTTATATATAATAGCTAGCGGATTGCATAGTGCCTAATTAAACACTGGATTTTTCCTCGAGGTACTGCGATAAAGTCTAAGTTACTAATTAGAAGGTCTGACTGGTAACTTAAACAATTTTCAAGTTACCAACCTAAAGTTTAAGACCAAACAATTCGATATGATCCCAGTGATCTCTCTTAAAGAGTTATTTACATTAAGAAGTTACTACAGCTTGATGAAAATAGACTTAGAAAGTCACAAGTTTTGGGCCAGCCAGGATTACTATCCAGTCACATGCTAAAATATCGACGCTATTGTCCTTTCGTAAGATTCGAAAGTTAATCCCAATATGTTTTGCAAATAAATTGTTTAGATTTGCGTCGGTTTGTTGGAGGGCACTTAAATAAGCTAGAAACGACTTTTTTTTTCAAACATTTACTTAGTATAATGATGTAGAAGTAGTAGAGCCGGAACTAGGATATTATCACCTATATAACAATAATTAGATCTTTTTTGGTTTACAGATATACATTAGTGTCTTATAGAAGAGAAGGTACAATTTTTGTAAGAAGTTTTACATAAATAAAAAATGGGTATGCTTGTGGACTACACAGCAGAAGTGAAACTTCCTCCACATTTTTATAACAAATCATCAAGTTCCTTATACAATCCAGTATTTTACAAACCAAAAACCAACTGTGAAAAAGAGTCATTTAATTGGGATTCACTTCACCTTAAAAAATTACACCATTCTTTGTTAAAAACAAGAAATTCACCAGGGCCAGATGCAATTCTGATACCCTTATTCACTAACCTTCCAAATCATGTCCTTTCCTCCATCCTTAATTTCTCTAATAATTACCTTTGGCTGCATGACCTTCTCCCCTCATCCTGGAGACACTCCATCCTAATACCTATACATAAACATGGGACACCCAGAAACCAACCTAATAGCTATATCGCTATCCCTCTAACTAATGGTTTATGCAAAATAATGGGAAGAGGTCTCCTAATGAACTCCCAGTTTGGCTTCAGACTCAAAAAATCAACAATAGACAATTTAGTGTCTCTAGAGACGGATACATAGTCCAATTTTTTGAGTAAATGCACCTTCTCAGTTAGACTAAATGGACATACTTCCAATCCAAAATCCTTCAAGACTGGCGTTGCTCAGGGATAATTATTAAGCACCACACTCTTCTTAACCTCCATTAATAATATACATCAATACCTCTCACCTCAAATCACACACACACACTTTATGCAGGCGACTTAATAATCTATCACTGATTTTCTCTTGCAGAACAACCTTAAACTCGAAGAATCGTTACACTTTATTGGTTTTATCTTATGTCTCGAAAAATCAATTACTCATTTTTGCAGAAGAAGAAACTGTACCAAGTTTAACCACTTAACTATTTTCAATACCCCAATTAAAAACATAGATAGTACCTTTCTTTTGACTCCTACCTCAACTGGAATGTTCATTTACAAAATCTTAAAACTATTTCCACAAAAGACCTCAACATCTTAAGCTCGTTCTCCACCTCGAACTGGGGATCTGATCGCTTTACCCTCTGTTAATATACAGCATTGTAACGCATCCCAAACTAAACTATGGCAATTTTATCTATGACTCAGCTAGACCATCATACATAAAATCATTGGAATCAATTCGGAATAGAACACTCAAAATAGCTACAGTTGTCTTCTGTACCGCCCCAACTGTTAACCTCCATCGATTTCCTCTTATTCTTTTCTTTCACATAGCAGACTCCTCTCGTTGATAAAATAGGTAGCCGCCGCTAAATTTAGACTCCCGCTCAACTGTTCCCCAAAAATTCTAACTTCAAGAGAAATGCCCATTAATGTACATTCAACGATCGCCTGCAAAACGCTTTAAATACATACAATATCCAAATCTACTCAGCAGAATACTACGCTATTTAGACCTCCCCACTCTGGATTTTACTATCAACTTAGAACTGCACTCTCATAATTAAATCTCTTATCTCAACATATCCCTCTACAACAGTTCAACTTTCGAAAAAATAATAAATATAAAACTTCTCTCTAATCTACACGAATGGATCAAAAACTGAAAATGAGTCGGTGCGGAGGTAATATTTACCATACAATATAAATCTAAATTAAACTTCATAACTTCATTTTTTCAGCTGAATTAGTTGCGAAAGAGAAGGGCTATATTCTTTGTAGACTCATTACTCTCCATCCAGACTCTCGCCAAAGAGTAAATAATGCAAAGAGAGGACAGTAAGACAGAGCAATCAAATTAGAGAGGGATAGATGAGAACTCCGACTTAAAGGGCGCCTCGTATGTTATCGGATTATATCGGACACAATCGTCAAGCAAGGACGATCAGCCAACACAGTGGGTTAAATATATCTCGTAAAGCTCAAGTTTAGATTTATTAGGGAGACGTTTGGTTTAGTTTTTTAATTCATATTGTGTAATTGAAATTAGGTGTGTAAACTTTAATTATGATATGTAACACAATTCATTTAATAGAATCTTTTAACAATCACTCGGTAAAATTTTGCTTACCTACAATACATGCATTTTTCATGACTTTTCTCAAAAAATCCTCGGATTTCTGATAAAACTTTTATTATTATTATTATTATTTACAGTTAATATTCGTCGCAACGTTCCTGGGGCTCCGACACGCCCAGGGCGTTACACGAAAGGCCTAGTCGTAGCGAAGATCACTCCTTGCGTCCGCTCGGTCAGTGATCTTCGGCCAAGTTCATTTGCCTCAACAGACGGAGTGACCCAAGGACTACCGCTTTCTGCATCCTCATCACTAGTTGTTTTGACGAGTCTCGGCAAGCTGGTATCTTCTGCAGTTCCGTGAGCATCGAGTCCTTGATTCCTCCTAAAACACCGACAATTAGGACTACCATTTTTAATCTACATTCGGGGTACAGTCTTCGTAACTCGCCAATGAGTGGAATGTATTTGGCACGCTTTTCCCGCTCCTTAATGAGAATGTTGGTTTCTGCTGGGGCAGAAAACTCAATAACAAACATAGAGTTGTTCTGTTTGTCTAACAGTACTATATCGGGCTTGTTTGCCTGGAGCCTGGTTGTTGTGGGAAAACCGTAATTCCAGTAAATGCGGCAGTTGTTGTTTTCCACAACCGCTTCTATTTCATCTGGGGCGTATGGCAAGACTGGTGTCTCATCGATACCGTAGTGATGTCTCAGATGGTAATAGAGAACTCGCAATGCAGCGTTATGCCTGTAGATATAACTAGACACAGCATGCACCGGACAAGCGGATAAGAGATGCATTAATGTCTCCGGATGTTGTTGACAACTCCTGCATCTAGTATCCGCCACGTTCGAAAATTGAGCACGGTATACGAGGGTGTTAATGACACCATCCTGGCAGGCCAACAAGAATCCCTCTGTCTCAGACTTCAAGCCAGCTGATCTAAGGAAAGAGATTGTTAATTCTCGAGAAAGCTGGGACTCCCAAATTTTCCGGAGACGCTGCCTATACTTACTTCGGAGCGCTTTCTTGACGTTGTTCGTATCATGCATTTGATGTTGATCGACACCAAGATATTTATACGTTTCGTCTTCTTCTAAGTGACGAAGTATGCTTCCGTCAGTAAGATGCTCAATCTCAGGCTGGTCTACGCGTCGGCCTTTCTGAAGCTTCAGAACGGCGCACTTATCCAATCCAAATGCCATACCGATGTCCCGAGTATATTCTTGCACCACCTTCAGAGACTGCTGTAAATCTCGATCACTAGTAGCATAGAGCTTAAGATCATCCATATAAAACAGATGTGTGACCTTGCGTGTTCGATTTCCTGGTGGACCGCATTGATATCCGCGCGTTTTTCGAAGAGCCACCGAAACAGGGAGTAACGAAATGCAAAACAGCAGAGGACTAAGACAGTCGCCCTGAAAGACTCCTCTCCTGAATGCTACCGGCTCTGTTATTACTTTCGTATTTCCAGTTGTTATGGAAAATTTTGATTTCCAGAGCGGCATAAGTTGTTCGATGCATCTTACTAAAGGCATAGGTACAGACAAGGTTTGTAAAAGATGCAAGAGTAGTTCGTGTGATGTTGTGTCGAACGCTTTCTTGTAATCAATCCAAGCCATCGACAGGTTCCGCTTATACTGGATTGAATCTTGTGTGATGCACCTGTCTATTAGCAAGTTCTCTTAACATCCCTCGAAACCCCTTTTTCCTCCCCGCTGCTCTACCACGTCATTGAGGACCGGTTCCACTGACCCCAACAACCTGCAATACAAAACACGAGTGAATACCTTATAACAGGAATTGAGACACGTGATAGGCCTGTAATTCTTTGGCTCAGCTAGGTTGCCCTTTTTCGGTATAAGTGTTGTTCTCCCTTCGACTAACCACTCAGGAATTGGCTCGTTTCCATTGAGCCAGGAGGTAAATATTCTGGCGAGATGTCGATGGGTGCTTGGGAATTTCTTCCACCAAAAGTTGTTAATGCCATCTAGACCACGGGCTGAGAAATTTCTGGTCCCTTCGAGTGCCTTTCTAACCTCTTCCTGAGTGATTTCCGGATCATAGTGTTGGTCTTGTTGAAGTCGGGTACAATAGGATCTGAAATAGATTAGAGATGGTGTGTTTTCTTTAATGGGCGTCGTGCTCTCGCAAACGTTCCTCCAGAAATTCTCCACTTCGTTGGCTGACGGCGGATTTTCAAGCACAGGCTGTGGGTCATCAAGTAGTCTAGAGGGTTTGGTGTTGAAAGTGTTGGTATCCTTAATTCCTCTGGCCTTCTTGATTAGGCTGTTCTTTATTACCCCTAAAGAGCGCATGCGGTCTATGCAGCGTTGCTTGATTGTGAGCAGCGTGACCTTATTCAACGTGTGGTGTTCCTGGCGAAGTTGTCTTGCTATTCTTTTGATCTTTTGGGTAAAAGGCCGCTTAGCTGCAATATATTCGACCACGCACTGTATACGAGAAGCCTGTTGCCGTGCCATAAGTATCTTGTTGGCGATTCTCTCAATTCGGCGCTCGGTCTTGCGAACAGTGCCTGCAAAGGGATCACCATTAGCATTCGGCATCAGTTGACAAGCCGCGTGGTAAACTGCGTTGTTAATAGTCACTATATCAGACATTTCTGGAAGTTCATTTGCGAGAGCCACATCCATGTTGGTGATGTCCTGCGTTTTGATATGACATTTGTTGTTGATTCGGGTATTTCTCAGAGATAGTCCATTGTCGGTGTTCTCGGGGACAACGTGCTGGATCTGAACTGGCGCCTGTTCCGGTTGAATCTGATCTTCAATCACGGCTGTCTCGAGATATGATTGAGTTCGGGACGTTTTCCGCTCCAGAGTGCGTGCATCCTTGCCATGTAACCTCTTCTTCCAGGCTCGCTGTCTTCATATGCGTCCAGCAAATCGTCCCTGAGTTCATCCGTCCATCGGAAGCGTCCATGTCCATTGCCAGGGTCGTTATCGGGCATCCGTCCGGCTGCTCCTCCATCTTGCCCATCGCCCCCATCCGAGAGAGGCGGATTGTCAGGAGCTTGCTCAGCATTGTGTGTCGTAACAATGCGAGGTCCCAGCACCCTGGGATGTTACCCCAGGGCACTTCGACGAGACACGGTATTGCATAGGCTACCGGCTCGATTAAAGGCCCAGTATGGGTCACTGTTGTTACTCGTGACCCCTTCAAGCCCGCTGGCTGCACCGTTTCGCTTGGAAAGCTTTGCTACGGTATTATTATTATTATTATTATTATTATTATGTTTGTTAGCAGCAGTAAGCGGTGGTACCGATGAGACTGCTGCATGTTATTTTGTCTTTGATTTATATATTCGCACGTCAGACATTTCAGTCTCTATTCTACAGTTTTTGTCACATGTAGTGGATAAATATTTTGTTCTTTGATTCGCAATCCTGATCAAGTCTGTTCTTGAAGACGTTTTTGTTTGGAGCTTTAATCGTGTTTTCAGAAAGAGAATTACGCTTGTACACTACGCGATTTGCGAGACAATTCCTGACCAATGTTAACATTTTTCCTTCTTTAGTTTTGCACTATGTCCTCTTAGGTGGTTTGGATTTGATGTAAAGATATCTAGGCTCAGTCCCTCAAAGTAGTTTTTATTGAGTATCTTGTATGTTTCAATCAAATCCCCACGTTCACGTCTCTCCTTGAGGGTAGTTAGGCCAAAAATCCTAAGACGCTCTTTGTACGGGGTATTCTTAAGTTCTTCTGGTATTTTAGTAAATCTTCTTTGTGCTCTCTCTAGGGCTTCAATATCCTTTATGTAATATGGGCTCCATACTGTGTGCGCGTATTCCAATTTGAATCTGACATGACGTAAATGTTTTTGATAATTTCTATGGGTTTTCCAGTGAATGCTCTCTGTATTAGATATGTAAGTGTGTTTACCCTCTTTATTATTTCCGCAATATGTGCTTCCCATTTTAGATTTCTTGTTATGATTATGCCAAGGTCTTTCTGTTCTGTTACATCCTTGATGTCCTGATTGTTAAGTTGATATTTGACACATGGGCTATTTGCTACCATAAGTACCGTGCACTTCTCTGGGTTAAGGCCAAGTTGCCAAAGTTGCATCCATTCCTCTAGTGTTTTTATGTCTTGCTGTAGATCGTGGAAAAATCTGGAATCACAGTAAAGCTTGGTGTCGTCAGCAAAGTATGAGATGCGCGTTTTAATGTGTCTGTGAATGTCACTTATGTATGTGATGAACAACAGTGGACTAATTACTGACCCTTGTGGTACCCCACTAAGTACCCTGTAAGGGGCGGAGTACGCGCCATTAGCTCTAACCTGATAGGTGCGCTGTGTTAGAAGTCCCTGTATGAATTTGAGCAATTGTTTCCTCACTCCAAAATGCTCGAGTTTATATAGTAGTCGCTGAAAGGGAACTTTGTCGAATGCTTTTTCTTGATCCAGGTATAATATGTGAACTGAATTGTCATCGTCCATCATTTTTGTCCATTCATGGGTACACTTCCATAAGATTTGTTGTGGTAGATCGCTTTGGTAAGAAGCCATGTTGGGAAGACGGTATTGCACTATTCTGTATTAGGAATTCAGTTAGTTCAGGAACTACCAACTTTTCCATGACCTTACATAGATGACAGGTCAAGCTGATAGGTCTGTAGTTTGCTGGTTCATATTTATTTCCTTTCTTGAAGATGGGTATGATGTATGCTTTGCCCCATTTGTCCGGTATTTCTCCGCTGTTAACAATATCATTTAGTACCCCGGTAAGGAAAGGTGCCAGGGCAGTGGCACATTTTTTTAGAAAAATACTTGGGATTTCATCTGGCCCTGGGCTGGAGTCGTTTTTCAAGGAAGCTATGGTATCCAGTAGTTTTTCTTCTGTGATAGTCACGCTAGTGATTTCGTTTACTATTATGGTGTTTGGGAAGAGTGTTGGCATGCTTGTAAGATTCTCAGCCGTGTATACCCTGTGGAATTGGGCGGCAAATGCTTCGGCTATTTGCTTATCTTCTGTGATGATTTGTTGGTTTCCATCTTTAAGTACCAATTCAGAGGTTCGACTGTTGTGTGCGTTTTATTCCCTTCTAACAAATTTTGTTCATAGTGAGTTTTAGTATTGTTGATTATTGTTTTAAGGCTGTTGTTTTGTTCCCTATATTTAGCATAATTTTCAGGTGTCATATTTTGTCTGTATTTCTTCCATAATATTCTTTTCTTATCTATTTCTTTGAATACTTTGGCATTAAGCCAAGGTTTTTTCGGATTTACCCTGATAAGTAACAGTGGAAGGTATGTGTCTATGGTATCCATTATAGTTTCCCCGAGCAGGTCATAGGTTATATTATTGGAGCTTTCCTCCAATCGTGCAGTAAGGTATTCGCTGATAGTCCCATAGTCAGCATTCCAGTAGTTTCTTTGTAGACTTTTTTTGTTGATGGTTCCCTTGTGTGAAATTGTTTTAATTTTATTACTAAATATTCAGAAAATTCTACTCTAATAATTAAGCTTCATTCTCACTTTCGCGAATATCGCCTTTTTTGACATAAACTGTCATTTTCAGCTTTAAAATTATTCGCGGCGAAAAATTTTATTTTTTTTAGGAATTCTACCATAATTGTGAATTAACCTCAAATTTCTTGACTGTTTTGCTATATTTATTTGTTTATTCTTTTCAGGCTTTGGGTTCATTAGTTAAATTGTTGAATAGATACTTTGACCATTGGATAATAATATTAATTATAATTTTTTTCGGTGGAGATATTATTATTTTATGTTCCGTTTGCGTCCTTTTGGTAATTATCCTAAAACTTCGAAATACCCACCAACTAAATTACACCAGAGAAGAAAATTTTCGGTTAGAAACATATTTTGAAAATGCGATTTTCGCAATTTGAGTTGCAGAAATGAGATTAATTGAGCCCATTCTAGACTTAAAAATATATTACTAACCTGCTTACATCTTCCGGTACTTGGACCTAACCTATAAAATCTATTCTAAACATAAATTCGCAAAAAAGTTAAACCTATTTGAACTTTTTAGAAAATATTCGCGTCAATGAGTATGGACCAAAACTTACATTCGCGCGAAAAATCAACAACTGTCAAAAAAGGCGAAATTTGCGGAAGTGAATAAGTGAGATTCAAATAGAATTTACTTTCTCATTGGTTCATCTACATACTAAGAGTGTAGTTTTGAAGGAAACTTTCCTTTAAAATAATCGAAAACTATTGATTACACCTTTTTAATTTAAACTGAAGGAAATTCTAATTTGATTAATTAAAGCTTTTAGACGTCCTGAATAAATTTTAATAAAAATTTGCCGGAAACATTAAAAAACTGAATTTTATCACATTTTTTAATTAAAATAAGTTGAGCACTGAGATTTTAAGAAAATGCAAAAGTTTAAACAAATGCAGAGAATTTGAATGAAAATCACTCGATATAAAATTTTATATTAGCAGAAAGTATTAGATATTTAGTAAATTTTGTCCTCATTTTCGTTATTTCGACCCACTGTGATGAAACCGATTATTCGCCATGTTGTTTGACTTGACGTCAACATCGCCCGCCTTGATAAAAAGTTACATCCGGCAACGTCGCGATATCTCCGAGTTAAAGGGACGAGGTCATTGAAACGGCTGACGAAAGATCAAAGGAAATTCGCCGGCTGTCTTCTCTTTACATTATATACTCTTTGCTCTCGCACGTACCCTCCCTATTTCCAGACAAATTCTAGACTTGTTATACATATGTCATCGTAAGTTACAATTGCAACTTCTATGGATACTCAGTCATGTCGGCCTACCAGGCTATGAGTTGGTCGTTTCAAAGGCCAAATTAGCCATCGAAGATAGACTTCTTCTTTCTAATATATACACAATGAAGGAACACAAGTACATGCAGAGCTTCGCAGACTCAATATTTCACTGGCCCATGTACGAAGGCAAATTGTTTGAAATCAAACCAAATGTTTCTATGTGCCTATATTTTGACAATTTATTCCCCAAGGATAATATAAAATGGACCAGAATAGTCATAGGCCATACTAAACAAGCTTCATAACACAAGCGTTAGCCGACAGGAGTATCGCGGTGGGTGTGTTCTTAGACATTGAAGGACCATTCAATAATGCATTACCAAACTCCTTATGCACAGCATTAGCTGTAAGAGGGGTTGAACCACAGATAAGAAACTGGATCGGGAGTATGTTAAATTGCAAAGTAGCCACAACAACCCTACAGGGGGAGGGCTACAGATTCAGGGCTGTTAGAGGATGTTCGCAGGGTGGGGTTTTATCGCCCCTTCTGTGGTCTCTCTAGCGATCCCCTCGCACACGGGGAAGATCTAGTAATACTTATAAGAAGCAACTCGTAAAGAACTATCTCAGAGGATCTTCAAGAGGTGCTAATCGTGGTGAAAGGGAACAACTATCTGTGAACTCGCACAAAACAGTTATAATACTACTAAGACCACCTTCACTCAAAGGAACTATCTCATTTGCGACAACAGTGAAGTATCTGGGAATTACCCTAGATAAAACACTTAACTGGAATGCTCATCTGGATAAAATTGCCGCAAAAGCGAAACTGCCACTATGGACCTGCAGACGCATTTGTGGCAAAACATGGAGAATATATCCCAAACAAACGCACTGGCTATATATTGCGGTCATAAGACCAATGATACCATATGGAGCAGTAGGTTGGCACTCTAAGTCCTTACAGAGATCTGCTAGAATCAAATTATCGACCTTACAACGACAAGCGTTCCTGGCAATTAGTGCCGCCTTTGGCATTGCACCCACCGCAGCGTTTGGGTGTCTTCTAAATCTGCCACCTCTCCGTGAGTATTGGAGAGAGAGCCAGATGGGTTACGTATAGATTGACACCGATAATCACGGTGCTCAACAAGCTGAAAAACGCTAATGAGCGAGACAGTGTGTTGGGTCTACCATCAGATGTGATGCCTACCAAAACTAATTATTATTACCATGCCTATGATGTCCTCCTACCAGAGAGGAACGAATGGGCAAAAGGCTCGGAACATCTGAGAATAGTTGGTTCACTGACGGCTCCAAGACCAATGATGGTACAGTTACATGGAATAAAAATGGTAAGGTTGAGCTTAGTGTTCCCTAGGCAAACATGCAACCATTTTCAGGACGAAGTTAAAGCCATTGATATGACTGTCCGGTGGCTCATCGATAGAAACTGGAAACGCAAGTTAATCAAAATATTCTCGGACAGTCAAGCGGCTTTAAAAGCTCTTGAATCTAGTCGTTGTTCATCCAAGGCAGTATGGAACTGCCAGGAACCAGTACTCTCAACTACTCACCAAACTAGGTACAGAAAATAAACTTACACTGATCTGGATACCTGGTCATACAGGATATAAAGGCAACGAAAGAGCTGATACTCTTGCGAAGCTGGCGGCCGCAACGGTCTTCATAGGACCAGAAGCAGTACTGGGAATAGCTTACAACACAACTAAAGAAGCCCTCTCTAGGTGGACACAACAGCAATTTGTAGACAAATGGAGAGAGTTACAGGGCCTAACTGATTCAAAGATGGCAATGAATCTGCCATCAGGAGTGAGAACTAAACAACAGCAGGTACAGACTGTAGTTGGCATGTACACTGATCATTGTCGGCTAAGAAACCACATGAACAAGATAGGGCTTTCCGAAGAAACGGAATGCCGCTTGTGCTTGGAGAACGAAGAAACAATGGAGCATGTTTCATGCCACTGTCCAGCAATGGAAAGAACCAGACACACAGTGTTTGGAAATTCTCAAATTACATTTGCACCGCAGAAAGCTATTCGATTTCATGAAAAAGTCTTCTGGCCTAATGGAAACCACCGATGTGAGCCGCAATAGATCAAGGGTCGAAGTGGGGACCCACTCACGTGTACAAATATAATACATAGGCTATACTCACCTTACACATGCTCCCTTACTAAAGGACGCGCCGCCACCAGAATTCTCTCTTGTAAGGTCATCCTAACCATTAAGCATGTACGCATTGATTGCCCTACTTATTTAGTGTCTAGAAACAAATACTTCCAACTAGAAAGATCAGAGTTATGCGGCAAATCTGATTTTATTTTTGAAGGACAAAAAACTTTACGACAAGATATTGTGCAAATTAGTCATTTCTTAAGTCCATCTCCGTTAATAACTATAAAAAACTTTCTGGGTGCTAAATGGCCATAGAGGCTGATGCACTCTGACCAATTAAATCACTTACACTCAAAAAGGATAAATGGAGAATAGCACCAGTGTCTTAGGTGCGTGTGCACCTTTCGCCTGTTGAAAAGCTTTAATCTAAATTATATCGAAGGACTCGTAGGACGTTAGTATGGGCTCGGTCTCTCTCATTATAGTGGCGCTCGTTTCAGGTTCGATCCCAGCAAAAGGAACTTTTATTTAATTGTATTTTATTCATTAAGGGGTCAGTTTGGGGTTAAGGGTGAATGACAAAAAGACATTACGACAAAAAATATTAGCATTCACGGTTCTGGAAGAAACAAATGTTTGAAACTGTCTCAGTCGAAAGCACATCATTCTGCGAAACCCCCGGGAGGGACACTGCTACAGACCCAAGTTGTCGTCCATTTCAACACAATGCAGCAGATTAAAATCACCAAGGAGCATCATTGGGCAGCTTCGAGGATAGCCTATCCAAATTCTCCCCAAAACTGGAGATCTGAAAGGAAGGTACATCAAGCCAAGCAGAATTTGATTACTACTACTGCCCACAACAACGAAGATCGGCTCTATTTAAGCTGAGAAGTCTAATCGATCACTTACAGTAGACAATATATTCCGACATAGATAACGCAGCATCAAAAAATGCATCACCTACCCAGGGTTCGGTAGGACCACTAAACTTTGAACTTCGTTTAGTCACTTTAATCGTTCGCTTAATCAATCAGTATTCTAAATGTGGCAAGATCAGCACGACATTGTGATATTCAAAACTCTGATTAATTAAGCGAGCGAATAAAGTGATTAATCGCAGTTGAAAGTAGCGATCCTATGTAATTAAAATCAATCTACCAAAGGTTGTTTCCCTCGGCATTTGCTAAGGCGATATGCAACAATATAATCAACTAATCCGTTATTATCTTATATAATTGGGCGCAATAAATATAAAGATGATAATACTCATGTAAATATTTTGATTATATGCTTTAATTTTCACACAAATAATAAATAAATATACCAATCTTAAACCATGACACTATTGACACTATGCCAATGGCTACGTATAAACTCATGATTAATGGTTTTTCCTTATATAGAAAACAATATTTTAATATAACTTTCCTGTTTTCGGTATATAAAAAACAGTATTAACCCACACAATTTGCGGTAGAATAAGGAAGACATAACGATAGTATTATAGAAGAAAATCATGCAAAAACTTGCAGTCTACACATAAAGATAAGAGCAAATCTTAAATCAAATCAAAATATGCTTTAATGTCATAAAATAATACATTTTGTTGGCCAAGCTTTACTACAACTAAAGTAATACAAATAGAACAAATACAATGTAGCAAACTATACAATCATACATACAAGTATCATAAAAATATTCGTCGACTTAGTAGTAGGCCTTCCCGATAAGAAACCCCTTAACCTCATTTCTAAATCCTTTAAGCGTTCCTATATTGCATGGTAACTTATTAAGAAATTTATCTAAACATATATACATCTCAAAACTTAAAACTAAAGACATGCCACGGAGGTAAAAATACCTACACGCGAGCAGTAAAACAAAACGTACAGTAAACTAACAAAGGGGTCAAGAAGCATACATGAAAATACAAATAAAATTACAAAGACTTTGTCGAGTACACACAGATATTACAGTGAGCAGCTGTAGAATTCTCCAATTGAGTAGTAAGCTCTCTCAACCAGTAAAATATTCACCTTTGTTCTAAATTTCCTTGTATCAGAAAGTTGCCTCAATTCGGCGGGGAGGTGGTTAAATAGGTTTTTGCCATTAAAAGCCGGTTCATACTATAGGTCAAGTGACAGTCTGATCACGGTCCGGTCGCAGTCAGATCAAATATTATGACTTTTATGATAAATTGCATCATTCACATTGTACGGCAAGATCAGATTAGGTGACCGCCGTATTTCTTTACGACAATATTTTGATCGGACCGAGATCAGACCGTGACTTGACCTATAGTATGAATCGGCCTTAAAGATGAATGAGTTTTTCGTAAGGGATGAAGTAGGTATCAGAAGAGGGATAACGTGCGGACGGCGTGTGGGGTATGCTCGTGAATCATTATTGATTTGACCTTTATATTTCTAGTGTATTAGACGTACTGTCTCCAGAATAAATATACTTGGAAGTGTTAAAAATTATTGTCAGAGCGGCTTGCAAGAGTCTCTATTATTTGTTCTGCACAAAACACGTAGCGCTCGATTCTGCCAAATAAAGACCGAGTTAAATAATTGGTCAGAACAAGAACCCCAAAAGCATATACTATACCGTAAATGGGATTCGATGAGTGCAAAATATACATTCCTTACAGTAGCAAGATCCAATTCATACACCATAACCCTCAATGTGCAATATTCTCCAGATAATTTAATATTCAGATTATATACATGCTGATCAAATTTCAGTCTTTCATCAATATAAATCCCCAAAAACGTGTTCACCTGTAATCCAGTCATCAAAGCAGAATCAAGGTCGACATCGTGGACATTGCATTTAAATATCACCAGGTGAGCCTTTGCTATATTCAGCGTCAAACAGTTTGCATCGCATCCTCATTTCAGACAAATCCCCGCTCACAATTATTCTTCCCAAGCAGGCAGGATCCTTCCCACCCCCCAAAGCACCGTGATATCGTCTACAAAGTTTGTAAATTTTCCCGAGATGTTCAGGGCCGAAAGATCATTTATGTAGACTAAGAATAAGAAGGGGACCCAAGGCAGAGCCCTGTGGGACACCCGATTCGACACTCAAGAGCTCCGACCCCCTGTTACCCACAATGACTGATTGGACCCGGTTAAATAAGTAGGAAGTAAACCAAGACAAAGCCCATACTTCTGATACCATAAAATTCCAATTTGCTCAGCAATACTCTGTGATCCACACAGTCAAATGCCTTGAACAAATCACAGAATACCGCCGCAGCACCGTCACTGTCATTCAGGTGCAGGTAAAGACTCTCTAAGAATGAGAACATGGCATCGCTGGTGTTCCTTGATGCGAGAAATCCGAATTGCACCTCACTTAACACTCCCCCAGCATTCGAGTATCGAACAAGCCCCACCTTAACAAGCATTTCAACTATCTTGGCTAAAGTCGGAATTAACGATATCGGCCTAAAACTAGAGGGATCATCTTAAAAACTGGAACATTAGCTCTTTTAAGGCAATGGGACAAAATGCCCGTTGTAAATGATATATCAATGGCCTTCGCTAATGCCAAAAGTGCGGAGTTATGGAGTTCAATCAAAACATTGAGGCGACACGCCATCCCAGCCAGATGTAGTTGCATTCCTCATATCCGCGAAAATGTCCCTCAACCTGTAGGGAAACATGTCGCAGGTAACTCAACGCATCCCTATTGAGTTTAGCTGGTCACGCAACTCATTAACAATCTTCCAGCTTTCCTTCTATTTATTTTTTGAATTGTTGATATGCCGAGAAAAGTAGTTCAGCATTGATTTTGCTATTGTTTTTCGATATAAGCCCCTATACCTACGGTAATATCTCATAAAGGCACCGTCACACGAGCAGTACTTAAGCATTTTATGCCAAAAAAACGCATGTTCCTTGCAGACATTTATAACCCTTTAGTAATCTAAGATTTTCGATTTATTTTTTTAGTTAGTCTTTACCTTTACAGTCCTACACCACTATGTTATATTAGCGGCTTCTGATTGGTGGGTTAGCGTCACTTTAGAGTACTGTTAACTCTTTACGCATGGCCCTCCGCTCGCTTCGCTCGCTCCGGGGCGCAACTAGACAGAACTAACTGAAACTTACCCAAATTTACAAAAAGAAATAAATATAGCCTCTAAAAAAAATAAAGAAAAAGTATTGCCTCCGACGGGGATTGAACGCGGGACGTCCACATTCCAAACGCACTTACTTACTTACTTAGTATTTTATTTTCATCTTACGTTGCTTACAGATCATAGGCTATGCTAATATATATGTATCTTAAAATATGAGCGCAATTTCCCTTACATGTCTGGACACGAAACAGGGCGCAGTAATTTCCCTTACGGGTTGACAGTTGAATGGTCTTATACAATATATTATTAACACCTATTTCTATGTAGCGGCATGAATTTTGACAGTCTCCTGGAGCCCTGCTCTTTACAACGCGTTTTCGGTTATTTAGAAAGATGTAGGATCGGAAATTAGCAGTAAGGTGGGTATATTTGCATGTGTGTTTTGGAGGAAAAAGTGCTCAAAAAACCTTCTCAATATTTCTTTGGCTTGGTTTGTATTAGTTTTATCTATTTGTGAGGGATATGTAAAAATGCATTGTGGGATGGCCCCTTTCTATGCGTCTCTCTACCTGGCCGGGGAGGCCCGCCCCTTAGGAAGAGCCGTGTGTTCTGCTTTCTTGCTAGTTCAATTGGAGCTGTTCATAAAATATTGGTAATTTACTGTAAATTGGCCCATGAGTTATGTGTCTTTCCTGGTCGTATCTGATATTAGTTAAGTTATTTGTAAGTACTGATCCCTTAATTGGTATCTAAAGAATTTATCGGATATTCTTTCGATATGCTCACTAACCATTTCGACGCCAGACATATGATGTAGGTCACGGATTCTAGTAAGCATGGGCGGGAATCCGTTCTGTAGCGTTTGCAGCTTTGGTATCTGGCTTCTACTAGCCTGGCACCAGACGGGGGCTCCGTATAGCAGTGCTGGTCTAATAATTGCCTTATATAACGTTATTTTATTCCTTGGACTCATGAAAGATCCCGGTCTCATAATTGAATGTAATTTTTGCTTTATGAGAAAGGCTTTTCTGACTATGCTTGATATGTGGGGTCCGTAAAACATTATTTCGTCAAACGTAATGCCCAGGTACTTGATCAATCTTTTTGGCGATATGAATTGATTTTTGCACCGAAGTGGCATAAATATTTTATTATTTGAAAATTTTTTCGTAGATTGCCAATTCCGTTTTTGCAGCATTAATCTTAATCTTCCATTTATCGTAATATGAGGTGAGCATGTTTAAGTGAATGTCAAGCTTATATTTCGCTGTTTGTGCGTAGAATGATCTGGCCATTATAGCCGTGTCATCGGCATATAATGCCAGATCTGTTGCATCAATTTTAGGCATGTCCGCAATATAATAATTAAATAACTGAGGGGATTCCAAACGCAGAATCTGACCACTAGACCATTTAGACTTGGTAGAATAAACTGACTCGACCGTAGATAAACTGAAAGTGATGTTAAGTTAATACACCAATAAGAAGCGACTAATGTAGCATAGTGACGTATGACTAAAGGATTTTAAAATGCATATCATAGCGCCTCCATGAATGGAATTCATGGATGTTTGAGGTCTACTTAACTTCCCAACACAACACTATTCAGCATTAAAACAGGAATCATCAGTACCATGGAGTCATAATATGTTTTTAAGCATTATCTCCTTTGCCTTTATAATAACATAAATGTCTCAATAAATACGTTTCAGAGTATGGATTCAGACAAGTTCGTAACCACCATATTGGTTGAAGTTATCCAATCACATGCTATGTTTCGAATTAATATGACTTTTCTTTATTATTTGAGCTCTAAATGAGTTCTATAGATATGGACACGCATGTATGCCCAGACCAAATGCATTTTTAAGCATTCAGAAAATACAAAAGGCTTTATCTAGAATTCGAAAATTAAAGTAGATAAAACTACTTTTTCTTCAAACGTCAGTAAATCCGTCATTACTAGACTGAGTAGGCGGCCGTGAAGTTTCGTTTTTCCTCCGCCAGAGCTTTATTTTCACTTTTCCGCCGGCAGAGGTAAAAGTGTTGTCATAGCAACATAGATACAATACAAACAGACAACAAAATAAGCGTCAACAACTCACGATTTATTAAACTACAATTTATATTTATCACTCAATTTGTGACTGCATTTCTAAAAGTCACTAATTTAGGGAACAAATTGGTTATTATTTAATCGAACTTACTCAATAACTGCTTATCAATACGGAATTAAAACGCAATCGGAGATGCCATCTTAAAAAAAATAATTATTGTTGACAGTGTCCACTGACAGCTTTATGTTACATTACTATAGCAACAACCTGTGCCTATTCACCGACACCGGTCTAAGCCGCCTTGCGAACCCACTTATCTTTAATAATAATTAGATATTATTACTATTAAGGGGGTTTATCAGTGAAACGAGATTCCGACGGCGTGCCTTTCTAGCAAAGGCAAGCTATTCTTCGTTCTCTGTCTAGGCATCGCCCACCGATTCGATTTAAGTTGTGCGAAAACAACACTGCATTTTACGTTACGTCGCGTCTCCGGACTGCCACGTGACCACGTCGCAGTCACCGTTGGACCGTCGACAAGCACATTACGTGTGCTTCGAGACGGACAGCATCAGCAGTCAGGCAAAATATGACAAAATCTCTCGGGAGAATGGGAAGAGCTACTGTGTCGAAATTTTTATGGCAGGTGCGCCTCATGGGGGGGGGGGCTACCCTTGACCATATGTAAGACCAGGGCTCTAATTT
>MU182121.1:526426-538351 GCA_016904865.1 Pissodes strobi | reverse complement strand
GTTTGCTAAACAAGCAGCTGATTAGGACAGTTGTCAAAAAAATGTGTCATTCCCCTAGATATATTTATCTATGGTCATTATTTTGGTGGAGGTCGCGGGTCGTAATTTGTGATTGTTTTTTTTTGTGAATTATGATAAAATAATTTTTAAATAGACAATTTTGGGTAATTATTGCTTATACGGTTTTCTTATGTAGGCACATTCTAGTGTCCTTAGGGATTGCAAATATACTGGCGGAATAGAGATTTTTTTAAAAAAATTTTTAAGTTATGTTTATTTTATTTTTAAATTTGGGTTAGTTTAGGTTAGTTTGGGTTATCCCTGCTAACCTGAACTAACCAAAACTAACCCAAATTAAAAAAGGGAAACAAACATGACTTTAAAAAAAATAAAAAAAAATCTCTTCTCCGTCAATATATTTGCAATCCCCAAAGATACGAGAATGTGCCTATATAAAAATTTTTCCATTTAATCCAAAAATAGCAGAAAACCGTATAAGCAATAATTACTCAATTTTGCATTGCTCACTTGCTTTTTTTTATTAAATAAGTTGTGCAACCGCTTATTTTTAGTGTGATTGAAAGAGAATTGTTTTGCCAATTTAAGACGCAGTTGATTAGCGAAAATTGAAGGTTGACCATGTTCTGACAGAATCAATTTTGAATGAGAAAAACAATTATTTGGGATGACTAATATTTTTCTTTTTTAATTTATTGCGATATCTTTATGTTAAGTAATAACCATCATCACAAAGGGATGTGACAGTGACTGTGGGGATTCCTGGGAAACTATTCCACCCAAAACATCATCTAATAGAGACTAAGGCCAGGTTCAACTTAATTAAAGATGTTTCTACCAATATTAGCAGTGTTAGGCCTTCAGCAACTGTATTTTTGCCAAGCAGAAGTTTTTGCTATTAGATTTGTAAGTATTGTGACATAAATCAATCTGCCAATTGTAATAAGATTGCTCATAAGAATGGGTTACTGATGAACCTTGATTACTACTCTTTACATATGCTGCATTTCAACTAATGTTTCATTAATTTTGTAAAATGTGTAATTTAGCATGGTCACTGAAAACATAAATAAGCAACCTTTAAATTATTCGGTGAAATTGTCAACAATGGACATTTAGAAGCATCAGACCCTTAAAAAATGTTTATAATAATATGTACGTAGGTAGTACTTCTAAATAATACTGTGTAGGTATTTCAAATTATTTTAAACAAAATACTAGTTTTGATATAACTACTTATGTGTGTATGTATGGAAGACTACTTGCAACTTTGATTAGCCACGTTAATCGCTCATTAAGTTAATCAGTGTCTTGAATGTATCAGTGTCAGTATATTCAAAGCACTAAGTCATTTGACAGATTAATCGGAGTTCAAAGCAGTGGCCTTAAAACTTTAACTTATAGTTGTAACAACATATTAAGCAAAAAACAATATTAGTACACCTGTGGGAAAAAGCGTACCATTTAGAAATTCTGCTTGGGTGAATGATGTATTGATAGCTTCGATTGAAACAACTTCAGGTGGTTGGGGTTTACAAATATTTACTTCCACACTACAGTGGCGGCTCGTGCTATAAAATTTTGGGTAGGTAAGGCCAGCAACTAAGGCAAATATAAATCCTAGTATTAAAATGGTATTAAAGTTTGAGCAGTATGTTGTAATTTTCAAATGCAAAAAATTGTGATACAAATCTGTATTTCAATTTTCATTCACCTCACATCCTAACAATGACTTCGGCTCTTCTTGCTAATGATGATTCCAATAGCGAAACAACAATGTCCAAATGCTCAAGCAATAACATTCTGAGCAGTAGTCAGTTTGGGTTTCGGCAGAATAGCGGTACAAATGATGCGATGTTTAGACTGTTGGAGGGCCTGTACTCACAATTAAACAGATGTGGGATGGCTGCAGTAGTTTTTTGTGGCTTGTCCAAAGCTTTTGATTGTGTCAGTCACTGGATTCTGCTGAATAAACTCCATCACTATGGCTTTAGAGGTGTATCCTATGCATGGTTTGAGTCCTATCTGACGGATCGCCAGCAGAGGGTCTTTTTTGGTTCTGAGAGCTCCGCTGGTTGGGTGGATAAGTGGGGTGTGCCTCAGGGCTCTGTTCTGAGACCGATTTTGTTCATTCTTTATATAAATGACTTGGCCACCCTAGACATCAGTGGCCAATTCACCCTATTCACGGACATCACAACTATATTATGGCTTGGCGTCGACTTTGAAGCTCTGAAAACGGTACTTTCCTCAGATTTATTAAAGGTTAAAGCCTGGTGTGACTCTAACCTCCTTGTTCTTAATTTGAGGAAAACAAATGTAGTTGGTTTCAGATGTGACATGGAGGGGTTGGTTATTGGAGATGTTGCTCTCAAGAGCCGATCGGGTGCCAAATTTCTGGGCCTTGAGATAGATAGGGAGCTTAGGTTTAACCAAAGGTTTAACAATCATATTGTTGATCTTGCCAGAAAAGTAGCCCCAGGTTGCTTTGCAGTCAAAGTAACGGTTCAGGAACTGTGGCCCCAAGTGGGCAGAATGGCGTATTGCTCTTTAATAGAGTCTCACCCTAGATATGGCATATCTTTTTGGGGTATGTGTAGTAATTATTTGCTTCAGTCTTTGTTTATACTTCAAAAGCGAGCTCTAAGATATATGTGCCACTAGGCCTAGAGACTCATGCAGGCCGCTGTTTCTGGGCCAAAGAGTGTTGACATACAGCGTGTTTATTTTAGAAGTGGTGTTCTTCGTTCGTAAGAATCGATTTTGTTTTCTTCCTGCAGGTTTGCATTATAACACTCGACAGTATTTAGATGTACCACTACCGATACCATCGTCGACGTTAACTAAGAAATCCATTATTTACGAGAGCATAAAGATATATAATCATTTGCCAAACGACCTGAAATTAATGTGCTCCCACCTTGCATCTCTTTAAGAGAAAGGTCCACAGAATGCTGCTGAGTAGTAGTATTTATAGGGATAGATTGTGATGTACCTATTGTGCTTGTTTATCTGATTGATTTTTCTTGTATTTTCTCTTGTATGGTCTTATTTTCTTTGATCTTTTGTTGTTCAGATTTTGTTATCAACTCTGATTTCAATATTTAAAATGTGTTATTTTTATGTTAATTTTACCTTGATTAAATTAAATAGATTACATCATTTAGTTTAGGATCTTGCTTTGTCAATGAGATATTTTATCTTTGGACAATAAAGCTTATTTGACTTTGACTTTGACTAATTATATACCAATCTATTCCGAATTCATAAGGAAAGTGATGCTGATTTTTTTTTCTGATTTTTGGTCTATCTTTCTTTTTCTTCCAGGTATTTTATTGTGTGAATCATATAATATTGCTGCATAAGCTTGAGCTTTATGGATTTAAAAGTGTTACCCTTGGTTGGTTTAAGTTCTATCTATTTGATAGGAAACGACAGGTCAGCATTGGTGGTGAACTGTTAAACCAATTCGTGGTTAGCACTTGTGTGGCACAAAGGTCAGTCCTTGAACCCATACTATTTGTCATATTTTAATGATATATTTAGAATAAAATCCAATTGTGCCATTACTCTTTTCTTAGACGACACTACTATATTATGGCACACCAGCAACCTGGGAACACTAACTACTATGGTACTTATCTATCTACATAACAGAAATCAAAAGATGCAAATATGCTTAAATTTAATATTGATAAAACCCAGGATAAAACTAATATAATTAATTATAAATGCACAGTGGGCAGTGGGTATTATCTATCTTGGCAATCAGTCAATAAAAAATTAAATGAAGAGTAAAGGCTGTGTGCATGTACGAAACATAGGAATGAAACAATCTTTGTATATCATGCAAAATTTAAATTTATTTAATTAATTTAAATTTTGCATGATATACAAAGATTGTTTCATTACAATAAAAAATTAAGTAAACACTAATTTCTTAGGTCATATTATTGAAAAATTAATATTTCAGACCCATATATTTAATCTCTAGTGTTAATTATCATTCAGTTGTTATGCTCTTAAAGTAATCTCTAGAGAACTTGATCTCATTGGCACTAGAAAGGCCTATTTTTTCTCCCACTACTCCCATCTCAGATATGGTATTTGCTTTTGGAGAAATTCTTACCAATATTTCAAAACGATGTAAAAAACATGATGAGTAGTAAGGGTTACTATTCTTTGTACGTGATGATGAGTTTAATGTTTTATCATTGCTTAATTTTAGTTAGGTTGGTCTTTTTGCTTTTGTAATTTCATCTTGATTTGATTTTACTTTAATTTAGTTTGTATCTCTTATTTCATTGTTTGTGTTTACATATTGTCCTGATTTTATTTTAGCTTGTTGTCTTTGCTTGATATTGTTTTTTATGTTTATATTACTGCCCTAACTTAAAAGCTGCCTTGTTTATATTTATTAGTTTATGCTCTTATTAATTATTTAAGTGATATTCTAAATGATAATCCTAACATTTCTGATTAACTAAACCTTAAAATAAGATTTACATAGATTCTAGTTAATACCTAATATGATTTGTCATCGATATAGTATTAAAAACATAAGGTCGATTTTTCAGTGAATAATTTCATCCGCTATGTGTGTAGTGTATAGTATATATAGCATATATAGGTTGATGTGTTACCTGCTGCTTATAATTACCGCTATTGGCTTTTGTACCACTATCTTTGTTTATTAATTATTGTTGTGTTTTAATAGAATTCGGAGTTTCATCAAGAATTCACTGATAACGCAGCGTCTTTTGGCCCAGACCTCTCTGAAGGCTGTAAGTATTCCCTCTTTTTTACATTTTTTAAGTATATTATATTTTCATCTTGTAATATGGCATTTTTATATTTTTGGCAGTCTTTATAATACATTTTGCATAAAATTGGCCATAACAAAAGTCCTCTTTCATTCACTAACTTTTATTAGGAATTATATTATTTGGAAAATATAGATTTATTAAAAATGAAGTGGATCAGTGGACAGATTCTATATAACCTCTAAAATTATACTAGTAATTTGTTTGTTAATAAATTTCTCTAAGTTGGGGTTTGGAACCTTCGGCAAGATTATCTCCTGATGATGCTAACCTTGTTTGCGAAACGCGCATTGAGTGAGTGAATTGTGTTTCGGCATTATGGATAAAACTATGTTGCAGTAATTATCAAGTTATTTATTGTTTTTCAAATTCTGATTGTTATGAATCAGAAAAAACTTATGTAAAGAATGGTTGACCAGCGCATGTGATTTATCTGTATTTTGAAACGTCTATGATTATGTTCCCATTAGATGCCTCCTGCTTAAATTATTTCAGGTGGTGTTAAACCTGACCGATATAGATCCTAGTCTGGTGTCGTGGAGGACTCCTCCTTACCTATCTTTTCAAAGATGCATTGTAATAAACGACTATGCGGATGCATTGTTCAAAAACTTTATGTCAATTTCCTGGTTAGTCAAAACAAAGTAATTACATTGCAATTTGATCATATATTAAGTAATTACGATAGGACTTTCAATCACCATCCACTACAGTATATAGAAACACTTTCTATAGTTAATCAATTGGCCTTCTATTATTAAAATAAAATAAATACTAAAATAAATATTTTTTTTTGATAGGGGGTCCAGCTTAATTGATATTCTTATCTTGTATAGGAAATGCCATGAATGTGATTTATTGGATTTATAATTGTTTATTGAAATTGCATCATTGTTTTTGGAAATGTTGGCTTACCTGTGGATATATATGGATGATTTTGGAGCAAAGCATATCCAAAACCTAATCTTACTTTTTATCTAATCCAGTATTACTTTAGGCTACAATGCAACTTCATAGACCAGAGTATGTTCTAAAGAAGATTATGATTATATAACATTGATTCAATATAATATGGTTTATCAGTTGAAAACATAAAATAAATGAATATACATCATTTCAAAATGCTTACTTACTTACTTCTGAGTAACTGAACAGGCTTAAGACTAGGTTCAAGTTAAGAGAGAAACTGGAACGTGATTGTACAATAATTATTAGAATTCAGTAGAAATAATTGAAATTTAAAGAAAATATAAGGCTTTCTGAAAATATGTAATGTAATTTTGATATGGTCGTGTTTTTTTAAGGGCAAGGTCAGAATGAACTTACATTTACATATTTTAGAGAGCCTTGGCGTTTACTTCAATTTCAATAATTTTCTATTAATGATGTTTTAATTTAATAGGTAAGATAGTTCCAAGGTTTTGTCTTGCTCATTAGACTAAACGTTGATTAACAAGGCTAATGTGATCTTGGAAATTTTGAGTTAATCCTTATTTTCTTCATAACTAAACCTTGTTTTATTTTTCTATTACATATTTTGTTGAAGTTCATTTATATTTTTGCTCTTTTTTATTTTTTTAAAAGAACACCTTAGATGACAAATAATAATTGGCATTTAAAGATCCTTTACACAAATAGTGCACTATGTAAAAATCGACCTCTCCTATTGGTCGATCCATCTCGTATTACGATATGTCTGCGTGATGCAATCGATTTCTATCAAGAGCTCTTGTGGTGTAGAGGTTTAGATCGTTGGGTCTCACCTGGAAAACGCGGGTTCGAAGCCCGTTGCTTTTTTTTATTTATTTTATTTTTTTAAAGATTATGTTTCTAAACAGCTTTTTTTCTTGATTTTGAGTATGTCTTGGGTTAGATTGGGTTAGCACCTGGTTAGTTTCCTTTTCTTGAGCCCCCGTAGCGAGCGGAGGGCCATGCGGATCGACCAATGGGAAAGGCCGATTTTTATATAGTGCACTATTTGTGTGAAGGATCTTATAATGCTAATAATTGTACTAGTCGTTTTTCAGACATTTTACTTTAAATAACTAAGTCTAGTTAGCCGTGCATCTTGCTATGCGTGCAGATAATAATGAACGTCAGAGTAAATATTTGCTGTCAGACAATCGTTCGTTTCTTGTTTCCTTGGTGATTCATGGCTGTTGCGATAACATATGGTGTTATTTGCCCGCATTGCAAAAGGCGCGGCTAACTAGACTTAGTTATTTAAAGTGAAATAACTGAAAAACGGCTAGTCCAAATATAGGCAAACTATATATTTTTGAAAAACGAAGGCTAAGGAGATCTCAAAACTGTAATAATATATAGAGCATTCTATTTAAAAAATAAAGAAAATTCCAAATTTTTTTGTTTTGCTTTTTTAACATTTTCAGGAAAAATCCTGAAACTTTTATTTGAACATTTTTTCTGTGTCTCTTTAAATGGAGTTTCTAAAGGGGTTGGAAATTATAAGGCAAAATGCTATACCAAGGAAAATAACTTTAAAACCAATAATTGTTTGGTGACACATGAATACATAACAAAACTAAGGAATCGAGAAAATTTGTATGTGAATGGCAAAGATTCCAAATAAATACACAGAAGGCGAATTTAAAAGCAAAAAATGAATTAAACAACAAAAGGATGAAATTACAAAAACAATAAAAACAAAAACAACTTTTCAAGAAGTACAGGACGATAGCAAAAAGCCTGGTTCGTTCTTAACGATTTGTGTAGTACAAGCAAAAGGAAGAATAACAACATAAGTAAAGTTACAAACAAGATGAAGACACTGAAATTGCAGTAGAAATAACGAGGCCTTTTTCAAATATAGGACAAATATTAGCATCAAAAATAGTCCAAAACCATCGACTTCACTTTGATAAAAGAAAAAGAAGTTGGAAGTATCACACTACAACCAACAAACGTGCATCAAATAAATTTAATAATAAGTGATTAATAAAACACAGTGCTCACCTGGTGCAACACGTTTTTCCTATTAAAGTTAGAAGGTAAGCAAGTAGAGATTTTAATTTAAAAAAACAAACCTAACACCGCAGAGTCGCGTTTGCAATACCCGGCTCCGGGAGTGGAGTCATAGAGCGCGACCAGTTCTTACCAACTAAACTGAAAAAGCTCCACTGGTGTTGTATGGGGTTGTTAGGCACGCGTATCAAACAACTCAATCTTAACTTAACAAGAAAACAACCTAAATTTACGGATCAATTTATTTGCTTTTAGTTTTTTTTTTTAAACAGCCACAATCAGTATTGGAATTTAAAGGCAAAGGAATGTCAAAAGACTATTAAGTAATTGATAATTAGGGTACAATATGATGATTGTACAGAGACCAATTGTGTTGTTAACTCGGTACTGTATGCCTTACACCAAAATGCTCTAAACACTACAATCCGAAGTGATCACTTTGGTTTACTTAAGCTTATTACATATACGTATGCGTGCGCTAGCAGCTGCACCAATTATAAATGTAGCGATAATAATATGTATTGATGAAGGCCACAATAATTATATCAATCGACCCGATAAACAAATGGATAAATGAAGAATAAAATTATTGAAAGCTATCTTAATGCTTGGCCGACAAGACTAGATTTATATTTAAATATTAAAAAAAAAACAATTTATTTATTAGTACAGTACACTAGAGAAATTAAATTCCAAATGGTACATAAATAACAATTATTGTAAATTACAAACTACAAGCGTTAAAAACGTAATTAGACCAATTAGCAATCTATGTTATTAGTTATAATTTTAAAGCCAAACAAAATAGTAAGAAAGATTCTTCGCTTCTCCAGGCTGTCCAAGTTCAACATTAACAATCGCTGGTGATGTGACAACGTACTCTTGTCTATACCTAATTTATATAATAAGAAGTTCGCAAACTTAAGCTGAACGCGCTCAATTCGTTCAATATGAGTTTTATAATAAGGCGCCCAGACTATACAACAGTATTCCAGATGACTTCGAACTAGAGAATAATATAGTGACTTTAGAACTTCAATATTAGAGAACTCCCAACAACGTCTCATTATAAATCCTGCCATTTTAAAAGATTTGGACAAAATGTAGTTAATATGATTATTAAAGCGCAATTCGCTGTCGAATAGAACTCCCAGGTCATTAATTACATTAACTCGAGGTAATGGAGTATTGGAAATGGAGTAATGATACAGTACAGGTGCTTTTTTCCTAGAAAAGGATATAACCTTACACTTTGAAGTATTCAGTTCCATTTGGTTTGTTTTACACCAAGTAGCTAAAATGTCTATTGCAGGTTGAAGCATTCGTTAATATTTGTGATTTTGTAAAATATCTTGAGATCGTCTGCGTATAAAAGGAAGTTGTAATCTTTAAGTGAATTCGTAAGATCGTTTATGAACATGAGAAATAGAAACGGACCCAAGTGTGACCCTTGAGGGACTCCGGAGGTTACAGTAATGTCTCTTGACAGGACGCCATTGATTTTAACACGTTGTATACGGTTACTTAGGTAACTCGAAAACCAAGATAGTAAAGGATCTGTAATGCCGAAAGTCTTCAACTTCTCGATGAGGATGTGGTGATCCACCCTATCAAAGGCTTTTTTAAAGTCAAAATAAATTGAGTCGACCTGGGCAGCAGCATCCACTGCAGAGCTTAAATATTGAGAATAAATGCATAGATTAGTTTGGCAAGAACGACTAGGGAGAAAGCCATGTTGATGTATTGAGATAGTACCACGAAAGCACAAAAGGAGCTCTTCAACAACTATCGACTCAAGAACCTTTGCCATACAGTCTAGACCGGATATTGGACGGTAATTACACACATCACATCTATCCCCGCCCTTATAGATTGGAGTGATATAAGCCGATTTCCAGATACTGGGAAATTGGCCTGAATTTAGAGAAAGTTTGAAAAGATAGCATAGCGGAAAGGCCAAAGTTGGGCTACAATTTTTTATGAACAGCGGGGGAATTTCATCTGGCCCTGCTCCCTTTGTTTCATCGAGGTCGGCCAGCTTCTGGAAAACAATGGTACTGTCAATATCAATACTGGAAATATTTTTATCATTGGTGGACAAAGAACGTGTGCCCTTGACGTATGTTAGATTACATTTTGTGAATACGGAACGAAAAAAATCCGCGAATAATAAGTTTTGGGTCATCAGTCACTGAATCATTAAATATCATTTTTGAGGGATATCCTACTGTGTTTCGCTGAGACCTTAAGTAGGACCAGAATGCTTTGGTATTATTTAAAATATTATTCTGAGTTGACTGAATGAAAGAGTCATAATCTTTTTTTTATTGCAAGTTTAGACTGTGATCTTAATCCTTTATAGTTTGTATATTCATAGGGTAGCCGTGTGCGTCGATATTTTTGAAAAGCCTTATTTTTATTTTTTAAGAGTTTAATTGTTTCCTTTGAAAAGTAGACTGGATATTTTGTAGCAAGAATCCTGAACTTCGGAACGAACAAATCTATTGCAATGCTCAGAATTGTATAGAACATCTCAGTAGCCTCGTTGATATCATTATTACATAAAAAGCTCCAATCAATGCCCTCGAAGTAATTATTTAATTGATCATAATCAGCCCTTGGAAAGTTATATTCTGTAGATTGCAAGTCCGATACTATGTTATCCGCAACATTATAACAAAAATTCGCAATCAGTGGGGGATGATAATCATCGACAGCAGTCAGCGGCGAATCAGCATTCGAAACTGAAATGTCTGATCGGTTAGAAAAAAATAAATCTAGTTTTACTTTATGAGTATTAGAAACGGTATTATATTGGACAAGGTCATTAAGACAAGCACAATCATAGAGAATTTGTTCACATTCGTTACATAAAGTAAAAAATGTGTTTGCGCCCAAAGAACTGTTAATCAAATTTAGAAAAGAATCTTGTTCGCCACTGAATGCGTTTCGGTCATCAATATGGACAAATGAGTTTGTGTAATTTGGTAAATTAAAGTCTCCTAAAAGTAACATCCTTGTGGAAGGAAAATGATCCGCGATAGAACTAACAGATGTCACAAAGTTTTCGTAGGTCGATGCACAAGAGGCTGGTGGTATATAGACTGCACCCACAATGTTATGGGCGTTACCTATTCGAACGCTAACCCACAATTGTTCGATGTTATTGTCTGGTACACTACACAGTGAGGCCTCAAGAGAACACTCCACAGCGATCAAGACTCCGCCGCCTCTCGTCTTACTGGATTGGACAGGGTCTCTATCCTTTCTATATACAATGTAGTTTGCCGAAAACAACTCCTCACTGGCAATAGCCTCATTCAGCCATGTCTCTGTTAAAACAATAACGTCGTAGTTACAATTCAATACTTCCTGTTGAAAGCGTACGGTTTTAGTTCTAAGTCCGCGAACATTTTGATAATATACAGATACAAGTCTCTTCTGAAGAGATTGACGTAATGAGGTTTTTTCTGCGCGACGCAACGAAGTATTATTTATACTATTATTTAGGGGGGGGTTACCTGGCCAATAGCTCATTGAAAATTTATAGAGACACCTTTGATTAAATCGGAGCATATAAACTTGGAAATCCGACGCTTGACTTCCCAGCTCAGATTTCCATAATAGTTACGCTCATAGGCAGACATAAAACTGTCGGGACACAAGTATGAGCAGTTAAGGCTATTCTGTTGTATATGTTTTTTTATATCTAAATTGAGATTGTAAATGAAGTTATTTAAAACCATTCTATTATAACAGTACGGTGGAGCGACAATTATTAAATTTGTCTTTTTAGCCAGGTCGAAGATTACGTCCCAGCAGGCATCCTCAATAGTTTTTCCATATAGAGCGTTCATCATTCCCGTAAAAAATTATCAATTGACCAGAAAAATAAATGATTAAATAAACTTAAGCTATCTTAAAGCTTTGCCGACAAGACCAAATTTATATTCAAATATTGAAAACGATTATTAATCGGCAGAAAAATATCAATCAAATATATATATATACAGTGCGGTCGTAAATAGTCCGAAACGGTTTGAGATATCGATTTGAAACTTGGAGAGCTATAATAAGGCATAAGATACTACGTTTTGACATA
>MU182121.1:482141-516426 GCA_016904865.1 Pissodes strobi | reverse complement strand
TTGTAAAAATACGAAAAAGAAAGTTCGTGGCTTTAGCGGACATTGTTTACGAACATCTTACCGCTGCGTCCCGTCAAGTACGGTTCATAAGCCGCAGGCCAAGCAATTTCCATCATCTCTGTCATATGGCTACATCGACCTGACGAGATCCTTACAGATCGAAACGTGTCGTCGATTTTGCCGACAGAGATGGTGGAAAATTGCTTATGGTTCACACACTTTGGCTTTCCATAATTTTGGAGACCTTAGTATAGTGATGGGCGGTCCGGGTCCGTTGATGGATTCGGTCCACCTGAATCAGTCTGTCAGTGGACCCGGTCCAATGGATTCGGTCCAGGGGAGCGATTCAGGCTTGACTGCTCCTTCTTGGCATGTCACATACCTATCGATCGATTCCCGGTCCGGCGGATCCGGTAACCGCCGCGCCGTGAAACACAAACGTTTGTGTTTTGCCGACGGGAGTTTTTTGCATAACCTGCATTATTCTTTCTAAGATTTTGTGAGGTGTAAATGTTTTATTTAAATTGAAAATAATATTGATATTGGACACAATACCAATTTGGTTTTAAATAGGCAGCATAAAATTATACAAAATCAACAATTTCCATATCAAATGGAACTGAGCTCTTGTAGTTTATATTTTATATATAAAGGAATATAAATATATTTTGTTTTAGAAAATGTCTGCTATTTTCTTTAGTTTTCAAAAAAATATCTATTGTACTAATTTTTTTTAATGTAAACAAAATATTATTTAAAATTTTAAAACAAAAGCAACCATTAAAAATTTTCTTATAATAACAAATGCATACGCGATTATTACGCAAAAGTTGTCTCTGGTTTCTCAAACAAAAATACGGACTCGGACCGAATTGTATTAATTCAAGGAACTCGACTCCTATAAATCGTTGCTTCACCCGAACCGATTCACCACGGCATCGCTTGCAGTCCTCGCACCGCGATTTCTGTTCCGTTAAAGCAAGTAGTGGACCGGGTCCGAATGATATGACGGATTCGGTCCGACTCGTTCCGTTACTGGATTCGTTCATTTGGACCGGGTCCATCCGGACCGACACACCTCTACCTTAGTAGTGAATTGAACTCGCATCTGGTGAACACACTAGAACATAGCCAACGATACCCCATTAGATCCGGTCGAAGTTCGGCGGTTGGTAAGACTGCCCAGCTCCACTGTACAGGCAAAAAGCAGTACCTCGGGTGAAGGCGTCGGGCACGGGTAGCCGGTAGCAAGAACCAGGTACTGGCTTAGCCTCGGTGGTATAACTGGCAGAGGACTCGATAGCCCGGTGATAAAACTGGCAGTAGTATAGCCCGGTGATAAAATCGGCTGTGGTATAGCCCGAAGATAAAACCCTGTGATAACCCAATACAAATTAGACGAAACCCCTTATTTCAATGAAAAAACTATAGCCCTCTTTGCATAAATATATTTTCTTTATAAAACAAATTCCCCCAAAAATTATCAATGGATTTTCAATGACCATCAGCAAATAAAAGAAATACAGAAAGTACAAAGAACTTGAATATAAAAAAGAAATAGGTATGAATCACCCCTAAAAAATATAAACTTCCCCATATGATCAAAACTAAAGTCACATTGAAATAAAAATTCAGATATGATAAAAGAGAATAGGTAAAATATCTCATGGAATGCAATGCAAACGGTGGCCATGTGAAAAAAAAGGTTAACACAGATAAGGCAATTAAATCGTTAAATTAGACAAAAAAAAACTTTAGCAATTACCTCTCTTGAGTCGGATGGTGGCTAGAGAGTCAACGGCCTCGATCTGGTACGATGAGCTCGGAAAGCCTCTAGAAATAATGGAAAATAGCAATTAGCATCATGGCGTCCATGTGTTTCACAAGCAATAGAAAAAAAAATAATTCCAGAAAAAGCTTACCTAATGCAGTACGAATATCCCAATAACTTGCTAGTGTCGAGCACTGCTGAGGGATTCACTCACAGATCCCTGTGGTATTAACACAATACAGGAAGTTGAGTCCACTACGACTGCACTAAAGCAAAACGCTTCCTCTCACGCCGAAGAGTATTTCTAGAAGAAGTCTGCATCTGTTTCAGTCAATTTGCCTTTCCACTTCCACGAGATTAGAAGAAAAAGAACGTCGAATCAGAGAGAAAAAAATTGTAGGGCTGAAAACTGCCCTATCGTATTCTAACGATTCGATACAAGGAATAATTCTAAGATAATAAACAACTTAGTTCTCGTTTATTGTGGTTGTAAAACGACGGCGGAAGCCACAATTAATGAGCTGAAATTAAATCTTTCAAGAAATACTAGGAAAAACTCCTAAACGAAATGATAAACCTTTAAAATACTAAATCGAAAGCAACAATTACGGGAGGATAGCCCATTCCTACTACCATTCAGGGCCACCAAACGAATATTACAAACGTTACAACCGGTCGCGTGAAAAGATAAATATAAATATCTCAAAGCCGACTTCCGATTCGTCTTCTATCGAGTGTAGACGCGTTCGGTGACGGCTCTTTGAGCGCCATTGGCACAGGCCATTGGGCGACAAGTGGCAAACGTTTAGTGACCGTTTTTCTCCCCGAGGAAGAACCGGACGTCCTGACCAGGGTGGACTATGCTTCAAACAAGTCTTAGCCAGAAGAAATACCCATTCACGCCGGTACCCAGGCCTGGGGCAGCCGGATGCTGCCGTGGGACCATTTCTATCTGTGCATTTCATAGATTTTAATTTTGTTGTAAGAATCGGGAGCATCAGGGGCATAGGCGCGTCATACTGGAGTTCCCTCAAATGTGCTGGCAAATGGACCCTTGAGGGATCGAAGCCATATTCAGTAAAGAAAGAAAGAAAGAATATCTCAAAGCGAATCAGAGGTCCCAAAAAGTTATCAGAAGTTATCAAAAGTTATGAAATAATCATAGAAATAGGACTCCTAGAAGGCTGATACATAAGAGTATATAAGCAGATCTACTCACGAAGGAAGAGAGACAAAATATCCATGTGTAAGACAGAAACGCTGAGTTTCGTAGCTTTTGCGCGTGCCTGTGTGTATAAGGGCATGTTGAGTATTAAGTTGAAGGCATTTTTCACAAATAACACCGAAAACGAATTATAGTAGTATCAAACACACGGCAATAATAAAAAACACAAGAACTCTTTACAAAACTGAACAACGAAAGTCGAAAAGCAAAGAAAACAATAATTCATGATGGCGTCCGATCGGGTCCACGTCCTTGCAATCTCCCAACGTTGCCAAGTATAAGATATATAAAGTACTAGGTTTTAACGTAAAACAAAAATTAACATAATCAAAAATCTTAGCAACATATACTTCGAAAATATTAGAGTAAATTTATAATATGAAGCAGATTTCAAAAAAATCCGTTTCGGGGTTTACTTCCTACGTTTTTCAGTAGTCATCTAATTAAAATACACATAAAACGGTAAATTTCTCCTAGTTTGGCAACGGTGTTGGTATATAAACTGCATGTAAGCAAGTAAATATAAGGTTCTTATTTACATGCCCGCGCAAGCGTATTATCACCCAACCCCTATTGTTTTCTCCCTTTCTCCGTGAGGGACTTCTCACTCTATCAGCCTTCTAGGAGTCCTAATTCTATGGAAATAATCAAACCGAAAATAAAATATGAATTTGACGGATCTAATGAGGCTTGACAGTAGGCTTTATTAACCCAATTCTTAAAAATATAGAACGGCCAGCAAACATAATCAATGTAATATAAATTAAGCAAAGTTATACTATAGCATAATATTCTATTTTAGTGATTTAATCAAACCTAAACGATCTGTGGTTCGCTTATCAACTAAAATAAATATAGTCACAAAGTGCCTGAGGGCTACATAAGAGAAAAGGAGGATGATCAAAACAGCTACTCAAGGCCACAACAGTGTTATAACAGCTAGTGCAAATATATAATTAACCTATATGTAGAATAAAATTAATTTACATTAATTAATGCGGCAACCTTAAGCTTATTGACGACAAATTGAATCAATAAATTTAGAATTAATTAACCGAATAGGTCAATATTCAATAATTCTTACCGCAATATATTTTCTTGCTAAATGCAGCATATAAAATGAACTTTAAAATCTTTTGCACTGGCCAAATCAGACTGTTCCACTGGTATAGACAATATAACAAAAAAATACATAGTTACACATCTGGATATTATTGGTATAAAACTTGTACTAATAATAAATGCAGTTTTGGTAAGTGAACAATATCCGGAAGAGCTGAAAATAGCAAAGATAATGCCAATATACAAGAAGAATGCATGGTAATAACTATCATCCTATTTCATTGTTGCGTACAGACATAGTTGCCGTTGTAAAGAGCGATATGTAGTATGTGTGTTTATGAACTTACAAAAGGTATTTGACACTAGACATTGCACTCAATACTACTAAATCAATTTTAAGAAATGGGATTTCATTGCGAATGTTATGACTTATTACAAACATACTCAACTGAAAGGAAGCGTTATACGAACCAGAAAAAAAATCAGAACAGCCTTTAAAAAGCAGAAAATTTAGGCACTGCCTTCGATTTACAACCAGAACGTAGTTCTCAAATACAGGATAGTTCTGGTTAAATCAGAATAGCTGGTCACCTTAGTGTGTGGTGTAGCACCGGGCTTTGTGATGGGTTCATGGGAATATCTTCTATACGTCCAAAGCCTAAAATATACCGGATTAGAAGCAAAATATAGAAAATTTTGTGATGTCAAAGTGGTATAGTGAATTCTGGTACAAAAGAAGGAAAATAAAGTAGCTGTCAGAGCTGATATTCAGAAATATTTTGAGACACCATAAATATGGAAAAAACTGTTTACATGCTATTGGCAAGTAAAAGTCCAATTCCTCCTAAAATTAAATTCAATAATACAGAGCTTAGAAAAGTTCAAGAGTGCAAATACTTGGGACTCATGAACTAACTTGATCTGCACAATATGTGGAATAAAAACGCAATCATCATCTGATGATGCTAACATGGTTAGCGAAACGCGCGTCGAGTGCAAAAATTCAGTTTCGGTATTGTGGATAAAGCTCAGTTTTAGTGCATGTTGCCGAAGGTTTCAAACCCCAACATCGCAAAGTATCTGTTGTATAATAGTTTAATTGCGCGCTTTTTTAATAGCTTATTTTTAATTTTAAAGATGTTTATCCAGCTTGATTTTTTAAAGAGTAGATATCCTGCTGTAAAAGCTTCACTAGTAGTATAGGAGTTTATGGAAAAAAAAATTTATTGACGTATTTTGCAGTCTTTGAAGTTTGTTTATTAAATCTACACTAGCATTTCCATAACATGGCATAACATGATCTGGCAAAATATGTGGAGTAAAAACGCAAAATATCTGTTGTATAATAGTTTATATTTCTTGCCATAAATACGTCAGTAAAAACACGTTTTTCCATAAACTACTATACTACTAGTGAAGCTTTATACAGTTTAGATATCCATTCTTAAAAGAACCAAGCGGGTTAAACTTATCTTTAAAATTAAAAATAAACCATTAGAAATACATGGGGCATTAAAACAAAATAAAGACTCATCATTATATCTATAACTTAAAAACTAGACAAATTAAGGATTACCTATCTACGAACTAAAAAGTCAATAGACTCGCCTATTTAGAAAGGCGCAAACCTACAATGGGTCCCCAGAGACTTCATTGAATCCTGAACCTCAGGAGCTGTTTTATTTTGAAAACAGAGATTCATGTTTAGTTAAGTTTTTACTTTCGAATTTGTATAGAATAGTTTGCTTTTGTTATATCTATTTTCTTTTTCAAGGTCTCGGTGCCAGTTTTTATAACTGATTTGAAGTCTGTAATAAATTTTTTTTTTTAATAAATAAATTAAATGAAAGTGTGGGATTTGGGGAACATTTTTTTTTAATGTAACTGAAAACTGCACTGGAAATACTCTTTTTCAATGGTGACTCTCGCTATATCCTGGCCCATAGGTCTCTTAGTGTTTTCTTTAGTTTGCTTTTAATTTCGGAACATGCAACAATAATAGTATTATTGTTGTTGTTGATTACAATTCCTAATAACTAAATTATCTGTGACACAAAGGCAATTCTGATAAAGCAATACTTTTCTAAGAATTAGATTCTAGTAATAAAAAAATAATTACTATTTTCTTGACAAAATTATTACAATTTTTCATTAATGAAAACAATAAGAATAATAGCTGTAAAAGTGTGAAATGTTTTTGCAGACTAAATTTCTTTGATTGAAATACCATACCAGGTAAACAGATAAATTAATGACCATTCTTTTTCGCAAATTCCCATGACAAATGCTTTATTGCGATATGTTAAACCAACCAATATTAAATAACTAACTCAAACGTGACTGAAATTAAAGCTGTATTATCATCAGATGCAGATAATTATGAAATACCTACTGATAATTAGTATTGATGGACCCCAGTTATATTTACAGTTGGTTTGAAAATTGATGTTGATAAATAGTATTTATAGCCTTATTTTTATAGATTATGACTTATTTTAAGAGCAGTGGGCATATAATTCTTGAAAGAGATTGTTTACGCAGATGTAGGTAGATACATAGTGCATTATTTTAGAATAAGGCCAGAAAGATCGTGTTGTTTACAGTTAGTTATCTGGTGGAGCCAAGAAAAAAACAACCATCTTCGAGTTAAAAATTTGCTGTAAGTTTAGTGTCCAGCAACGTAATGACAAAAGTGATTTCTGTACATTTTCATACAGATGTATAGCTATTTTTTGATGATTTCCGAATAAATCGAAGATTTATTTCAACTTGTATATTATCAAAGCTAAGAAAGGGATGTGCAGATAAGGCATTTGTAACAATCGAAGTTAAAAGCATATGGGGTATTTAATTTAAAACTTCAAAGTTATTAAATGATATAAAGGTTGACCATTTTTTCCCAGTTTCGTCGTTTTAAATACGACTTACAATGCTGGGTTAAATCATCGGCCATGTAAATGGTCAATAGTTAAATTTAAATACCTATATGATGACTGTTTTGAACACTGGAACCTCTTATGGTGAGAAGGACAGTAAACAGAGGCTGTTACATATTTCCCAACGTTTTGCCTAAAAGTTTCATCAGGGCTTGCACTCAAGATATACCGCTACTTGAGTATTGTTGTGGTATAGGTGTATGCCAACTAGCCTTTTTTGAAAACGACATACTAACTTAAAGAAATAAATATATTGTCTATTTTTTATATGTTCATTTATTCTATGATTTTCAATATAAAATCTATGTCTACTTAATTGTGTTCCTTATAAGTACCATTTCTTTCATAGCTGTTCGGGGTATGCTGGTCAATGCGACGCCTCCCAGTGCTTGTGACGATAAATTAACACCAGCGCCTCCTATAATTGACAACATTTTAGAAAAATGGATACTGATAGTGCCCAGATTCACGTTAGAACTAAATTGCACCTTTGAGCAGAAAATTCGTATGGCCCAACTGAAAGGGTGAGTATAAGTACCTATAACACTTCATTACTTTGATGGATAAGAATTTTAAAATTTGAAATCACTTATTTTAATAATGATCGAATGTGTCAGGTAATATTGGAAGCAATCTTGGGTATTGAAATTCAGATTGATACGTTTTTTGGAGGAGCAGAATATTTGCAATTTTTAGAAAATATAATAGACCAATGTAAAGTGCTTTTCAAGATAAATGGTTGACTGCAATAGAAGCTTATGGCCATTGGGGTCATAAATACCCTTGATTTCGTAATATTAGTTGAGATAAACTTTACTGCAGCTTTATACTTTGCTTGCTGCAGTCATTAAGTCGGGACCATTTTTCGTGAAAAGGACTATTTATAATAGTAAATATTTACAAGATCAATCGACTTACCTGTAAGGAAGATCGATCGGAATTATCCGAGCATCTCCGCCGTCCCTCATTACACTTTGTAGTAGGTATACAACTTTTTCCCAATCGGTACAATTTTTAAAAAAGTTATCTAAAAACATGGTGATTCAGCCGACCCTGGCTAGCCGCTCGAGCTCATCGCCTTGATGCGTCATTACAATTTTGGTTCGTGAGATTTTTGATTACATTACATTTGGGGTGATAGGGAGCAGGTAAAGACTGGGTGGGTTTGTAATGAGGGACGGCGGAGATGCTCGGATAATTCCGATCGATCTTCCTTACAGGTAAGTCGATTGATCTTGTAATTATCCTTCGCACCTCCGCCGTCCCTCATTACACTTTGTAGCTGTTTAAAGTATTTGCGATGTAATCTAGATTAACTGAAAATTGCGATATTTCTGTAGTTCTAGATTTGTAAGGCCCTTTTTATAAACTAGAATTCAAATTTATAACCATTAGATTTAATAACACACATATGAAGGTACATATATCATGTTTAACGCTTAACTGATATTAACCTTTAACTTATTTTTAATAATATACCAATATTGTTATGTAATATAATAACAAGTTGGTAAGTAAGTTGTAATTGTAGCTTAATATTTATATGATTCCTTAGAAATTATGGTTCAATAGACAAGATGCAAATCCAGTGGGATTACCCACGCCAAGTTTGTTATAGAATTTTGAGAATACTTTTGATTTTTCTGACGAGCTAGCTGTCTTCTGCATGGTTTGTAATGTAACTCCCATTCTTTGAGCTGCTGAAGTTGGCCCGTGTCGCGTGCTGTGTGCCCCAAAGATTTCCGTGTTTATACTGCTGGCTCTTAGTATTAACTTGAACCATCTGCTAATGGTTTGACTGCTGTCTGGGTGATAGGGCTTTTTGTGAGTGAGTATTACATTTTCTTTGGTTTTGCTACTTGTGGTATGGATTGCATCTGCAAATGCAACGATCTATTAGCATATTTACAGTATCTGTGAATGCCGTAATTTCTGTTTTTGAACAGAAAAATAGGTATGTTCACTAGCTGCAACTGCAATTGCAGACAGTGGAGGGTACGATCGATTATATCTGCTAATACAACGAACTGTTCACCTTTTATTGACTGGTAGCACCCTTTTTCCTTTTGTGCGTACTATGTAAGTCTCTAATAGTGTGGCTATACATAGTTCAGGTTGATTAGTAAAATAATCTGATTTCAATTATGTATTCATATTTAAAAGTATTGTCTATTTTTACTTCCGGGTTGTCCGTGATTTGTGTGTCGTTATTAGTATTAAGAGTGTTACTAGCTTTAACGTTAGATTTGTAGATTTAAGGATTCGTGAGGGTACATGCTCTTTAAGCGCTGTAGAACTGGGTAGGAATCCCAAGTAATTGAGTATTTTGGTTTTGGGGGTCTTATGTTAAATGTTCCATTGAGAAACCTTTTTATAACCGCTTCGTCTTTTGTTTAATATTCAATATTGGAGAAAGTGCAGATTTGTGTGAGTTCATGGTAGAGTAGGATGACTCCGAAGACAATTGAATGTTTAGGAGCTCAAGAATAAGTTTACGGTTTTGTTATATATGTGTTGGCGCTTAGAAAAACAGAAATTCCCCTATTTATTGTAAGTATTTCCGTATGGTTTGAGGGCGCTATGTGTCAATGAAGAAATAATCACTTTTATCGCTTCATTAGGTACGCTATATAGGTATAGAAAGGCGCTCCTGACAATGAGGAAGTTTCATCAATTTTTTTTTATTGCTGATTTCGATAGCCCATGAAAAATAAGTGAACACGTGTTTTTTCTTTTTTCCATAAGCCGAAAAATGGGGCAGATACAACGCCTTGAGATGTGCTTATGACGTCATAATACACATGAATTGTTACGTCACACCATGCATAGCATATCTATATATACAAATCTAAAAACTGGTATAGCTCTTGTAATATTCATCTTTAGTGGAAATAAAAAAATACGTATCGATTTCTTTTTCACTGTTCTATAGTTTGCAATAAAAAATAAACAGTTTAATTTCTCAGGAGACTTCCTAATTTCCCTACAGCTAGGGAAATTTTCTTCCACAATGGTTGTTTCTCTCTGCAAGGAGATGTGAGTAAGTATTTTTCAGAGTAAAAGATAATAGACTGTTCTGCCAGTAGATCCCTTTTCTCTTGTATAAACCCCAAAAATGAGCATTGTTGCGCGGGAATAACTACGCTTTTTTCGGAATTTATATAAAACCTAAATCTTGTAATGTTTGTGTAATTTTATTTATACTTTTAAGCAATTCTCTTTTGAATAACCAATAACTAGCCAATCGAGTAAGTAGAGTACAGTTTTTATACCCTTTAATTTTACATATCTTACAACTGGTTTCAGTTTTGTGAAAAGATATGGAGCTGTACATAAACCAAATGAAACACAATTAAATTGGTATAGTACGTTGCAAAAAAACGAATCTTAACAACTTTTTGACTACTGTGCATAGGGATAAGAAAATATGCACCTTTAAGATCAGTTTTCCCCAAGAATGCGTATTTTGAATTTACATTTTTTGCCGTCCTATGTAGTCTTCTATTTTGCTAACCGGAGTGGTGTCCTATTGAAAGGGATTTTATAATCCTGTACCCACTCTATTATTGAACTGTTTACCTTTAATTTCTGACAATTTTGAACGTATAATTCTAGTTCAGACGGTTGGCTAATTAAATTATTGAAAGGGAGGGCTAAGGCACTAATCCCAAGGACTATAGTTGTTTCTGTAATTGATACAGTAGTTGTCTTGGCAGGATTTAGTACTCTCTTTTGATGGTCTGAGGACATTGCAGTTGGCAGCTGGTGGACACTTCTCTATCATACTATTTGTTTTTTTTATCTTTTAGTCCTTTTAATAAGTAATTGTCCCATCTAAAAACTATCTGAGTATGTAGTTCTGGCCTCGCAGGTATGATTTCGTCTTTTTTTTGCCTATTACAAGGCTAGGTGGTCGTTACTTTGTTCAGGACCATCTGGTGCTTCTCTATCATACTGTCATAAGTCTTGATTCGGATAAGTTATTTCCTCAGCTAGCGTGAGAGGATCTTCTAATGCATCTGCAAATGCAAAATAATTTCCTTGGTTTTGCTACTTATGATATCGATTGCATCTGCAAATGCAACGATCTATTAGCCTATTTACAGCATCTGCAAATGCTGCAATTTCAGTTTTTGAACAGAAAAGTAGGTTTATGAATATGTTCACTACCTGCAACTGCAATTGCAGACAGTGGGTACGAACGAACTATTCACCTTTTTGCTTGCTGCTTACCCCTGGTTATGCTTTCGACTGCATCTGCAAATGCAACGATTTTTTAGCATATTTACAGTATCTGCAAATACTGTAATTTCTGTTTTGAATAGAAGCCAAGAGTGTAATAATTCGCTACCTCCAATGCGATGATTTTATGTAAGAGGGTTGCAATAGTATGGTGGTTATTTGTTTTTGGTGGTGGTGGATATTTCTTTTGGTATCTGCAAATACATATCCTTTACATCGGCAAATGTACGGATTTAGTGTGCCTCTAACCACTCCAACATAATACACCTACTGAGGTGGAGGCTGTTGGGGGCCCTTCACATCTGCAAATGTGAAGGCCAATTTTAGTTAAAGTTACTAGCATCTGCAAATGCGAATTTGTAAATAGGTATTGATATTATTTATTAACATCTCCTGCAAGCATTGTTTACTCCAATTTTTTCCCTCACCGGTCGGCTCATAGCAACACGAATTGTTTAAAAATAATGCGTTCCGGTATACATCGCTTCGACAAAACCGAACGATAACATTCCGATAAATTTATGACGAGCGGCTAAATTCCGAGTTGCAATCCAAAATACTGCGCGCGATGCGACACGAACCCATGTCTACGTCCTAGCAAAATTTCTATTAATTTACCTTTTTCCCTTAATTTTGGATTAGCCTTGGGTTAGTTTTGGTTAGCACTTGGTTAGTTCTTGTTGATTGAGCCCCCGTTGCGAGCAAAGTGAACGGCGGGGCATGCAAAGCTATAATAATACCCAACTTGGGTTTTAGTCGCTCGTAAATTATGAGTCAGCTTGCCTTTGTGGCTAGATTTTAGGGGTTAATTTCGAGACAAAAGGGCACTCTTCGACTTACTTAAAATTTTTTATTTTTTTTTGAAAATTATTTATTAATACAGTAATAACAATAATTACAATATACATAGTCCTTATTCCTCTAGACAGTGTTTTTGAACACTGGTATTGAGGATAATTGTATTTTAATAATAATAACAGTACGATTTCCTATAAACTCCCTAGTATTGTGGCTATGAATATCCTTTGAAATTATTATGATAATATTTGATTTTTGAGTTTTATTTATTATCCTGTAGATAAGTTTATTCTGTTCAAATTTTAATACCTTATGTAATTGCCATACTCTTAAATTTTTCATATAGATCTGCAGTATGAGTCAGTGGATCATAACTAAATATAACTTTTAGCAATATTTGCATCAAATCGAATTGTAGTTTATATTCCCACATGTGCCCCATACGGGGATCAAATATCGAAAACGTGATAATACGAAGGCATTATAACAATTTGTTTATATTTTTTTTATTCCTTTATATGGTATAAACGTTTTATTCTATGTAAAACATTAATAAATGTGCAGGCCGACCGGTATATATTTCCGTATTTCCTTAGTCAGCCTTTTGATTGTGTTATGTAAACACTTTTTGTGATTGAATAGTATTTCTTTGGTAGGATGTACGATTAGACGAGATTACTAGAGAACGGTTCGAATAGCTCGTATCGTTAACTGTTGCTTATACTTATATTCATTTCGATATAATATATTTCAATTCCGAATATATTCTTTGATGCTGTGTAATTGTGCACAGGCGACAAATGAAACAATGTTTTGTCATGCCCTCGTATATAAATAACAATTTGTTAGTAATTTTTGACTCTAACCCGTTCGCAATCGATTTTATTCTAATATAGTTAGTTTTAGAAGTTTGAGAGTATTTTCCATTTTAATTTTATTAAGTAAAAAATTAAGGGTTACAAGTGTCATATTTATTCATTCATTTTGCTTTTATACGGGAGATAGTTTCTGTTTTTATATATTTAAGGTAACCAGGTATTTATGTATATTTGAAATTTTGGCATATAATCTTATGTGAACTCACCCCCTGATTCGCTTCTTCCGATGAATATTGCCCTTTTTTTCGCGTCCTTTGCGAGCAAGACGTATCACTACACAGACACTGTACTTGAAATACGTTTTCTAGGCATTTCTCTTCTTAAAACCAAAAGAAGGAACCGATTTACGGATTCTTGCTTGTCACCGATCGGTACAAAATTGTAATGGCGCGTCAAGGCGATGAGCTCGAGCGGCTAGCCAGGGTCAGCTGAATCACCATGTTTTTAGATAACTTCTTTAAAAATTGTACCGATTGGGAAAAAGTTGTATACTACAAAGTGTAATGAGGGACGGCGGAGATGTGAAGGATAATTAGTCATAAAAGGGCAACGGGGTATTTAGTTCTCTCCAGTGTATGTTTTCTATAATTTTATTCGACTCTAAGTACTTCAAAGCGATGGGCCACCCTCTCGAACGACGTACCAAATATCAAGTTTTTTATATGACAAATTGCAACCACAATAAAAAATACTTTGCCATTTGCCAAGATATATGAAGGCATATTTACATGGAATCAGAGTACAGACATATGTATCGCATATACGTAACCATATTGGTCGTATTTAAATTAATATATGTTACAGTTACAATGCAGTAATCATATACAACGTCGGGTCCGATGCCCTAGTACCCATGTCAGCAAAGAACTCCACCGGAATCCAAATACCCTCAGTGTTTGTCGGTCAGTCATCCGGCATGTTGCTGAAGAATGTCTACACCGACCCTAACTATTTCGTTGCCATTACGGCTGAGAGTCCGTTCAACATTTAAACGCATCTGTTGATACCTTTCGCTATTGTTGTTGGGGGCCTGTTTTATCGTCATGGTTATTTTTATGGTAAGTTAGTTTTAATATTTATAGGACCCAACACAAAAGGTGCCCAAGACACGTTTTTTTTTATTTTAAGGATAATAGTGCCATCTATTCTAAATGTTTTCCAAGCTTTTCAACGGTGTCATTAAAATTGCCGTAAGATGTCTCTAACTCCAAATAAAAGTGTCAGCTCAACAAAAAAAAAAAGATCAGTTCAGTGCTAAAAGTACTTAAATTAGAGCGTCTACTTAAATTCGCTGTAGAATGTGCCTCTCACTCCCATCATGTGCATATTCATTTTAACACTTTAAGGATAAAAAGCGCACTTTTTATCCCTGGAATTCAAAACAAAGATAAAAAGTAAAATGAGGAATAACAAGTAGAAAGAGGACTACATCAACTCTAAATCAAACCTTAAAAATCTATGAAGAGCTCTCAAATCATAATTCTTATTATAATAATTGCAAGTAACTTTTATTATTCACCACAATGGACAAAATTGAATGATGGAGCCATCGACTTTTTTTTCTGAATGAGGGTTTTACTGGCATTTTGTACCACAGTTGTGGATCTAGCTTCCGAAGCACTGTAAGACTTTTGAGGAATAAGGTCATAAGGCTCCATACAATTATTGGCTCGATTATTATCAATGCCAGTTTGGTAAGTGGTAGCTTTCTGCTGGAACCTGCTTAATAAAAACTCTGCTCAGAATCGTGCCTTTTTTTCAACCTCTATGCTGATTTACATTAGCCATGGAATATGCCAGAAGAGAGGCGGAAGTGCCCTTGATGCAACGATCGATATACAATTCGGCGTCTCGCAGGTTCAAGAATTTTGAAGTTTTTTGCGGAAGATACTGAATAAATTAATTCCGACTGGTTGTGGTCCTCACTGTGTTTTTCTATTTTTTATTTTTAAATTCATATATTTCCTACACAGGCCAACTACGTCCGTCACAGAGTTGCGGGAAGGATTCAGTGCAAATGAACGATCTTATGATTTTTTTGTATTATGACAGTGGCTAAAAGACTGGCAGTCCAGTCCACAATGTCTTCACAAAGGAGCTGGCTTTTCCATTACCTTGACTGCGCCTGCTGGCGGCCTGCTACCCCGATAATCAAAGCAGCTTTAAAAAAACATCAGCCACTGTTTTTTTTTTATCAAATCCCGCTTTTTTATATGTGTGTAGTCCCTAACATAAGTATAAAAATTATTTCACCTATCTTTGTTAGCAAGTGGTCTTCATCTGATGGTTCTTAAAGAAGTTTTTGAACTTGATCCAAAACTCTTGACTCTTGGGCTTCTTTTTTTCAGAAATGCCAATAGCTTTGGAAATTTGATGATATCTATAGGATTTTCTATAATTACCTTAGATTTCAGCATCGAGTACACCGACCATACATGTTGAAGCCTCGAAAACCTTCGATTTCTGTAGAAAATATGCCAGTAGCACGTTCTCATCATAATGTTCGATGTTTTTCTCCGATACCGGCTCTTCGATATTATACACTGGTTTCAGGTAAAAGTTCTTTTGCGGCCTCTTCAACGGCGTCTTGAATATCCATCTTTTTGCTTTAAATTTGAATTCAAATTCATTTATTCATGGCATCACTAACACACTAACTGCACTACATTACACTCGTCAGCTTGAAAGGACAAGAATGGCTGTTATAAAATGAAATAAAACAAAATAAATGAACTAGAACATATCAAAGAAAGCGAAACGTTAGAGAAACAACACAATACACTGTATACCAAAAATACATTAAAAGTATTCAAGTATTCTTCAGTGCTGTAAAAGCTATTCTTTAACCCTCTCTTTAGAGAGCTTTGGGGAGCAATTGTTTTACAGTTACTAGCAATTTATTAAAGAGCTTTATTGCAAGATGTTCCAGTCTGGTTTGATTCTTTCCCCGCCTACAACGGGCAAGAAAATTTTTCGTCCTATTCCTTGTGTCGCCTCGTGCGTTTGCAGATCATCTATCTGTTTTATGATTAAGACACTCTCAAAGATGTACACTGAGAGGAATGTGAGAGTCCTCAGATTAGCAAGCGCGTCTGTAGTACTCTCTGTATCCTAAATGAGTCATTATTCTAATAACTCGTTTTGAAGTCCAAATACCGTGTGTGCATGGGATGCCAACACGCCATTGGATATGACACTGTGCTGATTTGATTGCTTGTTCGGAAACACAGCCCTTCAAGTTACATAAAACATATTGTTACGTTTTTCCGTGGGTTCTGACAAAATTGCAACTTTTGCTATTTTAAACTAATTATTCTTTATCACTGTATACAACTAAACACACTAAACTACTCTTATAACTTTACAACTAACTAATAATTCTTTACAATTTAACACTCAGATTAACTAAGTCAGCACGCCTTCTGCCCGCTATTTGTATCCAGTCCTTTTTTTTTCTGTTTTTTTTTTAGTCTAAAATATATCGCGAATACTCCGGACGAAGCGAGGCCTCTCGATATTATCCTCGACCAGGGCTGCACGCATCGGGAAAAGACAGCTCTCGAATCTTCTCGGCCGGCGATGACTCATAACGTAGACGCGGCAAGGCTATTTCTATAGGTTAGCACAAAAACATTCGGATGGTCTTTAACTGTGACAATATGCACTACCACTCGGCTTTTTAGGTACACTCTCTTTATGAGCGTCCCATTTAAGTTTACTGTCCGAACAGACACCTAAAACCTTAACAGATGGCACCTTACTGTTGGAGTCACAGTGCCTCAGAGTAAACACCATGCTTTGTCTTTTATCATTATTCAATAGGAGTGCGTTTGCCAGAAACCATTCCTCCACCATGCGCTTCTCCTCATTCAAGCCATATATTCTGAAATACCACAGTGGTATCCTCAGCAAAAAGTGTATAATGCCCCAATTGTTGACATAGTGGGATATCTTTAATACAAATTAAGAATAGTATCGGTCCTAAGACTGATCCTGGGGGGGGGGGGCACCTACACATAAGTCTGTAGGAGCAGATAGAGTACCGTTTGCCTTGACTACTTGACAACGTTCCTGCCGATATGAATGCATGACCTTGCCGTCAGTTTTTTTAAAGGTCGTACGACATGTAATCAAACGCTTTGCTGAGGGCGCGGGAACAGAGCTGGAAGATATAATTGATCTTACGGGCTCGGAGGTTCAAGATCGCATGGTTGACATTTTTCATTTGCCTGAAGCTCTACTGACTTGCGGAAAAATACTGTTTGATTCAAAAATTGAAGAATTTGATTTGCCATGACTTTAGGTAGAGCAATAGGTCTGCAATTATTCATAGTATTTTTATCACGCTTTTTAAAGATTGGAGTAAACACTGCCTTCTTTAGAACGTTTGGGAAGATGTTCTCTGAGTTTTGTGAGAGGTACTTCATTATAGGAATCGCTAAACTATACCTATGCAGCCTTTTTTATTTTTTAAGTTATTAACTATATCTCTGATATCTATAAAGGTTGTCTCTCCAAAATTAAATTCTGAACAATCTATATGTGCTTGCTCAAGATAAGAGCAGCAATTTGTGTTGCAATTAGGCAGATTTTTTAATAAATCATGTACTACGTTTGAAAAGACATTATTGTACTATTCGGAAGTAATATCACAGTCTAGCACTTTCTTTTTGTTGTATCTGCCTATTTATAATATCCTACATAAATTTAATAGGATTTTTGGAGTTGGTTATGGCTCTATCATTTGCGGATCTCTTAGCAATGGAATTCCGATATTGCTTTTTATTCTTTCTATATTCTGATTGGTCATTCACTTGATGATACTTCTTACACACATCACTCAAAAAATTCAGCTTCCTTCTCATTTTCTTCAACTTTTCATTATACCAACTTACTTTATTTGGTTAGTTGGATCGAGCAGAATGTGTCTTTAGTGGAAAATATTGCAGATATGCTCCCTCAAGCAATGCTGCGAAGACGCTGAACTTGTTCTCAGCACTAGCCGTCTGACAGTCAATGGATGCCCATGAAAACTTTTCAACAATGCTGAAAAAGATTCCTCAACACTTCCCGGCAACAGAAAGGAAAAAAAACTGTTCTGAAGATATCTAAGTCTATTTTTCAGCTGAAAAGGAGACAAAATTGGAATTGTAAAAACATTATCCATTCAGGCTTCTCCGCGAGTATGTCAGTAGGTCAAGGAGATCCAGAGAGCTCCGACCGCCAGCCCCAAGGGCCATATTGAAGTCACTTGAAAGTATAAAAAGATCAAAACTCTTTAAATATATGGCACAGAGTTCTACACATTTCTCTATATTAACACTATTTCAAACATTTTCAGTTGGCGTTACGAACGGAATTATTTTATTTGAGTTCTCCCTCATAATCGATTCCAGAGCATTACAATCGGTCATTATCTGGCCACCAGTTCTGACATTTTGCTTTTTGTAAAGTACTTATAATTTTTTATATGATTTTATGGCGAAAAATGCCCAGAAGTGTGAAAAATAGCGTATAAACCGTGGGACTAAAGTGTCTTTTTATACCTCTGCGAATCCAAACTTTTCACTTCGGAATAGAAAGTGCCACTTTAGTCCCTTGATATATAATAAATATACTATTAAAAGCCCTGGACTAGTTCAGTGCAACAAGTCATTACCTCTTTTATGGGAGGTATGTATGTCTAAGTCTGCGAATGCTAAATTAACTAGGCAGTATGTATTAGCCTAATGTTGACAATAAACAGGTACACATTTCATTATTTTAAACCACAGAATTTTTAAATAAAGGGATTATTCAGAAAAAAATTCACATGGCGGATAATGCATTTAATTTAGATGTACTTAGCTGAACGATTTTACTGATTTATTTAGAACATTAATTTAAAAAATTATTTCGCGGACCTCCCTACAAAAAAAAATTTTTCTCCTAGTTGCAGTACCCAAGCAACACTGTTCCATAGTATATAAGGAGAGGATGGTTCCCAAGATGCACTCCGTTTACTATTGGTCGGAGCAATTGGGCGGAACTTGAGCCTTTGTTTACTATTTTAGAATGTCTAATATTTCACTTCACGCATGGCCCTCCGCTCGCTTCGCTTGCTACGGGAACGCAACCAACAAGCACCAAAACCAAAACTAACCCAAAGTATGCCCAAAATGAAAAAAAAATAAAAATTTACAAACATAACCTCGAAAAAAAAAATTAAAGAACGCCTTGCTACAGCCGGGAATTGAACCCGGGAGGCCATATCGCAAACATAGCATCTAACCACTGGACCATTAGGCCTGCTCAAAACAGTCGATTTATTAGACTTTCTAAAATAGTAAACAAACGCTCTAAGTCCCGCCCAATTGTTTCGACCAATGGTAAACGCAATGCATCTTGAGAGCTAATAGTATATACGTTTATTAAACGTATTGTTCGTATAAAAACCGTATAGCATTTCAAACGTATAAATAATATACGTTTTTCATATTACTTTTTTTATATGAAACGTATAATATACGGATATTATAGAATTTTATTTTCAGTTCATCGTAGCATATACGTTCATTATAGTAAACATTATTTTACTGCTTTTTGAACGTATATCTGAAACATATATTATATGTATATAATACTCAGTTTTTGGCACTAAGTCAATTAAAAGCTTAATTTTTGAATGGTTCTGCCTCAAAGAGTCTGGTGGGCCCCAAAGACATTTAATGTCTTTGGTGGGCCCTCACCAAACCATTTTTGTGATTATCGAATCAATTTGTGCTCCAATCAAGAAATTTATGAAAAGAACTGAATTTCAAAAACGTATATAACACGTGTTTAAATTTTGTATCTAAATTGTATACAGTATATCTATTCTCGACACTACAAAATCTTGTCACGTGATCAGATCTACCAATCATATCACGCGCCTTTCTGCAACAGGTGATATCTAAACGGTATCCAGTATAGGTATGCGAACCTTATACCCGACACTGCAAAATCTTGTCACATGATCAGATCTACCCAATCACGTCGCGTCTTATTTGAAACAGCTAGGCTCCGGCGCGGCTCAGCGTCTACTTTGTGTTTTGTGAAAAAAAGAGAAAACTTGTGGTAAATGGCGTGCCCAAAGGTGAAGACGCCGTGCTCCACACATTGTTTGTTTGTAATCAATAAAGTATGCCTCTGCGTTGTTTAAATACTTTTCCTAAAGATGTATGCTATATCCAGTTATTCTCTTTATACAGTTTTTTGTTCGCTAGGAAGAAAAAGGAAGGCTGATATTCGTAGTATAGTGTATAGTTTTGAGGAATTTCTTTCCCTCAATATAGGCGAACGTAACAATTGAAATGACTGCTACCGAACGTAACAGTTATTGTAATGATAGGAGTTTAGAATGAATTGTAATCCCTGAAAAGATCGTTGTTGGAGCTAACTTACCATAGGTCCCTTCCCTTACGTATCACAGCACCGGCGATTTACAACAGACACCGTGTAGAACGTCGAAAAATACGTGCGGGTTTTCCCGGAAGAAACGGTTTCAGGTTTTTCTATATTGAGTCGAGATGGCTGTCGTACTTCTATTGTAGTGAAGGGACTATTCGAATACAAATAATCGAAGTATTCGATTCTGGCTTGCATTCGAATGCATTCGATTCTCAACGAAGAATTCGAATACCAGAAATATTCGAATGCGCTATCAACGAATTAATCGTCCCTCGAATGCTGGTTGAATCGAAACGAAATATGAATCGGCACAATTCGCGTCAGATGCGATTATAATATAACTTGTTCGATTATGCTGGTCTGCCGTATGAGCAACAAATAATAGCGGGCTGTTGAAAAATCTCAACGTAAAAAATAGAGTAGTTTAACTACTGTGGTAGTTTTTTTATTGTTGAATATTTTTCTTCTGTAGTACAAAACAACTTTTAAGCAATATTTTATTTTGTAATCGTGAATGCTTTCGTTAATTTTTGTAAAAGATTTTGCTCTTATGCTTAAATGTATCAAGATTGAAGAAATAATCCCGAATTAGACAATTTGTAAATTTGAATTCGAGAACGAGACTTCGAAGTCACACGAAATCTCGAGAGGTTGAATCGCTAATTGAAACATTTGGGATATCGCGACTAATCCAAATAATTCGATTCTTTGTATTCGAATAATCATTCGATTCTCAAAAGTATTCGAATGCGAGATATTCGATTCTAAAAATCATCCGATTTTCCCTTCACTATAATCTATTGTACCATTTTTCGTACTGCATCAGGTGACGCGCGACGTTCCGTGCGTGCTCGCGTATTTGGGATTTCAAGTAAAATACGTCCAACAACTATTATCGTGAATATATGCAACCCGATATATTTAAAAATAATATGTTGCGTGAGCATATGAAGTTGAATTAAATAAGAAAACATATCTAAATTATAAAATAATTAAACTTATAACTACTTAGATATATAGGTGTGGCTAGAACATGCCGTCCACCTAAAATGTGAAGCATTTTATTATTAAGAAATGGGTAAAGGACAGAGTTTTACAAGATATCGCTTCACGACTCCTTGTACTGTTCTTACACAAGATACACGAACAATACTGCCCGAGCCAGGAAAAACCTGTTCAATTCGTCCCATATTTCAATGTATTGGAGGTACGTTATCGCTTTTAATAATAACCAATGTACCTGGTTGTACAGAGACAGGTGGTTGTAACCATTTCGTTTTCTGTTGCAATGCGTGAAGATATTCGTCCTTCCACCTGCGCCAAATATCTAGCAGAATGCTATGAATTAATTGCCATCGATTCAGACGATTTAAAGGGAGGTGAGTTAGGTCGTCATCAGGGACAGATGTGAGAGGTTCTAGAGCGAGGAAATGACCGGGAGTAAGAACATATAGGTCTGTCGGATCCGAACTTAGGGGGCAAAGTGGACGTGAATGTAGCATTGGACTAAAACCGTATAGAATTCCTATACGTGAGTACTTGAGCACCAACCACCCGGATTAAATGAAATTTCACGGATTTAATGCCAGATTCGAACAGTCCTCCGAAATAGGGTCCTGAAGGAGGTTTGAACGACCACTCAATCTGTTCTGCTTCTGCAGCAATGCACATGCAGTTAGACAGCGTTCAATAGGTTCCAACAAAATAAGTACCGTTGTCTGAAAAAAATATGAGTACATCTACCTCGCCCAGCAACAAATCGCCTTAGAGCAGCAATGAAACAACTTGAAGATAAGTCGGAAGCAAGCTCCAAATGCACAGCTTTGGTGGTAAAGCATACAGATAGACATAAGTACGCCTTTTGCGCCCTTGAGCCTCTAGCTTTATTAAGAGTTATGTTGAAAGGGCCACCAAAGTCCACGCCAACACACTGAAATGCTTTCAATTGATTGATACGCGTAGAGGGTAGATCGCCCATAGGAGGTTCGAAAGAGATAGGCTTGATTCTAAAACAACGAATACATCGAGAAAGGCATTGTCGAATGGCTCGACGGGAAGATAGAATCCAGAATTGTTGAGATAACAGAAATTGTAAGCCTTGGAGACCAATTGTCACGATGGAAACTCTCGATAATGCGATGTGAGAACGTGTTTTTGAGGTAAGAGAATTGGATATTTCTGATCATGGAGCAAGCCAGAATGAGTAAGCCGTCCGCCCACCCTAAGAATATCCTCTTTGTTGATGAACCGACTAAGTTTTGAAAATACCTTCGGCAATTTTTTTTACATTTAATTTTCTCAATCTCTTAAAAAAGGCAACGGTTTGAACATATCGAATATGAGGCAGAAGAGCTAGGTGGAGTTCCCTTGAAGTAAAGCTACCACGCATGTTCTCAGAGGACCTTTTGGAATTTGAAAGAAAGCGTAAACAATAGGCTAGAATACGTTTAATTTTTGAAATGGAGGAAAATTTGTTCAAAAGTGTCTCAAAAAGATTTGGATAATTCTCAACGACAAGAACAATCTTCCGAGCTTCCTCAGAGACAACATTAGAATTAGAAAACTTAAGATTTTAACTTGGCCAATTGTCAGGAGATAACTGTAACCATGAAGGACCATCTAGCCAAAGTGAATGGCTGAGAAGAGTTTTTGGGAGTAATTCTCGAGAAGCACAATCGGCAGGATTGTCCGCTGATCCTACATGAAACCAACGCGACGACGCAATTCGATCATGGATATAACTGACTCGATTGAACACGAAAGTTTTCCAAAAATGTGGAGAATTTCGTAACAATGCAAGGACAACACTAGAATCAGTCCAAGCACATATAGGACAGGAGGAAAGAATAGAATATGTAGTTGAAACGACATACATGAGATTTGACAGCAGAACAGCACCGCAAAGTTCCAAACGAGGTAAAGAAATACGTTTAAGTGGAGCTACCGTCGACTTAGCACAAACAAAGGAAACCTTTATTTCACCAGTGGACGTTTTACAGCGCAAATATATAACAGCGGCATATCCACGCTCAGAGCTATCGGAGAAGCCGTGCAGTTCAAACGTGCATGCGTTTTTTGGTATTATACAACGAGGAACATGAAGGTTACTTAACAAAGAAAGTTCTGAGTTGTATTGAGACCATTTATTCAAAACATCTTCTGGAGGTTCTTGATCCCATTCAAGATCCAGGACTGAGTGGAGAGAGAATCCCGAGAGGATCAAAAATACGTGCCAATCCTGAAAGAATAGATCGCTTGGTGTAACAATCATTGTTGGGCGCGACAGAGTAGGAAAATACAAACTAGATTAGGTATCCATCGAAGACCCAGAATGCATGATATGGCTGAGATTTCATGATTATCGAATTCCTGTGGTTGCTGTTGCTGATGAGATTCAGGAATCGTACTTAGAAGCTCTCTACGATTACTAGCCCATTTTCGGAGTTCGAATCCACCTTTCTTTAGCATGAGCTCGTCTTTGAGGGGTTTGAGCCTCAGATAAAAAAGAATAACCACTAACCACATCGTCCACAAAGATATCCGATTTTAGGAGAGACGCTGCCCGAGGAAAGGTTTCCTGTTCGTCCTGGGCTAACTGAACTATGCTGTGCAAGGCAAGGTATGGCGAACAACTCAAGCTGTATGTTACAGTCCGAAGAGTGTAATAGAATAGGGCTATTTTTAGAAAATCGCCATAAAATCCGCTGATAGTCTTGATGATAAGGCTGGACCAGAATTTGCCTATACATCTGACGGATATCAGCGGTGAAGACGACATAATGAAGTCGGAATTTTAACAAAGTTGAAAATATGTCTTGTTGCAATTTAGGACCAGTGAGAAGACAATTATTGAGAGAACTTCAATTGGTAATTTTAATGCTACCATCAAATACCACACGAAGTTTAGGGTTAATACTATTCGAGTTGAAAACTCCATGATGAGGACTGTAATATGCCTTCGATGGATTATCTAGCAGAGTAGAAAGGCACATATGACCAGAGTCCAAATACTCCTGCATGAAATCACAATATGCTTTATATAGAATAGGATCTTGGTGTAAGCTGCGCTACAGGGAATAGAGTCGGCGAAGCGCCGTACTTCGAGAGTCACCTAACAAAGGTTCAGAGTCTTTGAACGGTAAAGCTACGATGTAGCGGCCGGTGGCACTTCGAGGATAACCTTCAACGTAAGATTGTTCGCACTATGCATCCTTAGGAGCAATCTGAGTTGCATTCGAAACCTCCTCTAATGCCCAAAAGTTTTTCAAAGTAACATCGAGAGAATATTCTGGAGATGTGAATAACGAATTGACCTGAGTAGGTGAAACTGAGGGCACAATGACTTTTCCACAAAGAACGCACCCAAAGATAGTGTTGATATAGGAGGCTTCAGAACTATCATTACCACTTGGAATAAAACCCGGTCTAAGAAGCTGAGGAAAAACATCTGCACCTAACAAAAGATGAATTGGACCTGGTTCGTTAAACTTTGGATCCGCAAGCTTGAGGTGTTTCACATGTTTCCATCTATCAACAGACATAATGTACTTGGCATTTCTGAACAAATTTTGGGCAAAACAATAGCATCTAATTTTAGAGTGAAGGACGGTTCATTGACAGGTCGAATGACACACGAAACGCTACATGAAGACGTAGAGGGAGTTTGTGCAATACCGAAACATGATAAGGAAATTTTACAGCCTGGCAATTGCAAGCGACGATAACACTACTGAGTGATAATGCCTGTCTGACTGCCATTATCAATCAAGGCACGAACAGTTTGAAAATTTCCCATGGAATCACGAATTTCTAACTGGGCTGTTGAAAGTAGAACGGTAGAATTGGAAGGAATAAAGTGAGACAGCGAATTAAGTTGAGAAATTCCGTGCAACTGAACGGTCTTTACATTGATAGGTGCTTGAGGTGAACTAACAGAATTATTTGAGTTTGGTGTTTCCCCACCGTGAAGAAGCGAATGATGTCTGACGTGACAGCTTCGACAAGTGAATGTCGAGCTACATGAAGAGATTTGATGGGCTGTATTCTTGTCCATCACAATTTTTAATCTGTCTTGAGTAGACTTATCTAGGAAGGTAGGACATCTACAGATTTTATGAGCAGCTTTGTAGTAAGCACATACTATCTTTTGAGTAACATCGGTGTTAGTAACAAATGACAGAGTGTCTTGCCGAGAATTGAAGGATTTTGAAGGTTGACGTGGAAATTTAGGACTAGGTTTGGAAAATGGAATAGAAAGAGCGGCTGATTCGAGTGCAACACATTGTTTTTGTAAGAACTCCTTTAGTTTCGAATAAGTCATAATTTCTGTTGAAGTTTCTTGCAAATCGAAACGTTTGATAGTAGCAGAATCAAGTTTTTGCTTTAAAGTATGGAATAATACAAAACTCTATTCATCAACAGGTAAATTAAGATTTTTAGCGCTGCTAAGTTCTCTGTGAATGTGTCTAAAAGTTTGTCAAAGCATTAGGAGAATCATTATTTACTTTTGGAGCTTGACAGATTAAGAGCCAATAAGTATCTGCCATCAATCCTTTATTTTCATAACGAAAAGTTAAAGTTTGAAGCGCTATAGCATAATTAGTTCCAGTTAATGGTAAAGATTTTATCATATTTAATGGTTCCGAACTAAGAGAAGGACGCAAATATTGGAATTTTTCCACGTTAGAAAGAATAGCATTTTTATCTACTAAAGAAGAAAATAAATCGAAAACACCATTGAATGTTGGTAAATTTATTTTAGGAAACTTGCCATTTGGATTTCGAGTGATTGAAGGTTGAAACTTAACTGTGAAGTCGCAAGAATTATTGATAAAAATTTCTTTAGCCGTTAAATATTTTTCCATAAAGGTGGTGCTTATAGCTATTTCTTGAATAAGAGATTTGTGATAGTGTTCCAAATCGTCGTATATTTGCGTAAGCTTTTCACAGCCTCTTTTTTGAATTTGGGAAATATGGTTTTATCAGCTTGCACAGTTAAACCCAGAGCAATAAGTTCATCAAGTTAATCCATACACAGATCCCGCGTTGCACGCAGTTGTTTGCTTTTATTTGATATTCTGAATTATTTTGAAGAACAATGTGTGCAAAATTACAAAAAATATACGTGATGAGATGAAAAGGACGAAGTTCAATTTAGTTGATTTAGAGAATTTAAAATAATATTTGAATCAACCCGGTACACTGGTATTATTATTAGCTGCAAGCACAATGATATGCCTAAATTACAGGCACTTTACTGTAAACGGAATAAAACCTGAATTTTAATATTATGTCTGCGTAAAGAGCGTTTTAAAGTTAACGCTGCAAAATACAATAGTTGAGGATAAAAACTGAGTATATTTCGTTGTAGTTAACAAAATGATATGTTAAGAACGCTAATCCAAAATAAGAAAAACGCTTTATTCATTTTAAACCGCTACACGATAAGCAAGCCGGAGAATTTAGTCAACAAAAAGAGTTACAAAAAACCTGTCTATCGTTTAGCGAACTTAAATGGACGATTTAAATAAATGATTTTAGATCTTTATTTTCCATGTATCTCGAATATATTATTCTATACTCAAGCAAACGCATTGAAAAATATTAAAACTAGAAAAATCCGGCTGGAAGGACCAAAAATGTTACCGAACGTAACAATTGAAATGAATGCTACCGAACGTATCAATTATTGTATTGGGCATCCCTGAATAGATCGTACGTGTTGTTGGAGCTAACTTACCATAGGTCCCTTCAGTTACGTATCACAGCATCGGCGATGTACAACACACACCGTGTAGAACGTCGAAAAATACGTGCGGTTTTTCCCGGAAGAAACGGTTTCAGGTTTTTCTATATTGAGTCGAGCTAGCTGTCGTACTTCTATTGTACCATTTTTCGTACTGCATCGGGTGACGCGCGACGTTACGTGCGTGCGCGCGTTTTTGGGATTTCAAGTAAAAAACGTCCAACTATTATCGCGAATATATGCGACCCGATATATTTAAACAATAATATCTTGCTTGAGCATGGAAAATATGAAGTTGAATTAAATATGAAAACATAACTAAATTATAAAATAATTAAACTTATAACTACTTAGATATATAGGTGTGGCTAGAACAATAGGGTTCGACATTTTTTTTATCTTTTGGCCAAGGACTTGAAGGTAAGTTTTAAATTTACCAGTTACAAGCTTTTATGTAACTTCACATGCCTGTATATCTTTATATGCATGTATATGTTCCAATTTGGGACCAAAATTACAAGATTTTGTTGTGTCGAGTATGTATACTATCTAAATAGTATACAGTGTACCTATTACACTGTATACTATTTAGATACAAAATTGAAACACGTGTTATATACGTTTTTGAAATTCAGTTCTTTTCATTCATTTATTGATTGGAGCTCAAATTTATCCGAAAATCACAAAAACACTTTGGTGAGGTTAGGGGTTGAACCACTTTCTCTAAACTTAGGACTTCGAAATTTTGCATGAAAAGCTTGTTCTTCATTTTTTTAGTCTATACATATTTAGCTCCAAGATGGCGGACTAAATTAGAAAGCACAAAATAGAATAATAAATACTAAAAGGAATAAAATAAAAGTTGGGTTTAGGTTGGTCTATTTGTTTTCAAAAAGCTTGTCGCGAAATGTTCATAAACGTTCATAAAAGTGATTGATAGGCCAATTACTTGCCGAAGTATCTATTCTCCTTACAATTCGCACGAAAACTTTTTGAAAACAAATAGACTTTACCTAAACCTAAACTTATTTGATTCCCTTTATCACATGGCTAAATAAAAGCTTGTTTTTAAAGTTTTTTATTTATTATTTTATTTTCTACTTGGGCCCTGTCCTCACGGCGCTATACTACATAAACGCCAGGCGTCAGAATTATTTGATTATAGAGTATAGATTACGATTGCCTAATATATTAATTATTCTTTCTCAATTTTTCAGAAGCTGTGAAACTTTCTTATTCCGGGAGAGACCTGCCTGATTTAAACGATTCTGTTATAGCGCAAGCTATAAAAGACTGGCTAAAATTAGACAAACACCGGCATTTCTATAACACAGAAAAAAGTAATCCTCTGTATTTCTATATTATTCTTTATTCAATTTATTTTTTTATATTTGTGCAATGACAATTTGCTTATTTGAAGAATTTAATATACGTTTTGTTTATTTCTGTATCAACACGAGTTATTATTTCAGTAATGCGCAGGTTTCGTTATCAGTAATTGCATTTTTAAGATGCCATTAAAGGTGATTTAATATTAAGGTTTTTATTTCAGAGTAAGATTCTTACCCTGAGGTTTTTATGCCTATTCAGTATTAAAATTTTATGTTGGGTAACCCATAAATTTTTTTTTGGGAAGGATTTTTGAAGAAGTAAAAATTTTTTTAGGAAGGGTTTTTGAAGAAGTAAAGCAAGCCTTTTAATTTTAGGCCACTTAAACTATACTATATAATATAGTGTATAGTTTATATAGAAAAATAACATTTAATAATCGTTTCTGGTATCCGGGTTAATTTCTAAGTAAAAATAGTATTTAATAAACCTTACTGTTGTACGTATAAAATTATAAGTAAAAATAACATTTAATAAACGATGCCGTTTTACGTATAAATGTATAAAGAAAAGTAATATTTAATACACGTTTCTGGTATACCCATAAAAATTAGTGTACAAAATTATGTAAACCTAGTACATCATAAGCTGCTAATATCGTACGTTTACCATCTTATAAAATGTTTTGTATATGTATTTATGTTTATGAAAGGAACATAGAAACCTGTATATATACGTTAAAGTCGCGGACATTTTGCAGTTTATGATACATTTGACGTACACATCAACGTGACGGATGGTAGTAGATCGTTTTTAACGTTTAATATACCATTCAGTGTTGCTTGGGATTTTTCAGTTTATGTTTTAAACTGTCTTTATAGTTATATTTCTAAAGACTGTCAAATACAATTATTATTGTACGTTGACACTTGTATGTTCACATTCAAATTTCATTTCACGTTATCTTTTCTGTGATTGATTCTATCACTGTTACATTTTATATAAAATAAATGTTATTCTTTTTCGATATCATGCTCTGCATATCGATTTTGTTTTAAATAAATCAAATAATTTAAATCATATACATTTTCTAGGTTGTCAAATACATAAAGGACCGACGTCTACAAAGGAGATATCGACTACCAAAATCTCAACTTAACAAGATACCGATTCGCAAATTTCAAAAAGGTGACAGATACGAAACGTGCGCCATTTGGTTGGATGACTATATATATATAAGCTCAGAGTTTTACCTTGTAATCACAGTGAGTTCAAAATTTTACTTTTTCTAACATAAGAGAATATATAGGTCATAAGAAATATGAGAACTAGTCGGGACGCATTTCTCTGAACGCCACACGTGTTCGCATCTTGGCATAGGGCAGGGCGACTGTAATGTAAATATGATTTTGAGTTAGTTTTTGTTGGTTGCGCCCCCGGAGCGAGCGAAGCGACCGGAGCGCAAAGCATGAAGTATTCAAATATTTCAAAACGAAACCTTTTTCTGATATGAGATAGTAACGTAAGTATTATATGGTTAACATTTATTATTTATTTATTTATTCATTTATTCATTGTTAAGGTGTGCATGACAAGGTTCGTCAATAAAATATTTGTAACTAAAACTAAGTATAAGGTAAGACATAAAACAAATAAATTGAAATGTAAAAAAATACAGAAACAGAGTTCCTTGCATTTAGACAATATAGTATATGGACAAATCAGGCAAAAAGGGGTGTTCGTGTAAAAATCGTGCCAACTTTATGCCGATAAGCTAACTTTGTTAAGAGTAGCTTATAGATCACGATTTGACTTGTTGTCATTCTGGTAAATGCGTTTTTTTCAAGTTATTGCCTCCACCATTTTTTTTGCTTGACACTAATAAAATCGCTGTAACTTTCTTAAAAATTACCATAGAGAGTGAAAAATTACAGCAAACGATTCAGTGAAAACACACGATAAAATTATTTTCTATAAAAAAGTTTAAAATTTTGCTTCATTTTGTCACAAAAAATAAAAAAACTTAATTTTTATTTTTTTTTAAGCAGTTATTTATTTTCAGAAGCCATTTGCAACTATATTAAGGCAACATTTTAAAAAAAGTTTTAAATAAAATTTGTAGAGTAAACATTTTTCTTCGATATGATGTATATAAGTCTTATATGCACTTGTAAATTATATTTATTCGAATGAAAAAACAAGTTGGTTGTCAGGAAAAATACCGACACGCGAAGGTATTTTTTACCACATAGGTTATCTTAGTTTGGCGGCCCGCGCTGCGAATTGCATGCTAGTTATGCATAATCAGGTGATTTTCTATTAGTGTTTTATAAAACACGGAAAAGAACCATGTCTGATGAAATTAAGTTGTGTTTCTGTGTAATATGCAAAAGAAAGATAAAGATAAAACAAGCACTGTTTCAGAACATTCTTTAAGAAATATACAAAGGTAAGAAAAGTAAAAAAATTAGATTTAAGCGCCAGTAGGTAAGTACTTTACACAACTCAATTATTTACATTTAAATATAATCCGCCATTATCCCTAAAACATTTCCCTTGCGCATCGGTGTTGCCCACCGATCTCCATATATGGATAAGCACAAACCGTCTGCAAGCGTCGAAAAATCGTACCAATCATGGGGAAAAAAAACGGTTTCTGCGTCGGACAGAACTGAAAATAGGATAATTTTACTCATGCGCACAAACACCGAGAAGCGACAGAACGAAATCAGCTCATAAAGCTTTTACAGTTCGGTAATCAAAAATATTATCAAATTTCTCTGACCTTGCTTGTTGCTTGCGCTTGAAATAATTCTTTTTTCTGTGTTTGCCGTAATGGGTTTCGGCGTTTCGTTTCGTTCACTTATTGAAGTACGTATGTGCGTCTGAGTGGTTTATATTATCGTTTTCGTTGAAAATAACTAATTTACTCCTGGACATCTAGTTTAGTTTACTATTATAATAGTTCGTTATTAGTGTATTTGTTAGTGTATAAGTTGGTGTAGACGTTAGGAATATGATTTAAAGACAAAAGACCTTAAAAGACAATGGCGTCAACTGCCAAGGTCAAAGAAAATACTCAACGGTGTTTGATTTGGTGTTGCCAAAATAAGGGTAGAATACCAGGGATTTCTTATTTTAAGTAAGTATCATTTTCTTTTAAGGATAACTGCAGCATTACATACAAAATATGGGAATAATATCTTAAAAAGGGTTTATTTACTCTCACGATGCATAAATAGCAGTGAGTTTATTCAGTTTTATCATTTTGTATTAAAAGAGTCTTCTTATAGGTAGAATGGATTTTAATTTACTTTGTTGAGGAGCTTTGATGCTCTAAACAGTTTTTTTTAGATCCTTAAATGGGTAATTGTTCCCCATACTTGTTTCTGCTTGTTAAAGCTTCCCCCACGGATTATTTCTATGTTGAACCTATAGAACAGTCTGTAAAATATTTTAAAAAAAATCTATTAAAATAGCAGAAACAGGTATACGGAACAATGAGGGAGTTTCATCAATTTTTCGATAGCCCATGAAAACTAAGTGGACACGTGTTTTTTCTTTTTTTCATAAGGCGAAAAATGAGGCAGATACGCCTTGAAATGTGCTTATGACGTCACAATACACATGAATTATTACGTCACACCATGCATAGTATATCTATATATACAAAACTAAAAACTGGCATAGTTCTCGTAATATTCATATTTAGTGGAAATAAAAAAATACTTAACGATTTTTTTTCACTGTTGTAATTAAAAATAATCAGTTTAATTTCTCAGGAATCTTCCTAATTACTCTTAAATGTTTTAAGGTTTTCATGAGCATTTAGACGTGTGTCTAGTCTTAAGAATTTTGTATCTTGGTACATACTACCTACATATTTTGTATTATTGACTTTTTCCAAATAGACTACTACTGCTACCTAATGTAAGTTAATGTAAATAAAACGTTTATATCATGATGTTTTGTTTTAATAAACCTTTCTTTGCCCCAAAGTTATTTTAGCTATTCAATGCAACAAAAATTCATATTTTAAAAAACTAAAAAAAGGTGTATTTCTTGCCTACAGATTGTGGTATGTAATGAGTGAATGCAAAATACTTTAACATTACAAATCTCTTTTAAAAGTAGTACCTATTCAAGACTAACTTAAAGAGAAAGTAAAATTTAAGGCAAACGCATATAAAAAGGGTTTTATTAGGAGGTGCTTCCATTTTTTAATATTTTTGAACCAAAGGGATGATTTTAAAAAATATGTGTATTTGAAAATTTACAAGTTTCAGTGCTGCGCCTGTGTTACACCAGATTTTTTGGGCAAACTAGTTAATATTTTTAACAAAAAAAATGCATGCCACATATAAAGAATGTAAAAATTAGGTAGGTACCAAAATATTTGGTACTATTTTTTGCATACCTATCAATGGTTTATTCCTTAAACATAATTATATACTTACTGTCATATTTTTACATTTTTTAATTGGTTTTGTGTCGCCCAGGGACGAGGAAAGAAATAGTTTCTTGTCTCCAAAACAAAGCAAGATTCGGAAAAAATAGCAAAAGTTGTATATTTTATCGGTTGGTCTATTCTATTTCTTTTAAAAACCAATGGCTTGCAATTTTTGTGTTAAATATCAACTTGCTTTTAAATTTTTGGTAATATGTACAACGGCAAAAATATTTTTCCAAATTCTTAAAATCCGGACCTGTCGCTTATTCGCGGCCATGCGGTCATGAAGCACGTGAATCGATCGATAACCTGCTAATTGAAACTGCGCAGTCTCAGAATTACCTTCTTTTGTTTACATCTGAAGGCGCATGAATCAGTATGATTTGGATGGCTTTGTGCTTATCCATATATGGAGATCGGTGGTGTTGCCAAGCATTGTCGCATAAAGCTAAATAGAGTATTTTTTACAAGCTTTTATTTAACTTGCCGTGTTCGTGTGTCTGTGTGTGGTCAAATCTTGTAAGCTGAATTAGAACCACTTCCCTTTATTGCAGGGAATTGAATTGGCATGTTGATTCAGTTCCGATGACAATGCATTTTTTTGGTAGGGATGACCCGATTCAACCCCTAGGAAGGGTTAAAAAGGTAGTTTTTTTGAAACTTTGCACGATCCTTTAATTGCCGTTGCCTTTGAAATTAAATATCATATAAATTTTTGTTTATAATTAATTTCTTATAAAAAATATTGTTAGGATAACTAAATTTTAAAATACTTAAATATATTTTTTTTAAATGTCGGTCCGTAAAAAAATATATTTCTGGTATGAAAACCTGATCTGGGACCGTTTTACAAATTTGAATTACTTCCCAGATGCTTTCTCATTTTTTGATATTATCATTAATAACCCCCATTTTTTACTCGTTATTTTAACATAACAATTTGAACTAGGCGTCAAAATAGCTACTTTTTTTTTTGTTTTTTTTTATAAGAATTAAAATTATATTTTATTTTTTGTTATCATAAATATACCTATTACAAGTATCTCAAACTTTGTTTTATCAAAATCGGATAAAAAATAAAAAAGTTATAAATACTTAAAAAATACACTTTTCCGCCATTTTGAAATCGCTATATTTGTTTAAAAACGCATATTCTAGAATAAATAGAGGTTTAAACTTGATATGTTAGGCCTATTCAACAAATTTAGATTATTTGCTAAGAGTTTTTGTAGTTTTGGATAATATCATGAAATCCAAATATAGCCTAGCACCCCTATTTTTGACTAGTTATTTTAACATAACTCAAAAACTACTTAACCGAATGTACTGTTTGAACCTAATTTGAACTAAGGATCAAATTGACAATCTTTTTTATTTAAACTTTTTTTTTGCTAAATCAATAATTTTCAAAAAAAAAAAAA
>MU182121.1:453018-482131 GCA_016904865.1 Pissodes strobi | reverse complement strand
CAGACTTATGTATTACTGCTGCCGTCTCCAATATAAAATGAGAGCAAACGTTAAAATTTTCTAAGAAATGCAACACGTTTTTTTCCTGAATAAACCCAAAGATTTTTTTCCCCAATTAATTTAAAAAAAAATTAACCTAGCCCCTGAGAGTCGCGTTACAAAGCCCGGTCCCTGTTGTGGGGTCGTTTGAGCGCCACCCGTTCTAGCCAGCTAAACGGAAAAAGCTCAGCAGGTGTTGTACCGAGTGGCTAGATTTGCTCATAAAATTAACCGGTTCTTAGTACTTAATTTCAAACTTTCAAGAAAATGAGAATAATTATGGCACTATAATCAACCAACTTAATCTATCAAGAAAACACAATCTAAAAATTTGATGGACACTATATTTGCTACTATATCCATTTTTTTGCAAACACAGCAACAATCTATCTGGAGAAAATGGTTATAGTAAAATGTGGTTGAGTAGACAAAAGAATGTTAAATGACTTAAAGTAATTAATAAAATAAACAGAGTACAATATGAAGATTGTACGTACGAGACCAATTCAGTTGGAAAACCTCGGTTCTATATGCCTTACAACTAGGTATGCGTGCGCTAATAGCTGCACTGATGGTGATAATATGCCGCAATGAGCGGACACAATGATTAGATAAAAAAAAACTTGAGAAATTAATAAAAGCACCAGATCAGATTAAAACTATGGTTAGCTTGATTCATATGATAAAAAGATAAAATGCAGAGCAGTTATATCTGCCGACTAATGAATGAAAAGAATGAAGTTATCCAGCCAGCGCTTATCTTTTAAAATGAGAAAACAAATCAAAGCAATTAGATTAACTGGTCCGATAAACCAGTGAATAAATGTAAATTAAATTAATTAAAATCAATGAGCTACGTCAATTCAATGTTTGATTTATATCAATAAAAGCAAACGAAGAGTAAACATGAGACACAAAACTTATACCCAAATCCCGTCGTAGCACTCTGTCGATGGCCTCTAGTGCGGGAACCACAAGTTATGGCCCTTCGTCAGCCTTCCAGGGAAAAAAAAGTTGTGGACCTGCTTCCGGCCTTTCAGAACCAAGTTGCAGTAATTTAATTAAACCTCTGGCCCAGGAGAAGAAGTTGGTTCATCAAGTAAACTTCTGGCCCAGCAGAAGAAGCCTGAAATAATCCAGTACGCATTAAATGAAGCCCCCTTACTTTAATAAAAATCATAGACCCCCTCCCTCTTTGCATAAATACATCTTTTTTATAAAACAAATTTTCCCAGACAAAAACAAAAAAATCCCATGGACTTGCAGTGCAATAAAGCAAATGAAAGAGATATTAAGGTTCAGGTAACTTGAATATAAAAAGATAGGTATGAATCACTCCTAAAAGAATATATAAACTTCCCCATATGATCAAAATTAAAGTTGCATTAAAATAAAAATTCGGATCAGATAAAATGGAGTAGATAAAATAACACATGGGAAAAACAAATGGCGTTATGTGCACAAAAAAATAAAAGGTAGATAAGCAATCAATTTCATTCATTTTGGCAAAAATGGTAGCGATATTTACCTCAGACTCGGACTTGAGGGTGTATTAGAAGAGATTCGACGGTCTCGGTCTTATGGGACGAACGTGGAAGCCGTTATAAATAATGGAAACAAAAAAAAATTAGCAACATGGCGGTCAAGTGCTTCATAGGCCACAGAAAAAGGAATCCAGAGAAAATGCTTACCTAGTACAGCTTGTAGAGCCCGAATAATCGGCCGTGTTAAAGCACAAACAGAAACGCACGATAAATCCCTTATCAAAAGGGTTGTATTATATCACAATACTCAAAACGTGCAGATTCTCGCTATACTGGCAAACGTTCCCCAGGCGAGCAAACTAGAAAAGACTTCTCCAACGTTCCGTCTTCCGTCAATTTGCCTCGAAATTAAATACACAAGTAGTAATGGGCTGTAAACTTGACGAGTGATTCGATACAAGGAATAATTCTAAGAAAATAAACGCCTTAATTCTCGCTTATTATGATGATAAATGACGGCGGAAGCCACGAATAGTGAGCTAAAATTACATTCTTCCAGAAAGGCTAGGAAATGCTCTAACAGGAATAATAAACCTTCAAAAATCTAAATCGAGAATGAAAAACGCGCGATAGGTAGCCCATCCCTATTATTCCGTGACGAAGGTCACAAAAATGACTACCAAAATACGGATCAACAAGTCAAACGCAGCGTTTTTTTTGCAGGCTAACAGAATTCTTTAGAAATATAAATCGACTAGCTGGCTGTTTACGATAATATAATGCAAATCAAGCCAAGTTATTTTAATAATAAGATACATACATCGCTTATCAACTAAAATAAAGTCACAACGGATCAAGAATACAAATATATAGCTAACCTATACTTGGACTTCCGTTTCGTCTTCGGTCGAGGTGCACGTGTCGGGTATCGGCCATTTTGTTCCAGCTGCATATACATATATGTCAGTTTTGGGAATTCATGGTGAACGTTCAGGGACCGGGTAGTTTTCTCCCCGAATAAGATATGGACGTCCAGCCGGGGGTTTGAGCCCCGTGCATGCTAGAGATTTTTATGTTTGTGAACGACCAGCAGGCGGTGTTCGAACCTTAAAACAAGCCGTGCATGTATATGTCTGAGCCCCAGGAGTACATACTCGACATTGAGGGCTCTAAAAATAGTATCTCTATCCATCAAGGTGTAACCAATGTAGAAGGGTCGCTCTACCTCTTGCTAAGCCTGGATAGGGGTCGTTACTGGCTGAATTTTCTCACGAAAAAGGCCATCAGAGAGTTTACTACTACTACTACTAACCTATACTTAAAATATAGTTAATTTTACATAAAGAAAGGAGGCAGTGCAAGCGAAGTATGAAATTCAGAATGAATAACCCGATGCGTGCAAAATACAGCATACCTAAATGCGGCATATAAATGAAATTTTAAAATTGGCAAAATCGAACTGTTACAGAAATAAAAAGCGGTTTGCAAGTCTCCCTTAATCCAGCTGGACAAAGATGTCTTACCGCTTTTTCTGAATCACAAGCAAAACATTCAGACATTCTTTGATACATAAACTCCAAAAAGACAAGCCATGTCTGATATGCGACTCAACCAGAGGAAAATAAACTAAGCACACCACCACCCCCCCAATCACATGCCTGATGATAGTACGGAGAGTAGGGCAGAGATTTCAATCCAACTTTGCACTTCATTCTGCTGGGATTGAACTTGGCACGATAGATATCTATAGGTAACATTTAAGAAGTGGTGCCCTCCGGCCCGACGCGCCGGAGCGGTTAGGGAGCGGTTGCATACTTTTCTGGGGCAGCTTAATACATTTATATATGAGTTTGCCTGTCTCCTTGATGAAAAAGGCAATCCCGTAATGGAAGGTGGCCAAATTTATTTACAAAAGAAAGATAGTGAGTATGACAAATGTTGAAAGGCGTTCATATATAAATACCAAGGGTTACCGACAACTCCTCGATGACGTCATTTTGATCACCTTACCCGTACCACAGCTTATTCAGTACCAGCTAATTATCTCCGCTTAAAATGAGGGGTTCGCACATAGCCTGCCACGCATTTGGCATTTAACGGCTCAGCAGTCAGAGCGTCATTTGAGGTCGGTAATGTCAGAGAATTTCTCGCGATTTACAGGAGCGTATTTAGTAAATTTAGTCGCCATAGCGTGTTCTGTGCGTTTGAAGTGGAAATAATGCGTGCATACAGTCGCTGTGCAGCAATAAAGTGCTCAAACAATTGTGGTTACAGTTTTTTAGATTTCCAAGGGATGAGAATAGGGAAGAGCATGTATTTATTTTTCTAAAGTAGGAACTAAAAACCAGTAAAGGTACAATAACCAACGAAATATGATGAAACCTTAATAACTGTTGAACAACAAGTGGGAAATAAAATAGATTTTTTAAGAAAAAGGAACAAAAGATGAAAACAAGACGAATTATATCGATCGGTTGAATAGCGCAATCAAAAATAACAATTAAAAAAAAGCAAGAGATTATTCTATTATAATTTTCTAATAGAAAAAATACGGAAAAATTAAGTTTTTTCTGTTTTTTTTAAACCTCAAACATATTTGTATCGAGCGTTCAAGATCCCTGGTTAATTTTTATCTTGAAATATTTTATCACTTCATGCTGACCATTCGATTCCTTGATATTATAATTGGTATAATTAAAAATAGCAAATAAAACGTCAAATAAGTATATCAAGCATGGCTATCGTTATAAAAATGTAAATCTAGCATTAAAATGTCAGTGAACGATGCGTGGCATTACAACCGTTACCATGATATGGCAATCAAATATATGTTAGCGGTACGCGGTACCTTCCCCCGTACCTTCCCTCAACTATCGACGCTCCACTTCTGGAAAGTCAAGAAGGACGAGCGGCGAGGCGCGAGGCTAACTGCGCAAGGCAGTCTTAGGCTGGTCGCGAGACAAGCAGTATAATTAATATTGGTGTAATCAAGACGAATAAATGTTTTTGATGAATTATAACTTTTATTGGGGTTAAATAACCCTATCTCTAACATCAGAAGTGGGATTGTCCCGTGTCCAGTGCCGTAAAAATAATATCTCGAACAATTAACGGGAAAAGTGCCGCTTAAAAATGGCCGAAGAATGTAGGGCAAACGGTGTCTCGCCGTACGTTGAAACAACTCTGGACGAAGCATGAAGCATCACCAAATATCCAGCCTAATTCTGAACTCATCGAGAAAGGGTGCAGTAAGAAACTTTAATTAATTTAATGGCTGCCCAGCAACAGCAAATTGCTTAGTTAGCGAAACAAACAAAGGTGGCGATGGTCGATGATGTCATCATCACTTTCTCAGTCAATGCCCAACATTTCCGTAGCAGATGGATCAAGAACGCAAGCGTCAACATCCTAAGCATCATTCAAATTAACCAGCTACGATCCTGGCAACAGCACATACGCAATCCACGAGTGTTTACAAGATGCTACGAAACGTGCCACCACGCCGAACGATAACTTCGTTGATCCAGACAAGGCCGTTGCAAAGGCTCAAGTACATTTGTTGAAGATTCTCAGCTGGCTGACAGGGGCGGAGGCAAGTTTGTGCAGTTGAAGTACTACCCAATTCCAATGAGAAATATGCGCTACATAGGCAAGGACGGCGGACCACTGTTAGTTGCCGCTCATGACCAACTACGTCTATGGCCTTCCACCAAATAAACATGTGAGTAACGTGTTGGCTACTTTGCTTTGCCATGATTTGATGAACTTATTCAAAGTTCAAAAATAAATAATTTAGCGAGAAATATTCCAAATTTGGTTTGTGGCAATCCCACAATAAGATTTAAAAACAAAAGAAAAATTTATAGTTCTCAAACAAACATGTGTGTGTAATAAACAAACTAGTACTAGGCATTGATTTGTATAGGAGTGGATAAGCAATAAATAGACCAAACATGGCAAATTTACAACTGCTAAATGTAAACAAAACGATTCGTATTTTGCCTTGTGCATTAGAGAATTAGTGGGCGCCATCTGTTGCAGTGTGAAGTTCATCAGGCAGGCCTGGACTCCAAAATTTGAACTCGTACTCTTGTGATTATGAACGAAAGTAATTATTTCACCAAATATTCGGTAGAGTAGTCTTGCCGATTGTGAAATGGGCCAGTTAGCATATTGAAACAAACAATAAGGTATAAATAAGTAATACTTAAAATAATTATACTTACTTGAAATAGGAAATCCCGGGTATTTTGCCTCTCTGCTACAAAACACAACCATACACTTTCGGGATTCTATTTATGTTTATATGTTGCCGTATTCAATTAAAACGTTTATGTGCCCCGTATTGTTCAATTAAAACGAAAATCAAAATAGGGTGTACGCACAAAGCACAAACGTGAACCACTAAACTAAAACTAATTAAGCATCTACAAGGTCCAAAGAAAGTCAATAAAAAGTAAAGTATTCGAATTATCAACACAAAACCCCGCGCCGTCAAAACGAAAACACGTCAAAGACAAAAGCCAAGTTCGGTCCTGATCGATGCCTGCTGAGACGGCAAGTGTTTTAGTGCGCATGAATAAACGGGATCTTCTTTGTTTACGTTTTTCGATTTTGCGTCGATTTTGTCATGTGCAGAAACCCGTTTTTTCGCCCATAGGTTGCCACTTTTGAATAGTGCAACAGGCGGCTATTGCTTATCCACTCCTATACAAATCAATGATTTAACCTGAACGCATGCTCGTCTGCTGCCGGCATTTTTGATTTTTGTTTGTTTACATTTCATTTCTGTGTATTTTTTTACTAACAAAATACGAAGAAGACCAATAAGCATTATTCAGCATTATTCGTTACATTAAAGGATTATATAGATACTAATAAAAGAAGTAATTACTCACAAATTGGCAGCACTGTCTGTAGTCCTATGTAGGGAGATAGAATGTCAATAATTATTAAAGTTTTCTAAATTTATGGTATTTTATAATTGAAGAGATTCAAAAAATGTGGAAGGAAAGATAGGGGAAGGAGAACTGTGAGAACATAATATTTAACATAAACCTGAATTTGGCAAAAGACAAAAATAGGAAACAAATCCTTACGGAAACTATGAATGAAATGTTTGTTACCATAGATAAAAGAATATATATTTAAAAAAAAGTTTGTTATTGCTTACGTTTTACTTCTTATCGATTAAGGCTTACTGCTTACTTCTTACTTTACGGAAACTATAAATCCAGCTAGCATCATAAGCAAAATAAATATTGGCATAACCTCACTTTATTTATTTTGCTTAATCTTTGAGGATCAAAAATGTAATTTTTTCATATATTTTTATAACGATGAACCAAGTTACTATTAAGTTTAAATATGTCCTTATAGCTTGTGTTGCCATAACAGGTAAAATATTTTGCGAAATATTGGCATAACCTCACTTTGACTTCCGATTCGTCTTCGATCGAGATTGCACGTGTGGGGTATCGGCCATTTTGTTTCAGCTTCATATACATATAATGTTAGTTTTGGGAATTCATGGTGAACTTTCAGGGACCGGGTAGTTTTCTCCCCGAGGAAGATTCGGACGTCCAGCTGGGAGTTTGAGCCCCGTGCATGCATCAGATTTTTATGTTTATGAACGTGAACGTCCAGCCGGTGGTGTTCGAACCTTATAACAAGCCGTGCAAGTACAAGTCTGAGCCCCCAGGAGTACATAGTCGACATATTGGAGGCTCTAAAAATAGAATCTCTATCCACCAAGGTGTAACCAATGTAGAAGGGCGCTCTACCTCTTGCTGCTTGCTAAGCCTGGATAGGGGTCTTTTCACAAGAGTCTACAGACCCGACCAAATTTTCGATACCAAAGGCCACCTATACTACATAGGTGGCCTTGCGTGGAATATATTCACAAAGAAGGGGGATTCTTTGTGAATGTATTGGCGGAAACACATGCAAGCTACTATATATCGACTATAATACAGCTTTTATTAAATATATCCTGGTTTTTAGTTAAATAAAGCAACATATCTTGGAAAAAGTGCATCCAAAGTACGGGCACGTATTACAATAAGTAATATCACTTTTCGCATGGCCCCCCGCTCGTTGCGCTCGCTACGGGGGCTCAAGAAAAGGAAACTAACCAGGTGCTAACCCAAACTAACCCAAGACATACCCAAAATCAAGAAAAAAACTGTTTAGAAACTTAACCTTAAAAAAAATAAAAAGAAAACAACGGGGTTTGAACCCGAGCCGCCGGCTGCCGCTGCCGTGTTCAGACCTAACCATCTAGTCCTCTGGACCACCACGCCTTATACTGCAAATCGATTGCATCACGAAGACATAGCGCGAATGCAATCGCTTGAGTCAACGCCATCTGCACTAGATGGCGTTAGAGTCGGTATCGAAAATTATATCGGGTCTACAGACGCTTTTGTCTTTTCTGGCTGAATTTTCTCACGAAATAAGCCAATAGAGAGTTTACTACTACTATAACCTCACTTCTTGTTAACAATCCGTAATTTTAGACAAGCAAAATGTCTGTTGCTTCTGGATAATATGTTCTGCTTATTTAAAATACATAATATATTTTAATGCTACAAGGCAAATGCATTTTTACGATGTTGCTAGTATGATGTAATGCTTTGTTCTCTGAAAATAAATACCTATTTCTTTTGGCTATTCTAGTCTAGTATGTGCTTAGGGCATCTCTGTCCTCCTCGATCTTGACTTGAATAACTAAAAAAGGCAGATAATTTGTTTCTGCATTATACTACTCTGTCCACCGAACGCACGGAGTAACAAAAAAGAGACAAGGCGGTACGTTTTAAAGTGCGTACAGACCTGACGAGCCACGCGCCGACCGCGCGCCTGCTACGCGACGCGCACGGTTTTCTCGCGCGCCTGCTGTAAGCCATGTAGCCAGGACCCACGCGACTAAGTTCTATTGCACTTCTTCACTGATTGTCGCGCGATTGCTACGCTCCTACTACTCCCGTCCACATTGCGCCTCGCTCTTTCTTTGATCTGCCGTCGAAAAACCGACAGCAGACGGGTAGCGACGCGCCTCGGACAGGTGGCGCTAGCGCCGCGCGCGCTCCCCGTCCACACCTAGGAATTTTGGACTGTCGCGTGCGTGTCAGGTCTGTACGCACCTTAACGCCGCACGAATACTTGCAAATCCAACTATGTGCTACTGATAGTCTATCAGTATATTCTGATGATTCCGAATCGTTCCCTAAGTTAATAATTAGTGGTTCAACCTTGTTTATACCGACGGTATTAACTGTGCTAGGGTAAAATGTTTATATGCAGTTTTATTTTAGGTTACCCTCTAACCTGTAAGAGTATTTGCATTTGCAATGAGCAAAACATTTTATTCTTAATAATTAATATCTGAGAACAATTAGAAATCATTACTGTATTATTCACAAGCATACAGAGAGAGGATATTGATGAATATGATACAAAATGTATCATAATTTTCTTGATATGAAATAAAAACAATCAGCTGTATTCTCAAAATTACGTCTTTTATTTCATGATGCAAAGTACAAAACAACTTCTGTTTAGATTAACTTTGTCCAAACTCATAGTCAATCACATAAACGTAGTAAAACACAATTAACACCAAGTTTTTTAACAAAAAACGCGAAGCAATCACATATTCTCCATAAGACACCGTGTTAAAAACGTATCACATGGGATCGCAGCGCCAACTATGACAAGCTTGAGAACTATTACAAAAGTATGACCAGAAATACGAATTTCGGCCATTGTCGATAGCTCCATATATTTAATACTACTATATCGTGTGTCAAGCTTGTTTACTATGGAAGAGCAGTTCGCCGAGGATGTACTTGTCGCACTCATTGCACTTGCTTGATGTGTACTTTGGTTAATTTGCGCATGAGCTAGCGAGGCAAATAGTATAGTATATTTCACATATTAAAATCATAAATATGGTATGTACGTTTTGAAATCCAAGTCAGTGTGAAACGCCCTCATCATAAATTAGTATTTATGTTAACAATATAATTTAGGAAATTTATTTGTCGTATAACTTTAATGATATTCCAAAAATGAATAGGTGTTTGTGGTGGATAGAAATAATTGAAAAACAACATATGATTACAAAACAATATGAACCTTAGTTTGCAAACGGGATGTAACTGTAGATATTCATTTATATATTTTTGGGGTAAGAGGTAAATAAAACATAATATTATCACACTTCAAATTTTATTAACCCTTAAATAAAATAGTATATTTTTGTCTTATATTATAGGTATTCTTCTTTAGACGACATTTGTTTGGCTTCATGGAAAAATCTCACATTTCTGTACAAATCCATAATTAATTTACATAATTGTATTCTATGATTGGCATCTTCACTACAAGTTCACACCGACAAATTGTCCAAGTTTGAAATAACAATAAACAAAGTAAGTATAGGCATTTGAGTAAAGTACAAAGCAAACAGTAAACACCAAAATGAACCACTGTAAACGGCAACAAACAACAAAAACTTCGAAATATCAATAAACAAAGTAAGTATAGCGATTTGAGTAAAGTACAAAGCAAACAGTAACTTTAATACTGTAAACGGCATATATTTATTAAATATATGGTAAACGGCAACAAAACAACAAAACGGCAAACGAGTTGACAATTCGGCGCTCTATACGACCACGCACACGTGGAGGCGATCGATAATCGAAGGGGCAACGTTTATTGGTTGAAATCAGCGGCGGATGGGAGGGCCGGGAGAACGGGAAATTTCCCGAGGGGCCTCTTACTGTGGGGTATCATGGGGCCCCTATTGCTACAAACTACAGATAGGCCGCAGGCCCAAAAATTAAATACCGCGTGTTAATAAAACTTGTCGAGGCCTCTTGACTCTTGGCTCTCGGTCTATATTTATTATTACCATAGACAAGACCGCAGTGATAACCGTGAGGGGAGGCCAAACCGATGAAGGCGAAAACTTTTGGGGGTGCCACGCCCAATTTTTACCCAAAAGTCATTAAAATATTTAAAAAGCAAGGATTCGCACCCTCTTGAATGACATAGCATTAATGGTATGTTGCAAAATGAGTCGGTTAAATTCCCAGGGGGGGCATGTCCCCCCCTCTCCCCCTTGTCTACGCCCATGCCCCGCGGCAAGTCAAAATAATACATGTCGCTGCCACTCGAATCTCGATTTCAGTTAGGTATTTCCCGGGAATCCAAAGTCGCGTGGCGCATGGGGAACGGGCGAAACGTCATAGATTCTTTGAAACTACAGACTGCGTCGTTGTCAAGTCTATTATTATTAATTGAAATTCAATGTAATTTTATGCTTGGGAAACATTCTAATTATTTTCCTTATATAGTCAAATTCGAAATTGTTATAAAGCGTGTTACGAGCCGTTTTGTCTAGCGTATATCAATGCGAAAAGCCCCACGTTGGGCGCCAAAAATTTATTACGCCCTTTTTGTCCTTCTAATGGGCGCAAACTTTCACTCCAACTCAGAAGAAATTGGGAGTGAATAATCTCTAATCGAGGGAACAAAAAAAATAATTTCGAGAATTTAAAAACTAGATATTGAATGAAATAAAGTATGTTGATGCGTAGGCTAAAACGAGCTATCACCGAGCGTATAAATTAAGCCCTAGCTCAAATGCAGGATAGTAGAGTGCCTGTTGATTTACTTAAGGAGCCACGGGCTTTTAGACAGCACATGCTAGAATTACCCCAGAGTTGAAATACGGAACTCGTTTTAGCTTAAGCTTCGCGACAAAATAAATGAACACCAAAAATTCTATATTTTCTATCCGGGAAATCAATCAATAAAACAACAAAAATGAGTTAGAAAATTAGATTAAATATATATCGGCAATTTATCAGTATTAATATTGGAAAAAAATAATTACTCGAAAATTAATCAAAATCAAAGTCGGTTTAGGGCAAGTACCCGAATTAACCCAAGAAAAAACTAAAGTCCATGAGGACAAGTATTCAAAAATTAATCAAAAACGACTAAAGAAAGAGGTAAACAGATATTGAAAAAGTAATCAAAAATAATCGAGAACGTTTCAATTATTGAGCGTTAATGATAAAAAACAGATAATTACGGAAGCGGCTTGTTCTGTTGGTTATTCGCTTAAGTTCTAATTAAATAAAACAGGTAAATAAACAAACAAGGATTGGTTTTATTACTTAATAAGAAAATATCACAACTGGTCAGGAAATAATCAGTTGTTATTAATAACGATCGCTCAAAGCATTAAAAAAAACGTCAAGTAAAATATGTTGAAAGCCAGCGATACTGCAGATAACTTTTCGTTAAAGTTTAACTAGATCGAGTAATCACTTAATTAAAGACTAATTCACGTGGCTCGAATCATGATCCGTCGCATATGCCGTATAAAAACTAACTAACTATGGTTATTCAGTTCAATTAAGCTTCGTTGATAACTGCCGCAAAAACAATATACATATAGAAAAAACTAGTTAGAACTAGCGTTATTATAGCCACCAATTAATAACAGACTCTGACCTTAACATATGATAATTTACTCCACGGCCAAGTTACCGGTAGGATACAGATAATAAACAATCTATTCGAGTGAAGAAAATATCACAGGCCGCAATAAAAAAAAAATTAAAAATAACGCAAAGTCTACTAGGCTGTAACAACACTGGTAGTTATCTGATCTACAGTTATCCAACGTAAGCCAGAAATCGTGAAAACTGAGATTAATAATTAAACTAGTTCGACCTTCAAAGTTACTGCGTCAGTCAATTAAAAGTTCAAAGAAATTCCATCCAAAATTTATTCTAGATCAACGGATCTATCTGAATTTTAGAATTTGAATAAATAAAATCAGGCTCATCAAAGTTCGTTTAAAAGGAAATTTTAATGACTAAATGTTACCTTAATTAAGGAGAAAAAGATTACAAGTTAATTTTTGTTCGAAAACATCGCCAAAAAAGTACGAAATAATAATAATTAGAGATCGTAGGTTAATTACGCACTATAACCCTCGTAGATATTCCGGCTGACCTAGCTTCGACGTTCTCTCAATCGAGAAATTTAAATAAATCCGCGCTGCGAAACGATTCGATTTTCAACAAATTGAATTTAACACGTGAAGATAAAGTCGATGGTAAATAGCCCTGTTTCCGGCTCCGTGGCATACTGTTTTGGGATTGGTTGATGAGATTGAGCGTCGCACGCATTTATATTTAGTTGTCTTTGAATAATTGGGAATTCTATTAATTGAAGTGGCTTAATGACAATGCACTTTTGGCTACTCTGGGTAGTTTTTTTTTGGAGGATGCCTATGCATCGAAATCCTAGGTTTTTATCATTTAATTCCCTTGGATGAATTATTGTGTAAATCGTGTCGATAATCAAAAGGTGATTGATGCTCTCGCTGCTACTGGTAGCCTATTAAAAAAAGTCACTTTTATATTAGATTCTACATATACATATTAGATTTTATAAAACATAATTATACTTTAGATGAAACATATGCTACCTATATTATCTACCTTTCATGTACTAATACTTTATTATTTTGTATTTATGTTTTATAAGTTATAGATCTATAAACATGTTTTTTAATTTAATTAGTTTAGTTTTACTTTCATTTACTTAGTGATGTATTTATTGTATTACGTATGTTTTTTCTAATGTAAATATTAAAAAATTGTAATGTCAATAAATAAATACATATAGCTCATCATTTAAATTATTATGGTAACACATATTTTATAGAAACCATTAACACCACTCAGTTTTTACATAGAGTGAGGGCCCCTTAAGGTAACTTTCCCGGGCCAGTCAGTAGGGTCCCATCCGTCCCTGGTTGAAATAATTGACTTGCGCTCAACGCTGAAAGTACACATCGATCATTCTATCTCGTTTTGATTTCGGACAAATTTTGGCACGACTCACGATATAGTAGTATTAAATATATGGATAGCTCTCCCTTCTATCCGTACGTTCGATGGATACATACAAGAACTTTAAACAGTTTATCATTCTTGGGATACATATAGATATCGCGACGTTGCCGGATGTAACTTTTTATCAAGGCGGGCGATGTTGACGTCAAGTCAAATAAGATGGCGAATAATCGATTTCATCACAGTGGGTCGAAATAACGAAAATGAGGACAAAATTTACTAAATATCTAATACTTTCTGCTAGGATAAAATTTTATATCGAGTGATTTTCATTCAAATTTTCTGGATTTGTTTAAACTTTTGCATTTTCTTAAAATCTCAGTGCTCAACTTATTTTAATTAAAAAATGTAATAAAATTCAGTTTTTTTATGTTTCCGGCGAATTTTTATTAAAATTTATTCAGGACGTCTAAAAGCCTTTAATTAATCAAATAAGAATTTCCTTCAGTTTAAATTAAAAAGGTGTAATCAATATTATTCGATTATTTTAAAGGAAAGTTTCATTCAAAACATAGAGGGAATAAATTCTTAGTATGTAGATAAACCAACGAAAAAGTAAATTCTATTCGAATCTCACTTTAAAGCTTCATATTCACTTCCGCAAATTTCGCCATTTTTGACAGTTGTTGATTTTTCGCGCGAATGTAACTTTTGGTCCATACTCATTGATGCGAAATTTCGTCGGCGAATATTTGCTAAAAAGTTCAAATAGTTTTAACTTTTGTGAGAATTTATGCTATTAGTAGAATAGGTTTTATAGGTTAGGTCCAAATACCGGATGATGTAAGCAGGTTAGTAATATATTTTTAAGTCTAGAATGGGCTCAATTAATCTCATTTCTGCAACTAAATTACGAAAATCGCATTTTAAAAATATATTTCTAACCGAAAATTTTCTCTTCTGGTGTCATTTAGCTGGTGGGTATTTCGTAGTTTTAGGATAATTACCGAAAAGACGCAAACGGAACATAAAATAATAATATCTCTACCTAAAAAAAAGTATAATTAATATTATTATCCAATGGTCAAAGTATCTATTCTACAATTTAACTAATGAACCCAATGCCTGAAAAGAATAAACAAATAAATGTAGCAAAGCAGTCAAGAAATTTTAGGTTAATTCACAATTATGGTAGAATTCGTAAAAAAAATAAAATTTTTCGCCGCGAGTAATTTTAAAGCTGAAAATGACCTTTTATGTCAGAAAGGCGAAATTTCTGGTTTAATTATTAGAGTAGAATTTTCTGAATAAGTATTTAGTAATAAGATTAAAACAATTAATGTTTTATCAGAAATCTGAGGATTTTTTGAGAAAAGTCATGAAAATGCATGAATTGTAGGTAAGCAAAATTTTACAGAGTGATTGTTAAAAGATTCTATTAAATAATTTGTGTTACATATCATAATTAAAGTTTACACACCTAATTTCATTTACACAATATGAATTAAAAAACTAAACCAAACGTCTCCCTAATAAATCTAAACTTGACCTTTACGAGATATATTTAACCCACTGTGTTGGCTGATCGTCATTTTCTTGACGATTGTGTCCGATATAATCCGATAACATACGAGGCGCCCTTTAAGTCGGAGTTCTCATTTACCGTCGACAAACCATGACCAAAATAATAACATTGCGTTTGATCTCCTTCCCTCTAGCCCTCCTTAGTTTCATCAATAGAAAATACTATACGAGGTCTCTGTTGCACGAGTGTCTCCCGAGAGCTTTACTTTGGCTGCCGTCAAGGTCCAATGCTACAAATGCGGATACAGACATCCAATTCATTCAAAGAAGGGAGATTCTTTGTGAATGTATTCGCGGAAACACATGCAAGCTGCTGTATATATATTACAATAAGTAATATTTCACTTTTTGCATGGCTCTCCGCTCGCTACCGCTCGCTACGGGGGCCCGAGAAAAGGAAACTAACCAGGTGCTAACCCAAACGTAACCCAAGCCATACCCAAAATCAAGAAAACAACTGTTTGCTAATCAAATCTAACCCAAGACACCCAAAATCAAGAAAAAAACTGTTTAAAAATTTAACCGTAAAAAAAAATAAAAAAAGCAACGGGATTTGAACACCAGCCGCCGCCGATAGCCACAGAATTGAGACCTAATCCTCTAGACCACGACGTCTCATGCTGCAAATTGATTGCAAATCGAATGAAAACGCGCGAGTCAACGCCACCTACACTAGATGGCGCTGGAGACGCTTCACTTTTGCTGCCGCTTGACGGCAGCAGAAGTGAAGCTCTCGCGAGACACTCTGTCTGTTGCTACTGGATTCTGCATTATTTATTTACAAGTTTATTTAAGTGTTGGCAAGCAGCTGATTAAGACAGTTGTCGGTGTCGGCAGGGCTGCCAATTTGTGAGTAATTACTCACATTTGTGAGTAAATTCAAATCGTGTGAGCGAAATTGTGAGTAATGCTATTTTGTGAGTAAAATGTGAGTAATCGACTAGTATTTTTTTTTCAATATTTTTACTTCGTCAGATGGGAAATATTAAAAAGTATTTCGCCTTACGTCATTCTTAGTTAATAATTGTTATTTTCGGTTGTTAGTGTTGTTGTTGGCAAATAGAGGGTGCTAGTTTTTGCGCCGGATAGAGGTTCCTGCCAGGCAGCTTTGGTTGTTGGCGCTAATACTAATAGAGGGCATAAAGGTCGCGGAATTTTACAGTGCCTTTATACGAGACTGTACGGAATTTCGGAATTTTTTTCGGGGATCTACCAAGTTTTATACCTTATCTTTGTGAACTCCCTAAAGGCCGGTTTTCTTTGTTCTTTCTCAGCTCAGCTCTTCTGATCTGTTATAGCGAAAAGGTGGCGACTTTAGCTAGCACCTCATCGTAATTTCGGGAGTAAATTGTACGATTTTTATTTTATATTAATTTTGTTTGCCTAAAAGCCTTATTAATTATGACGTCATACATTAATGTTGACATTAGGCGCGTGGGTCACTTCGTCACTCAGTTCACCAAAACAAATAAACGAAGCGGAGTATTATACATCTTTTTTCTTAAAAAAATAGACATTATAGTATTGAAATTGTCAGTAATTTCAAGTAATCGGGCATTTAAGGGATTGTGAGTAATTTGTGAGTAATCAGGATTATATTTTGTGAGCAGTATAGAAAATATAATTGGCAGCACTGGGTGTCGGTTGTCAATAAAATGTGTCATTATTTTGGTGGAGGTCGAAATTTGTGATTGTTTTTTTTTTGTGAATTAGGATAAAAATAATTTTAAAATAGACAATTTTGCATTGCTCACATGCTTTGTTTATTAAATAAGTTGTGCAAACGCATATTTCTAGTGTGATTGAAAGATAATTGTTTTGCCAATTTAAGACGCAATTGATTAGCGAAAATTGAAGGTTGACCATGTTCTGACAGAATCAATTTTGATTATTTCCGATGACTAATATTTTTGTTTGTTAATTTATTGCGATATCTTAATATTAAGTAATAACCATCATCACAAAGGGATGTGACAGTGACTGTGGGGATTCCTGGAAAATTATTCCATCCAAAACATCATCTACTAGAGTCTAAGGCCAGATTCAACTTAATTCAAGATGTTTCTACCAGTATTAGCAGTGTTAGGCCTCCAGCAACTGTATTTTTGCCAAGCAGAAGTTTATGCTATTAGATATGTAAGTATAGTTTTGTGACATAAATCTGCCAATTGTGATAAGATTAGAATGGGTTAGGGATGAACCTTGATTACTATTCTTTGCACATGCTGCGTTTCAACTAACGTTTCATTAATTTTGTTAAATGTGTAATTTAGCATGATCACTGAAGTTAACATAATATAAGCAACTTTTAAATTATTCGGTGAAATTGGCAACAATGGACATCTAGAAGCATCATATCCTTAAAAAATGTTTATAATAATATGTAGGTAGTACTTCTAAATAATACTGTGTAGGTATTTCAAATTATTCTAAACAAAATACTAGTTTTGATAGAACTACTTATGTGTGTATGTATGGAAGACTACTTTCAACTTTGATTAGCCACTTTAATCGCTCATTAAGTTAATCAGTGCCTTGAATGTATCAGTGTGAGTATATCAAAGCATTAGTTCATTTGACAGATTAATCGTAGTTCAAAGCAATTGCCTTAAAGCTTTAAATGACTAATAGTTGTACCAACATATTAAGCAAAAAACAACATTAGTACACCTGTGGGAAAAAGGGTTCCATTTAGAACTTCTGCCTGGGCGAATGATGTACTGGTGGCTTCCATTGAAACAACTTCAGGTGGGAAGGTTTAAAAATATTTATTTATATATTTGCCTCCGGCTCGTGGGATAAAATTTTAGGTAGGGAAGGCCAGCAAGTCAGGCAAATATAAATCCTAGTATTAAAATAGTATTAAAGTTTGAGCAGTATGATGTAATTTTCAAATGTAAAAGATTGTGATACAAATCTGTATTTCAATTTTCATCCTAACCGTGACTTCGGCTCTTCTTGCTAATGAAGATACCAATAGCGCACTATTAATGTTATTAGAACTAAGCATAGCATCATTTTTGGGACATCTATAGATATATTTTGGTAAATAATTCATACACTTTCTTAATATCCTATTGAAATAACTTCGAGAAGAATTTATATGATATTTAGCTAAATCTTTTACTGACTACCATATTCAAGTAATCTCCAAACCTTTTGCTGGATTTAAGGACATCGTTTCTAGTGCTGATTGCTATATCAAAGACCTAACACTTGATGATTTCGTCGTTGTACTGGTGGGATGTCATCATTCGGGAGTGCGTGTCAATGATATTACACAATTGTCTAATAAGTGTTTCTACACAAACCTGTTGTTTTGTGATCTTCCTCATAAGAATGATTATGGTCAAATTTCTCAAAATATAATGAAAACAAATAAACTTTCATCTGTTGTGCATAAGTTAAGATGTTTATCTATTAATATAAATTTTCTCCATGTTCCTAATAAGTTCTATTTTAATGAGTTTTGGCATAATAGCCCCTATTTAAACAAAAAGGGTCTGTCAAAATTGTCTTCGCTAATAAGGATAGGCATTGATAATTGTCATCAGACTAGCAACTGTATTAACCTAAGATACATTGATGTTGTTTCATCAGACAAAAAGTAACTCTGCAGAAAATATATTGTGGAGAGAATAAGGGTACTGATGTTGTATCTAGCGATTTTTTATAGGTCATGCAGGTAGTGTACTTCTAACTGGTAAAAAATGCATCTCTTTTTTTACTAAATATACAAAGTTTAAGAAATAAAATGAGTGAATTTACTATATTTATTCAGAGCTTGGGAGAACCTGATTTCGTGTTGTTGATTGAGCATTGGTTTAAGCCCGAAGAGACATGTTTTATACCGGGTTACTCAGTAGTATTGGTGTATTGTCGAAGTCAGTTAGGTCATGGAGGTACTATGATCTTGATTACAAATTTCTTTTTGGACAGCTTTTCCATAATAAGGTATTCTAAGTATGATCACTTGATAGAGGAAGGTATATTTGAATTTTCCACTGTGTATTGCAGATCGCAAAACCTATATGCAGTTTGCATTTATAGATCACCGAACAATAGTGTAAAGAGTTTTTAGAGCGACTTGAAATACTTCTATCAAATATTTCGATTTCTTCCAGGGTTATAATTTTTGGGGATTTTAATGTTAATTATTGTTGATTTGGCTGATTGTCAGAGTGAAGAACATGTTGTTGTCTTTGAATTTTCGCATGCTGGTTGGTCAACCAACTTGCATTTCCGCATACTCAGAGAGTCTGATTGATTATGTTTGTTTGAATTATTTTGGTCAAATTCACAATCAGCAAAGTGAAACCATTAAAACAGGTTAGGTATGGCCCCATATATAGCACATTGAACTTCAGAAAGTTCCAAGAGTTATGCAGTGAGACAAACTGGCAGGTGGTCTTAGATTCTTCGAATTTCTTGGCTGGTTTTAATGCCGTTGTTCTATATACTTCAATGTGTGTTCACGCGGTCGTGGGTCGGTTTGCATAAAATATTTCTGCTTTCATTGAGTTTTTCGGGGGATATAATGACTATAAAATTTTGGTTTTTGTAACAGCTGTGTATTAGTGCATCATTCTATCTGTTTAATGGATTGCACGTTTTCTATTGCATTTAATTTTCGAGATAAATGATTTTAGAGTGAGAACAATAGAACAACAAATAAATAAAGGAACTTTTTTGTGCACTCTGAATAAGGAGCAAATGCTTATCTTGCTTTTCTTGTTTGGCTGAGGAACGAAAATAAATTAATAAAGAGCTGATTTTATTTATATTTAGCCTGTTAGTCCAGTAAAAATTAAATTTAATCACCAAAATGGTAAAATGCAAATCTTGTAATGGGGAAGAAACTACTTCATATGCACATGTTCTATGTGAAACCGAGTGTGAAACTTATTTATGCGTAAACTGTTCAACCCTTTCTGCATCAGAGCAGAAGGGTGTGTCAGTGAAGAATAGATCCCCACGTGTTACTTATGCGTGTAAAGATTGTATAAAGCGAAAGAAAGGAACATCTAATGAGGATAAAAATGTTTCTGCTATGTTGGAATTGTGGAATTGATTGGAAAAACGCTCAAAACTGTTGAGACTAGTAACCAAAATATTAGCAATATTAAGAGCAATATCTCCACATTGAAAAGTAGTTGTGAAGACATAAAGAATAAGCTAGATACAGATAGTGCCGACTGTGGTAAAAATATGGAAATGACACTGAATGTAGTGGAGAACAGTAATCAAAGTATTACTAACATTAAATCAAGGATCTCTTTGTTGAGAAATAATTATGATGCTATGAAAAATAAAGTGGATCTAATAGAAAATATTAACTGCAATATTGAGACAGTATTAAATAGAATTGATTCTTACAACTTAAAAATTCATGACTTTATTGACTTAAATAAGCAACGAATATATAACAGAGAAGCAGGTCAGCAATGTGACAGTGAAAATTTTGCCTTGCCAAAGGTAATACAAAAATGATTGGTTTGGGAAATAAAATCAATAATTTATATAGGGAACTTGAAGACCTTAAAAAGCTTGTTAAGGAGCATAAACATGTATAGACAAAAGAAAGCAGGAATGGGTCTAAAAATGATAAAGTTAATTTGCCTGAGATAATAATGAGGTCACCCTTACCTGACCAGGTGTGCACAGTTTACATGGGCAGCCGGCTCTGAAGGCAAGAAAATCCTAGAATGCCAATACTACACCAATTTACATAGGAAATCTTGATGTTAGTATGACTAAGGAACATATTCAAGATTACCTTAATGCAAAGTTTACTGGATTGGAATATAATATTGAGAAGTTAAATAACAGGTCGACAGAATATGTCAGTTACAAAATAGATGTCCCACAAAACAAATTTCTGGAGGTTCTTGATCCCACAAACTGGCCAGAGGATGTTACTGTCAAGAAATTTTTTCTTGCCCGGCAATGAGGCAGTTATGGCAGACAGGGAATCGGTTTTGGTAGACAAAGAGATGTATACAGATGAAAAAACAGGCAGTTTTGAAGGTATTAACATCACTTCAACAAGGCAAGATGCCACCAAGTCTTCAGCATATAGCACGATACCATCTACTATCGATAGCACAATAGCATCTACTACCGATTCTGTGTTTGCATTGTATTACCAGAATATGAGGGGCATTAAAACGAAATTGGATGAATTGAAAGCTTCTATGACTTTATTGCAGGAACGGAGTCTTGGCTAAATGGGTCGGTTGCCACGGGCGAATTTTGCGATAATTTCAATGTTTTTAGGAAGGACCCCGATGCGATGACCGGACAGAACCAAGGTGGAGGTGTCTTTCTGGCAGTGGATAAGCGTTTAAAAGCAAGAAAAATGAAAATATTTCAAAACAATCATGGATTCGATGGATGTTGTGTTCAAGTGTGTGAAGATGGCAGAAAATTTAACATAATTGTTGTATACATACCATCAGGAAATAATCGTAAGGATCTCAATACCTTTTATGAGTGTTGTGAACAGAATTTGTTAAGTGAAAGATGTATTATTTTAGGTGACTTTAATATTAGTGAATATAGTGCCAATAAAAACTGTGGCAGGTTAGGCGATCTAAAAAAATTTTTTGGTTTAATGTTTACCTTGATGCTTACTTACAATTTAATCGTGTACAAAATAAGAATAATCATATGTCAGGATCTAGCAACAATTATGGTATATTCCGATATTATCGGGCATTTGGCAACACTGTTTAGGACAGCGAACAGGTAGTTGCGACATGTACCTTGTGAATTATGGATAGTTATTGCGCATGCGCATATTAAATAATTGTACAAAAATGCCATGAGGATTACAGGGACTTAACTACTATTTCACGGATTACACATGATTACTCGTTGATTACACACGGATTACACATGCAGATTTCACATGACTACACATAGATTTCAAGATTTCACATGATTACACTTAGATTACACATGATTACACAAAATCTGTACACCAGGTTACACCAGCGGTTTACTCCTCGTATTTTTCACCCTAGACCTTAAAGCTTCAAAAGTATAGTCATCATAATTCCATCATGCCATGACTCGACTCTGCTGCTGCGCCATTTTTGCGTTTCGTCCCTGGTCCACCTATTGGACTCGTCAGTAAGGCGTAGGTGGACCCTGCCTTATACGCCGGGGTTGTCACGCCCTCGCCTATTTGAACGTCGCGCCTCGCCTTTACAAAATTCGCTTGTTACAATGTTATTAACTATAATTTTAAAAAAGGAAATTTTGAGCTTTTGTATTGTGAATTAAATAATGTTGATTGGTCAGAGTTATGTAATGAAAGCAGCAGTGATATAGCGGTAGGTAAATTTTATAACTGTGTGTATAAAACTTTTGATTCTTGTATTCCAAAGTTCAGACATTGTAAGAGAAGATATCCCGTTTTATATAACTATGATTAGGGTTGTGCCGTTTGAAAATTTCAAATGAAATTTTCTTTTTTGAAATTTTCGAAAGTGAAATATTTCACTCTCCTTGAAAAATGAAATTTCAGTGAAAAATTGAAAAATTCATTTGAAAGTTTCAACTCGTAAATTCCTTAAGATTTCATAATTTGTACTGAAATTTCAATGAAATTTTCATCCATTTCAGTGAAATTTTCATAAATTTCACTGAAAATTTCGCTACCGACTACCCTTGCATAATAGGTTCGTCCGTTGCGTCGCGTCGGCCGCTTGGCGTTACAACCCCACTCCGTCTCCGCCCATTAGTCGTCATCGAGGGCACTGCAGAGTAAGGCATTGGATCAATACCACCTTTACAAAGTCGGTATTGATTGGAAGCATTAATTGCAAAGAATTGGCAGAAGTGGCAATAATAATCAATTCCATGCCTACCTCCTCAGCAGAGTTCACCGAAAACTAAGAAACAGACTAACTACTGCTCAGGTTATAAAACTAAGTTTTGTCTTCCATAATTATCGGCTTCTAAAAAGGATTGAAAGTCAAGGAGATGACTCAAAATTAGAGTTAGGTTGGTACCTATGCCTATTTTATTTTAAACTTCATGCCATACAATATACGATTTTTTTTCTCTTTTAATTTGCCAACATGTAAATATTTATTCTAAAAAATGCTAATAGTAGATAAGAGATAAAAGAATTGTCCCAACGCCAACGCTGAAAACAGCGCAAGCAAATGTCCATATTATCGATGAGGATGAATATGATGATATGGAAGAAGAAAGTTCATCAGATTTGGAGGCGGTAGGGGTAGAGATGGAAGACGATGACATTAATGACCAAGAAGAGGAGAGTGAGATGAGTGACGACTGACGTCTAAGAGAAAGCACTTATTATTTGACCTCGTATTGACATATTTAACTAAAAATTGTTGTTTTTTTCTAAATGTTTATTATGTTAAAAGAATCTGTTTATTTCTTTCTATTCAAAAAAATCAATTTTTTTTTTCTTTAATTATTCTTCATGTGGAAAATTAGGCTTGTGAACGAAGGTAATAGATTTTATAACTTCTGTAAAAATTCAGAAGAACTTCTCTTTCTTATATATTTCAAATAAATTTCATAAATTTCTTGAAATTTTCAACAATTCATGAAAATTTCTATATTTCAATAATTTCAATAATTTCAAATAAATTTCAAATATTTCCTGAAATTTTCAACATGGAATTTCAAAAACATGTAAAAACTGAAATTTACCCAACCCTAACTATGATATAATAAAGAATATCAAAAGAAAAGATGAAGTAAGTAAAGAGTTTAAGAAAACTGGTCAGATATATTGGGAATTAAAATACAAAGAGTATAGCCTGTTGGTAAAAGTGCAATATCAGGAACAAATGCAAAATGAAATTAAAGCAAACCCGAAAACATTTTGGTACTTTATTAACAGTTTAGAACGTAATTCTGATGACCCAGAAAATATGATCTTGGATGAACACGAAATAGATGGGGCGCTAAATATAGTGGATGCCTTTGCTCGGTATTTCAATTCCATATATGCCAACAACAACCAAAATGTAACGCAAAATATTGTAAATATTTTTTTGTTACGCATGCATTATAATCAACGACTATCGCACGCTGCAGCGTGCTTAAAATGATTTTTATGATGCGCCTACTGTTTTAAAGGTTGCTATAGAAACATTTGATCATGTCAAATGTGACAGATTAATATATTCGTCAATATATCCCTTAAGTTTAATATTTAAAATATTTTTGAGATTATGATGCATTCGTAATAAAAAATAGCGTATGATATACGTGTAAAGCCCTTGCGACTTACAAAACACTCCGCTGCGCGTCGTGTTTTGAAATATGTTGCGCGTGCTTTAAAGGCCCTCTTATACACTTATATCATAATATACTATTAAAGGTTTCGGTTTCTTAGAAATTATAGAGACCGAAATTAGAGAGGCAATTAAAAAGTTAAAAGTATGCAAGTCAGTAGCAACTGATAATGTACCTTCTTATATAATTCAAGAATGTGTTGACTATTTTGTAAGGCCTTTAAGACATATTTTTAATCTTTTCTTAAGACTAGGTATTTATCCCGCAAAGTGGAAAGAAAGCAAAGTAATACCTATTTTCAAGTCTGGTGATAGAAATGATATTCGTAACTACAGGTCTGTTAGCATAGTTTCAGCTTATTCAAAAATATTTGAATTGATTGTTTGTGATAGAATATATAGTGAAGTTAAACATAAGACATCAGATCATCAACATGGATTTTTGCCCCAGCGCTCGACTGTAACTAGTTTAATAAATTTTACTTAGTTTATTCAGGGTATCAGGTTGACGTAATTTTTACAGATCTAGAAAAAGCTTTTGACAGAGTTCAGTTTGGCGAAATAATTACCGCTCTCAGCAATTTTGGTATAGATTCTAATATAATTGTATTATTTTCATCATATTGTCACGACTAACAACCATCCGAACGTTTTTGTGCTACCCTATAGAACTAGCCGCCGCCGCCGCGCCGTGCCCCTCGCTTCTCTGTCCGTATGAATCATCGTCCGGCCGGCCGCGAAGTTTCAGGATCGCTGGACTGGAATTATCTCGATGGCCTCGTCGAGATCATATAGAGTGGCCTCGGAATACTTCCCGAATATTCGTGATAGATTTGAGATTATATATAAGCAGACCTAAGGCGAATGTTGGTCAGTTCAGTTCAGTTAATCATTGAGTGTTGAATAGACATTAGTGGTAAAGTTATAAGAGTAGTATAGAGTGTTAAATTGTATACAGTGGTAGTGAATAAAGAGAGTATTAGTTGAAAATAGCAAAGTTGTAATTCTGTTAAGAACCCACGGGAAAAACGTAACATTTGGTGTCAGAAGTTGGATCGTGAAAGGACCGGACTTGTGAAGTATTTTTCGAGGAAAGAAAAGGGTACAAGTAAGTCAACGAGACCGTTTGGTTGGTGGATTCTGTGAAAATTTTATAAAATTCTATGGTCAATACGAGGCAACAAGCGGCAGAAATGGAACAAATAAATAAAATGTTGGCCGATTTTATGGATAATTTAAATGCTGAGAGGCGAGCGGATCGGGAAGAGGATGAACGTAGAAGGCAAGTGGATCGGGAAGAGGAAGAACGTAAAAAACAAATAGAACAGGACCGGCTTCAGAAAATTTTGCAAGATCAAGAAGATAAAAGACAAGCGGAACGGGAACAGGATGAACGTAGAAGGCAAGCAGAACAGGACCGGCTTCAGAAAATTTTACAAGATCAAGAAGATAAAAGGCAAGCGGAACGGGAAGAGGCTGAAGGTAGAAGGCAAGCAAAACAGGAACAGCTGCAGAAATGGATGCTGGATGTAATTGTAGGCGAGCAAGGAAAATTACAGAAAATATTGGACGGGCAAAATGAGAAATTTGAAAAAGAAGTAAACAATATACAAAAAGAAGTTGTAACTGTACAAAAAGAAGTAGGAGACGTGCAGAAAGAAATGAAGAATCTACAGGCAGAAGTTTCCAGACTAAAAAATCAAGGATCCACCGAGAGGGTATTCGGCACAGGACAACATATTAAACCTCCACCCTATGACGGTCAAACATCCTGGACAATGTACAAAAGGCAATTTGAAGCCGCTGCTGTTGCCAACGGTTGGAATAATGAAGACATGGCTACATCACTAGTGGTAGCGCTTCGTGGATCTGCCCTGGAACTACTGCAGACAATTCCCATCAGCCAACAGGGGAAATATGACATACTTGTAGCTGTCCTGGAGAGACGATTTGGCGACCAACATAGAAGACAGCTCTATCAGGCACAAGTTAAGTCCCGACATCAGAAGCCTGGTGAAAACCTGCAAGAATTTGAGGCAGACATTAGACGTCTCATTCAATTGGCCTACCCGGGAGCGACAGAAGAATTTCAAGAGGAACTTGCTGTCCAATATTTCGTGGATGGTATTAGAGATCCAGAAACTCAGAAAATGCTACGCCTAGCCAAATTTGATAACAGCAACGAAGCTTTGGGTCGAGCCCTAGAAATCGAGGCGGCCTGTAACATCTCCAAGCCAAAAATCAGGGCCGTATCCATCCAGGAAGAAAAGCCGACAAACAGCTATGAATTAACTGAGATGGGCGAAATTTTGAAGAAATTAACGGAAGTTCTTCAGGCCACAGGGAGATTCCGGGAGCCAATTGAAGATAGGCCACGTAACCGAAATACATCAAGTCAGTGCTATAGATGTGGCAGGACTGGGCATTTCAAAAGGGACTGCCGAGTACAACTACGGTCTAGATCTCCATCCAGAGACGCTAGGGCCTCCAAGTCAAATCAAGAAAACTTCAATTAGTCAACATTGCGGGGCGGGTGTTGGCTAAAGAAGATAAAGCCCCCAGGATCGTCTCCATAAAAAACCTAGGAAAAGCCGCCGACAGTCTAACAATTACAGGAAAGATCAACGGAAGAGCCATAACAATTACTGTTGACACTGGTGCCTAGATATCTTTGATAAGGTCCAACAGAGTGAATAGAGTAGAAGTTCTACCCATATCAAAGAATGTAGTTTTACGTACAGTTACCGGTGAGACAGCTGAAGTACTTGGGAAATGGATATCGAACTTCAACTGGGACGAATTAAACTACGCCACACAGTGTTAGTCGCCGACATCGAGGACGAATTTATTTTGGGGATGGATCTCATCGGTCAACATGGATTCTCTTTTGACAACAAGCTTAATCTTCTGAAGTTTGGCACCGAAGAGGTCATCCTTAACAAAACAGACGATGGCACACCGACTAAAGTAGTGGCGGCATGTACTGTCAGAATAAGCGGAAATACCGAGCAGATAATTTTTGGGAAATTGGAAAAGGATTTTGGAGGCTGCATCGGACTTATCCAACACCACGATTTGCCTTGCAAACACCTCGTAGGCAAAGCACTAGTCAAAACCGACGGCGAAATACCGATAAGGATAGCAAAAATTTCATCCAATTCCATCAAAATCAATAAAGGAGATGTAATAGCCACTTGCGAGCCGGTGCAGTGGGTAACCAGTTGCGAAACGCAGTCAGAAGTAACACCCTCAACATCACCTAAGGAAGTCCTAGAACATTTCCAGAAGTCGTGGCAACATCTGTCTTCCGAAGAACTGAAGAGAGCTACACAATTTATCAAAGAGCAGAGTACAGCCTTTGAAAAGAAGCAATACTGGAAGAACGAACATCATAAGACATAAAATCGACACTGGGAGTGCTCACCCCATACGGCAGCATCCTCGAAGGTTACCAGTGACGAAGCAGCAAGAGGTTACCACATTAGTGGATAAAATGCCTGAAGATGGAATTGTTGAAGAGTCATCAAGTCCATGGTCATCTCCTGTTGTCTTAGTCACCAAGAAGGATGGGACTACCAGATTCTGCGTGGACTATAGAAGGCTCAATGACGTCACCAAGAAGGACAGCTATCCACTTCCCAGAATTGACGACACGTTGACGACACTAGCAGGTTCTCATTGGTTCTCAACACTCAATCTAAAGAGCGGATACTGGCAAGTAGGCATTGACGAACAGGATAAGGAAAAGACTGCCTTCTCTACCGGAAGTGGTTTATATCAGTTTAAAGTTATGCCATTCGGACTATGCAATGTCCCCGCTACTTTTGAGCGTCTTATGGAAGTTGTTCTACGAGGCCTCACTTGGAAGACATGCCTGGTCTATCTTGATGATATAATGGTAATGGGAAAAACTTTCGAAGAGCACCTACAAAACCTGCATGAAGTTTTTACTAGGATCAAGAATGCTCAGCTCTTACTGAATCCATAGAAATGTTTTCTCTTCCAACAAAAAGTTGAATTTCTCGGACACGTCGTGTCATCAGAGGGAATCCAAACTGATCAACGAAAGATAACAGCAATCAAAGACTGGCCTCGTCCTCGCGACAAACACGAACTGCGGAGCTTCCTTGGTTTATGTACTTATTATAGAAGATTTGTCGAACGATTTGCAAATATAGCTGCACCTTTACATAAGCTCACTGAAGAACGAGCAAATTATAACTGGGATTATAACTGTGATTATGCGTTCAGGAAATTAAAAGCGGCTCTATGTTCTAGTCCAATATTGGGATATCCGGAACAAAAGGGTAAATTTGTATTGGACACAGACGCCAGCAACACCGGCATCGGAGCAGTTTTATCTCAAGTACAAGCAGGAGAAGAACGGGTTATCGAATACTACAGTCGAAACTTTCGAAACCTGAACGTAACTACTGTGTAACCCGAAAAGAGCTTTTGGCAATAGTACGATCTGTTGAGCATTTCCATCAATATCTATATGGGCAAGAATTTCTGATAAGGACTGATCATGGCTTTTGGATATGAAACAACCTGAAGGACAGGTAGCCAGGTGGCTTGAAAAGTTACAACAATATAACTTTAAGGTTAAGCACAGAGCAGGGAGATTGCATAATAATGCAGATGCTTTATCCAGAACACCATGCGCGGATAATTGTAAGCATTGTCAAAGAGTAGATCAACGAGAAGGAATTACTCCGATTAGGCTAACGAAATTTGAGGTTGATCAGCAGTGGACCACCGAGCAACTTAAAAAGGATCAGCTTGAAGATAGTGAAATAGCACTATTGCTAAGAGCTAAAGAAGCACAGCAACC
>MU182121.1:428357-449011 GCA_016904865.1 Pissodes strobi | reverse complement strand
ATACTGTATATAATTTTTTTACTAATAGCACTGATACAATCCTTATCATTATTTGAATTGATTAGATTTTGAAATTAATCATTTCCTACTCATTTTTGAAATAATCCGAAATGACAGCTAGTTGTCAAACTAACAAGTTTGACATTTTGACATTTTCCGTTTCCGTTTCATTATTGACCTAGGTTTTTTTTAATATTATTATTTACCTAGGGTGAGAAATGTTACTTCTCATTTGAGGAATGGAGTAAATAATGGTGATTTATCATGTTAGTAGTAAAAAAATATGTTTATTTCAAATATTTTCCATCTTGAAATATGGCATTTTTATATTTTTTACAATCTATAATACATTTTACATAAAATTGGCCATTTCAAAAGTCCTCTTTCATTCACTAACTTTTATTAAGAATTATATTATTTGGAAAATGTTGATTTATTAAAAATTTAGTGGATCACTGGACAGATTCTATATTACCTCTAAAATTATACTAGTAATTTGTTTGTTAATTATTTCTCTAATTTGGGGCTTGGAACCTTCGGCAAGATTATATCCTATGATGCTAACATAGTTAGCGAAACGCGCATCAAGTGAGTGAATTGTATTTCGGCATTATGGATAAAACTCTCTCGTAGTAATTATTTATCGAGTAATTTATTGTTTTTCAAATTCTGAATGTTACGAATCAGAAAAACCGATAAATAGAAAAATTTATATAAAGAATTGTTGACCAGTGAATGCGATCTAGGTATTTTGAAGCGTCTATGATTATGTTCTCATTAGATGCCTTCTGCTTAACTTATTTCAGGTGGTGTTACCCTGACGGATATAGATCCTAGTCTGTTGTCTATGCGGACGCATTCTTCCAAAACCGTTTATGGGGTAATTTCCTGTTTAGTAAAACCAAAATCCTTTGTTACAATCTAGGTAGGAGGACCAGGCAGTTTATTGACCTCATCAGAGCAGCATATATTTTAATCAAAACAAAATTACAATTACATTGTAACTTGGCCATATATTAAGTAATTTCGACTTTCACTCACTATCCACTACAGAATATAGAAATACTCTCTATAATTAATCAATTCGCCTTCTATTACTAAAATAAAATAAATGCTAAAATAAATATATTTTTTTTGATAGGGGGTCCAGCTTAATTGATATTCTTATCTTGTATAGGAAATGCTATGAATTTGATTTATTTGATTTATAATTGTTTATTAAAATTGCATCATTATTTTTGAAAATGTTGGCTTACCTGTGGATATATATGGAAGGTTTTGGAGCAAAGCATATCCAAAACCTAATTTTACTTTTTATCTAATTCAGTATTACTTGAGGCTACAATGCAACTTCATAGATCAGGGTATGTTCTGAAGAAGATTATCATCATCATTATCATTATCATATAACATTGATTTAATATAATATGGTTTATCAGTTGAAAACATAAAATAAATTAATATACATCATTTCAAAATGCTTACTTACTTACTTACTTCTGAGGCCCATGACTAGGTTCAACTTAAGAGAGAAACTGGAACTTGGTTGTACAAATATTATAATTCAGTAGAAATAATTGAAATTTGAAGAAAATATAAGGCTTTCTAAAAATATGTAATGTAATTTTGATATGGTTGTATTTTTTTAAGGGTAAGGTTAAAATGATACTTACATTAGCATATTTTAGAGAGCCTTGGCGTTTACCTCAATTTCAATAATTTTCTATTAATGATGTTTTAATTTAATGGGTATTTTAGTTCCATAGTTTTGTCTCGCTCATTAGACTAAACGTTGATTAACAAGGCTAATCTGATCTTGGGAATTATGAGTTAATCCTTATTTTCTCCATAACTAAACCTTGTTTTATTTTTCTATTACATATTTTGTTGAAATTCATTTATATTTTTCCTCTTTTCTATTTTTTTGAAAGAAAACCTTGGATGACATAAATAATTGTGTTAGGGTATTTTATTTTAGAAAAAACTAATACTGCTCCTAAATAGGCTGATAATAACTATTATATTATGCTATTTAATAACATCTGTGTTGTTAGTATAAGAAAACATACAGGCAAGGACAAAAACAAGATATGATAATTACAACTTTTATGGTATCTTCATTCAAACAAAATGATGATAATGAAAGTATAAAGAAAGTACTTAATGTCATGCAAATAAAGCTCTCTTGTTATGATGTAAGAGAAGTTTATAGGTCAACCACAAGGATGTTGCACCCATGCTGCTAAATCTGAAAAATCAAGAAATAGGAAGTAAAATAATTAAGACAAAATCGGCAAGTGAAAGTAGTAAAGATAAGTGAATGTGGATTAGTGGGAGGAGATAAAAATAAAAATATATATTCTAATGAAGATTTAACCCGACAAAACCAGTTGCTATTTAAAGAAGTAAATAGCTATAAATCAGCGTTTGTAGCAAAGGTAAAGTATACCTTAGATTAGATTAGACTTGGGAGTTTTCCAAAATGGCCTGCCCACCACAGCGACCTGTAAGATGTATTGGGGCTCTCCCTGTTTTTAGAGCACCTCATCTAGTTTTGTATTTCTGATATCCTCCATAGCCTTGATAATGACCCCGCAGTATAGCATAATTATAGCTAGGTACTGGATTGGTTCGTCCATTGGTTTGAAACGTGTCCTCACGATACCCTTGCAGTGGCTTAGAACGTGAGTTGCAGCTTTCTCTTCGTCTTAGCAGAACCTACTTAGGATTTCATCTGCCCAGACCCACCAGACTTAAAGGTCTTTTCAGTCGACAATGGCCGGTCAATAAACCTACCATCATTGACAGCCTTTTTAGTGTGGCTTAGCAAGTTAACTGTGAGCTTTGCTGAATAACTCTTAAGTTAAGGAATTCCTTAACTTATCTTTATCTTGTGTCATTGACTACACATTCACATACCTTTCAACTTGTGTGGTGCAGAGTTTTTCAAAAAGCATAATTACCTGGTTTTAACATACTCCTCGGCATCATTTGAGAACTTCCATCCTCCACGCCTCTTTAAACTAACAAGGCTGTGACCTTGTTCGTTTAATGGCATTTGATTTATCACATTATGAATAATCTTTGACAACAACACAGGCATGCTAGCCTTTGCATACATTAATATTAGGAGCTTAAGAAACAAACTCAATAATCTTAGTGATATAATTATGTTCAATAAAAAACAATTTACATACACGGGTGAATCATGGATATATCCAAATGAACAGAGTTTCTTTATCTTACAATAATACGCACTAGTACATGATTTCCGGGACACCAAAGATGAAGGTTGTAACATTTATGTCAAGAATGGGATTTGCGTAGCTAATTTGTTTGTGATGGGATTAATAATAAAAATTCTGTATCTCTCGTGTATGGCAACATAATCGTAATATTTTTGTCAAGACTATACCTAAAAATATTTGCAATTAATAGGCCGCCAAAAAGCAAGTATAATGAATTTATGTGTGTATAAAAGTATCAAGCAAAGAATTACAAAAAGCTTTTTAGATGTGAATAAATGAAAACACAAAATTGAGGAAGAAATTGGTATAAAAATTAAATTAATTGCTTTGGATTGCTTGCGGATTTTGAGTAAAGCGAAGAAAAAGAATGTAGGAAGGAACATATAACTTTAAAATCAAAAACAATAATTGTTTGGTAGCACATGAATGCATAACAAAACTAGAGATCAGTCGTATGTGAGATGGAAAAGGATCATAAATAAATACATCAAAAGTGAAAGTACAAATGCAAAAATGAATTAAACAACAGAAGGTTAAAACTACAAAAACAGAGAAGTACAGGTTCGTTTCTAACGATTTGAGTAGTAGAAGCAAAAGGAAGAATAACAACATAAGTAAGGTTACAAACAAGATGAAGACCTGGAAATCGCAGCAGAAATAAAGATACATTTTTCAAATATAGGCCAAATATTAGCATCAAAAATAGTCTAAAACCATCGACTTCACATTGATAAAAAAATAAAAGTTGGAAGTATCACACTACAACCAACAAAAGTACAACAAATAAATTTAGTAATAAGTGACTTAAAAAAAGGTAAATGTCTAATGTGGTTTGGATCATATCTATCAAATAGGGAACAGTCAGTCTCCATTGAAGGTGCTTTATCTGAAACGCAGGGCTTGGAATGTGGCGTCCCGCAGGGGGACTAATATTATTTCTTTTATATATTAATGATTTAGCTAATCTTGAAATTTCTGGAAAGTTTACAATTTTTGCGGACGATGCCACAATACTTTGGAGAGGCGGGAAACAGGAAGATTTTGCGAACCTTGTGAATCGAGACTTAACTGTAATAAAAAGTTGTTGTGATGCAAATAAAATGTGTCTAAATGTAGCTAAAACAAATGTTATGTCCTTTAGGGTAATGTTTCTAATATTACATTGAAAACCATACTTTACTGAATAAGTCAGAAAACAAGTTTTTGGGAATATATGTTTACAATAAGTTGATGTTCGAGGCTCATGTGAGACATCTTATCTCCAAAGTGTCTAGAGGTTGCTATGCCATAAAGATCATTTCTAGTGAACTGGATGGATATGCAGCTAGAGAGGAGTGAGGCATATTTTGCTGTGGTAGAGTCGCAACTTCGGTTTGAGATACGCTTCTGGGGAACTTGTTCCATGCAATTGTTTGATAGTGTCTTTATTATTCAAAAGTGGGCAATTAGGAGTCTATGCAAGGTTAATGTGAGGATTATTAGAGACTGCATGTCTGATGCATAAGAAATATAGAGATGTAATACGCAATACTCCCACATATACCACACGGAAATCACATGTTATAGGACTTCTGGTACCTTCCTCAAGTTTGGTTCATAACTCTTTTTTTAAGGGGAAAAAGATATTTAACCACTTATATGTGTATATGATAAATTTAAGAGTACCGTTAAGTCTCTGTTAGTGGTGAAGGCGTATTATGATGTTGATGAGTATTTCAATAAGTGTATTTTTCTTTGTATTGTAAATGTGTATATTTTGATATTGTAGATGTATATAATGATACTGTCTTGTCTCTTTTGACTTTGATTATTGATTTGACTACGTTTTATTTAAATTGTATTTATGAATTACCTAACTTATTGAGTTATTATCAACTTTACACGTGTAGATACTAAAACTATTTTGTATTATTGTTTTGTGTGTCTCTTTTTTTTATACAGCTTTGTCAATAGATATAGATCTTCGAATAATAAAGTATATTATTATTATTATTATTATTATTATTATTATTAATTTCTGAACATGCAACAATAATAGCATTATCGTTATCGCTGATTATAAACAATATTAATGTAATTCATTCCTAACAACTAAATTATCTGTGACACAAAGGCAATTCTGATAAAGCAATACTTTTCTAAGAATTAGATTCTAGTAATAAAAAATAATTACTTTTTCTTGACAAAATTATTACAATTTTTCATTAATGAAAACAATAATAGCTGTAAAAGTGTGAAATGTTATTGCAGACTAAATTTCTTTGATTGAAATACCATACCAGGTAAACAGATAAATTAATGACCATTCTTTTTCGCAAATCCCCATGACAAATGCATTATTGGGATATGTTAAACCAGCCAATATTAAATACCTAACTCAAACGTGACTGAAATTAAAGATGTATTATCATCAGATGCAGATAATTATGAAATACCTACTGATAATTAGTATTGAAGGACCCTAGTTATATTTACAGTTGGTTTGAAAATTGACTTTGATAAATAGTATTTATAGTCTTATTTTTATAGATTATAACTTATTTTAAGAGCAATGTGCATATATTTCTTGAAAGCGATTGTTTACGCAGATGTAGGTAGATATATAGTGCCTTTTAGAATAAGGCCAGAAAGATCTTGTTGTTTATAGTTAGATATCTGGTGGAGCTAAGAAAAAACAACCATCTTTAAGGTAAAACGTTACTGCAAGTTTAGTGTCCAGCAACGTAATCCGTAATGGCAAAAGTGATTCCTGTACGTTTTCATACAGATATATAGCTTATTTTTTTTTATGATTTCCGAATAAATCGAAGCTTCATATCAAATTGTATCTTATCAAAACTAAGAAATTGATGTGCAGCTACGGCATTTGTAATATTCGAAGTTTAAAGTATATTTGTAATATTTGAAGTTAAAAGCGACCATTTTTTTCGGAGTTTTTTAAAATACGACTTACATTGCTCGGTTAAATCATCGACCATTAATGGTTAATTAAATATTTGATGAAGGACAGTAAACAGGGGTTATTAAGTGCTTCCCAACGTTGTGCCTAATACCTCCATCAGGATTTGCACTCAAGATATACCGCTATTTGAGTATTGTTGTGGTATTATGCCAACTAGCCTTTTTTGAAAATTATATTTTAACTTCAAGAAATAAATATATTGTCCATTTTTTATATGATCAATATATTCTATAATTTTCGATATGTCTATTTAATTATTTTTCTTATAAGTACCATTTTACTCATAGCTGTTCGGGGTATGCTGGTCAATGCGACGCCTCCCAGTGCTTGTGACGATAAATTAACACCAGCGCCTCCTATAATTGACAACATTTTAGAAAAATGGATACTGATAGTGCCCAGATACACGTTAGAACAAAATTGCACCTTTGAGCAGAAAATTCGTATGGCCCAACTGAAAGGGTGAGTAGAAGTATAACACTTCATTACTTTGATGGATAAGAATTTTTAAATTTGAAATCACTTATTTTGATAATGATCGAATGTGTAATATTGGAAGCAATCTTGTGTATTGAAATTCAGATTGATAAGTTTTTTGGAGCAACAGAATATTTGCAATTTTGAGGAAATATAATAGACCAATGTAAAGTGCTTTTCAAGATAAATGGACTGCAATAGAAGCTTATGTCCATTGGGGTCATAAATACCTTCGATTTCGCAATATTAGTTGAGGGAGCCGGATTGTAAAAGTTTCTAGGTCTAAATAGATCTAAAATTTTCTGTATTGCTGAACCTCAAACCTGTATTAAATACATACATGTCTAAAGTCCCATCCTTTACTGCAACTTTATACTTTGCTTTTTTATTGCCAAGCTCTTGTCTGCACAATGGCAGCGACTCAGGGAATTTTAAGGCAGCCATTAAGTCGGAACCATTTTTCGTGAAAAGGTCTATTTATAATTTGAGTTAAATATTTCGCCATAAAAAGGCAACATGGTATTTAATTCTCTCCAGTGTATGTTTTCTATTGTTTTATTATTTTTAGCGATTGGCCACTCTCTCGAGATGACGAATTATAACGACAATAAAAAATACTTTTCCATTTGCCAAAACATATGAAGGCATATTTACATCGAACCAGAGTACAGACATATGTATTGCCTATACATAGCAATATTGGTCGTATTTAAATTAATATATGTTGCAGTTACAATGCAGTAATCATATACAACGTCGGGTCCAACGACTTAGTGCCCATGTCAGCAAAGAACTCCACCGGAATCGAAATACCCTCAGTGTTTGTCAGTCAGTCATCCGGCCTGATGTTGAAGAATGTCTATACCGACCCTAACTATTTCGTTGTCATTACGGCTGAGAGTCCGTTCAACATTCAAACGCATCTGTTGATACCCTTCGCTATTGTTGTTGGGGTCTGTTTTATCGTCATGGTTATTTTTATGGTAAGATATTTTTAATATTTATAGGACCCAATACCAAATGTGTCTAAGACACTTTTTTTATTTTAAGGATAATAGTGCCATCTATTGTAAGTATTTTCCAAGCTTTTCAACGGTGTCATTAAAATTGCCGTAAGATGTCTCTAATTCCAAATAAAAGTGCCAACTCAACAAAAAAAAATGATCAGTGTTAAAAAGTACCTAAGTTAGAGTGTCTACTTAAATTCACTATAGAATATGCCTAACTCCCATCATGTGCATATATATTTTAACACTTTAAGGATAAAAAGTGCACTTTTATCTCTGAAATTCAAAACAGGGATAAAAAGTAAAAGGAGGAATAACAAGTAGAAAGAGGCTTACACCAACTCTAAATCAAACCTTAAAAATCTATGAAGAGCTCTTAAATCATAATTCTTATTATAATAATTGCAAGTAACTTTTATTATTCACCACATTGAACAAAATTGAATGATGGAGCCATCGGCTTATTATTTTTCTGAATGAGGGCTTTACTGGCATTTTGTACCACAGTTGTGGATCTAGCGTCCGAAGCACCGTAAGAATTTTGAGAAATAAAGTCGTAGAACTCCATACAATTATTGGCTCGGTTATTATTAATGTCAGTTTGGTAAGTGGTAGCCTTCTGCTGGAACCTGCTTAATAAAAACTCAGAAACGTGCTTTTTTCAACCTCTATGCTGATTTACATTAGCCATGGAATCTGCCAGAAGAGAGGCGGAAGTTCCCTTAAAGCAACGATCGGTATACAAGTCGGTGTCTGGCAAGTTCAGAAATTTTAAATTTTTTTGCGGAAGATACCTAATGAACTGGTTGTGGCCCTCACTTTGTTTTTCTATTTTTAACCTTAAATTCATATATTTCCTACACAGGCCAACTACGGCCGTCACAGAGTTGCGGGAAGTATTCCCTGCAAATGAACGATCTATGATTTTTTATATTGTGACAGTCGCTAAAAGACTGGCACTCCAGTCCACGATGTCTTCACAAAGGAGCTGGCTTCTCCATTACCTCGACTGCGTCTGCTACCCCGATAGTCAAAGCAACTTTGAAATACTGACCCTGTTTGTTTTTTTTTTATCAAAAACCCTCTTTTTATATGTGTAGTCTCCTAACATAAGAAGTATAAAAAATATTTCACCTATCTCTGTTAGCAAGTGGTCTTCAGAAATGTTTGAACTTGATCTGCATCCAACACTCTTGACTTCTTTGGCTTGTATACATCGTTCTTTCTTTTCAGAGTGCCATTAGCTTTGGAAATTTGATGATATGTATAGTATTTTCTATAACTAAATTAGATTTCAGCATCGAGTACACCAACCATAAATGAAAACCTTCGATTCCGGTAGAAAATATGCTAGTAGCACATTTTCATCATAATTTTCGACGTTTTTCTCCCATACTGGTCTTTACAATACAATACAATGCAATACAATAGTTTAATGTTAATACAATTTACATGTTTACACAAGTCATAAAAATTAAATAAGTCAAACTATAATATAATTTGGATTTCAGAAAAGCTTACAATATAAGAGAAATAAGACAATTAACAAGTATAACATGTAACATAAATCATAATACATCACAATTAAAATACTCATTAAAGCTATAAAAGGCATTTCCAATTAACAATTATTCCTTTATCCTATTTTTAAATTGGCTTGATGGTAAGTCCCTTAGGATAGTGGCATGTTTATTAAACAATTTAATGGCCTGGTACCTACGGCCATCCTGACACCTTTTTAGTCTACAATACCCTGACACTAGGTCATTCCTATGTCGAGCGTCATGTGAGTGGATGTCACCGTTGGATCTGTATTGATGTTCATTCTTTTTAAGATAAAGCAGGCATTCATTATATGAAGCTGCAGTCATCCCTGTAGCCTAATCCAATTATAACTCTAACAACCCCTCTCTGCAAACCGAAAACTCTCCATGACTGAGCCGCATGGCCCCATGCGAGAATAGAGTAGGCCAAGGTGGAATGGAACAGGCTGAAGTATGCTGTTCTTAGAGTATCCAGGGACACCGAACTGGAGAAGCTGTGAAGCATATATATACCACATTTCCAATCTAGATGTCACATGATCAATGTGGGCATACCAAACCAGTTCCGGATCAAGCCGGACACCCAGGAACCTGACCCATTGAACATCATTCACACTACCCATTTCTCTCAATGAAAACACCAATCTTTCAGTCTTATCACGATTTAAAAGTAGCATATTTGATGCGAACCAGACCTCAACCCGCTCCCTCACGACCGCAGACTCCCCCCACAACATCATAAGAGTAGAAGCCCTAACGGATATTGTTGTGTCATCGGCAAAGAGTGTGAATTTGTATACACCAATGGTAGGTCGTTTATATATGCTAAGAAGATAATTGGGCCTAAAATAGAGCCCTGCGGGACCCCAATAGTAATATCACTCTCCACCGGTTTCACGCCTTGCAACCTCACTGCCTGGGTTCTTTCAGACAGATATGAGCTCAATAAGGTCAAACTATCATGGTCAAAATTATACTCTTGTAGCTTCTGGATGAGAATGCTATGAGGGACGCAGTCGAAGGCCTTACTAAGGTCGCAGAAGAGGGAAGCAGTATACTTCATCTCATCAAATGACTCTAGCACACAAGACACCATGTCAGCTATGCCCAAAGTTGTATTTCTGTCCTTCCTGAAACCAAAGTGACAATCTGTAAGCAAGCCACTATGTTCGAAAAAATCTGTTATTTCCCTAGCCATACACTTTTCAAAAATCTTTGAAACCACGGGTAAAATAGAAATAGGCCTTTAATTTTCAGGTAATTGTTGATTTCCTTTCTTGTGCATAGGCGAAACTAACAGTTTATCAGCTTGGTTAAAGGAATGACAACCACATTCATGACATACTTAAGCAATTTCGTGCTTTGACCATATATATCAGTGGCACTTTTACTTTTACGACCGCTAATTATGTCCCTAACCCCATTAAAAGTAACTTTCCGAGTGGTCAGGGAGAGGGAGGTCTCTCAGAGTTTCCACAGGTTTCACCTGGGTTTTTGGGACATCTTTAATTAAGTTGTGAGCAATGTTGAAAAAAAAAGAATTATATTCATCAAGTGATATTTGATATTGTTCTTTATTTTTTTGAGAGATATTTCTATGCTTATTAATTAAGGACCACATGCACTTAGATGGATTTACAGAGGAGTTGATAAGATGGTCATTTGCGTTTTTCTTAGCCTCCTTGATGGCATTTTGATATTTTTTCCTGTACCTTTTTTGTATTCCTGTGAGAATTCTGGTTGACCATGCTGCCTGGTTAGTTCACGTGAATTTAGATGTTCACGCATAGCATTCAAACTATCATTAAACTAGCTAATATTCCCATTTTAGTCAGATCTTAGCAAATATTTTTTTTCTGGGTGTGACTTTAGGTAGGCCCTCTGAAAAACGTTCGTGACCATAATGCACTTATCTCCAGCATCTATCTCACAACAGTTCAGAAAGAAAATTCCAAGACTCCTAAGACACACACTCGTAGAACACAGACATACCTGACATTGTAATAGATCTACATACCTTCCTTTCCAATTCAAAGCTACTAGGTGTAATCGCCACCTCAAACTCCAGTTGCTGTCCCAAATGATCAGAGATGTCCAGGTTAACAACAGAAACTGAGACAGAATTGTCCGCGAAGTTCAGAAAAATATTTAAAAAGTGACATACTGGTTTCAGGTAAAAGCTCTTTTGTGGCCTCTTCAGCGGCGTCTTGAACATCCATCTTTGCTTTAAATTTGAATTCAAATTCATATATTCATGGTATCACTAACTGCACTGCGTTACACCCGTCAACAAAGGACAAAAATGGCTGTTATAAAATGAAATAAAACAACATAAATGAACCTAGTACATCTCAAAGAAAGGGAAACGTTAGAGAAACAACAAAATAAACTGTATCTCAACAAATACATTAAAAGTATGATTCAAGTATTCTTCAATGCTGTAAAAGCTATTCTTTCGCCCGCTCTTTAAAGAGTTTTGGGGGGCAACTGTTGACAATTTATTAAAGAGCTTCATTGCAAGTTCCAATCTGGTTTGATATTTTCCCGGCCTACAACGGGCAAGAAAAATTTACATCCTATTCCTTGTCTCATGATCATGTATGCCCTCGTGCCTTTGCAGATCATTTCATCAAAGATGTACACTGAGAAGAAAGTGAGAATCCCCAAATCAGAAAGCGCCTCTATAGTCCTCTCTGTATCCTAAATCAATCATTATTTTAATGATTCATGTTTGGTGTTCAAATACCCTGTGTGCATGGGATGATTTACCCCATGCCAACACACCATAGGATATGACACTGAGAAAAGTGCAGCCCATCAAGTTGCATTAAACATATGAACTACCACTCACAGGAAAAAGGAAATTTTATTATATAAGAACATAAAAGACACTCAACAACAAAATTGCTGATGTTGGCACACTGCAACTGTTTTGGTATCAAGTGCCCAGCTACTCCAGCCAGGTGCATATGCAACCCACGCTGCACCCGATACCCGAATCTCCAGCTACTTACGCGAGCATAACGTCAAGGTCGGTTAAGCAAAACAACCAAAATAATATTGAAAATAAAAAAAGGGAATAATGCCGTTTTTCGACGAAATCCGTTAGTGCAGGAAATAATGTCGTTTTTTCGACAAAATCTGTTAATGCAGCCATTGTCGAGGCGCAAAAAGTGGACAAAATACAAGAAATCCAATAAATATATCAGTGTTGGTAGTAAACAAAATTCTATATATACCTCGGTTGAGAAGGCCATTATTAACCTCGCACATTATATCCTTCGGCGCTGCGCGCCTCATATAAAAGTGCTCGGTAAATAATGGCTTACTTCTCAACCTAGGTATATAATATACTATTTTAAACCTTTATAATCTGAATCAGTGTAATACGGTTTTTAACATATTGCAGAGGCAACTTGATGTTGTCCTCTCGAATATGTCTATAACTTCTTTAATAAACTGTGGTAGGCCAATTCTGGAGGAGGATCAATATCATCCCGCCTTGAGTATATGGCCTTACCCATACTACTTAAAAAGAGCAACAGAATAAGTCATCTCTGTCATAAGCCTGAATACATTTATGATTATTCACGGGGCGATTTTCACATGTTATACAGACTACTAGAGGATATTGACTGGTCAGATCTTCAAATGACTGACAATGTGAATACATCTACTAATATGTTTTATGAATGGGTTTCTGGTTGTTTGGACTAAGCAATACCCAAAAGAGCCAAAAAAAGAGGCATTTATAAAGGTAGCAACTATCCTGTTTACTTTTCCATGGCACTAAAGAAAAACATTAAGTTAAAAAATAATCTTCATCGACAAATAAAAAAAGGTGACACCAGCTTAGAATTAAAAAAGAAGTGCAATAATCTGAGAACTATTATTAAGTATCAAACTGCACAATCATGGGACTGTTGAAAATAATGTCAATATCGACCCAAGCAGCTTTTGGGACTTTGTAAGGTCTAAACGTGCAAGGCCTGGTATACATTCAGAGGTCTTTTATGAGGGCTGCAGTGTCAGCGGTGCTCGGGAGGTAGCTGACACTTTTGCTTGGTATTTTGGCTCAGTATTTCAGCAATCTGAGAAACCTAATCCTGAGTATTATGGTAACTTCACATTCTCCCCTATCACAGAGGAACAGATTAGAACAAGTATTAAGAAGTTAAAGCCGAAAAAGGCCATTGGGAGGGATGACATTCCTTCATATATTTATAAGGGATGTTCTGATATCTTGTGTGCTCCGTTAATAACAATATTCAATCTTTGTCTAACTCATTTCCTGAAAGATTGAAATATGCAGCTGTAACTCCTATCCTCAAATCAGGAGACATTGGCTTGGTAAATAATTACAGGCCCATTAGTGTTCTTAACCCCCTTGCAAAGATTTTTGAGAGCGTATTGTATCAGGATATCCTGAGCTTCTTTGCGAATGATTTCTCTCCTCAACAGCATGGTTTTCTCCCAGGTGTGTCAACCGTCACCAATCTGAGCATCCTTACAGAAGCAGCAGCTAGGGCTATGGATAATAAAAATCAACTAGATGTCATATTAACAGATTGTGCAAAGGCCTTTGATAGGATTGACCACGGTCTACTTGTGGACAAGCTGGGTAAATTTGGCTTTTCATTGAATGCATGTGAATTTATTACATCTTACCTCACCATGAGACCGCAACAAGTTAAAGTTGGTAGCGAAATCTCAAAACAGTACATATCAACATCTGGGTTGCCTCAGGGTACAAGGCTTGGCCCTCTGTTGTTCTTAGTTTTCGTGAATGATTTACCAAACTGTGTAAAACATTCAGTGTCTCATATTTGCAGATGACTTTAAGTTATATAGGCATATATCATTTTTTGATGATTGTTATGGACTTCAGAGTGACTTGAATTCAGTATCTGAATGGTTTAATGTAAATAAAATGTCATTAAATATTAGTAAGTGCCATGTTTTGACTTTCACACGTAAATTAAAATTTGCAAATTTTCATTACATGGAGTCCACTTGCAAACAAACTTAAAATTTACCGAACATTATGAAACCATTGTAAATAAAGCTTATAAGCCCCTTGGATTTGTAATCAGAAATACAAACATTTTAAAGATATTAAAACAATAATAACTCTGCACAAAAGTCTAGTTAGACCAAATTTGTAGTATGCCTCGGTTATTTGGGCACCTCAAGCAGTGGTTCATCTTGATATGATCGAAAGAGTACAAAAAAGATTTTTGACATACCTGTACTTAAAAACGCACAATGCCTATCCTTATATGGTCTCGTATAACAGTATGCTAATCGAATTTAAAATGGTAAAATTAAGTGTTGGACGTAGTTTGAATGATGTCCTATTTATTTACAATATAGTTAATAATTTAAAGTATAAGAAATGTTCCTTAATTAACAATATAACATTTGTAGTTTCTAAAATAAACTTAAGAATAAGAAATAACAAACTTTTCCAATGTCTAGCCCTAAATGGTTCTCCTATAGTTAGAATGATGTGTGTGTGTGTGTGTAACAATTTTATACAAAAATGTAATATAGATCTCTTTAATTCTACAGTAGGGCAAATTAAAACTGAGATTTTAAACAACAATATACTCCAGTGAATTTTCTGTAGTGAACATTTTATACTCTCTGTTTTTTGTATATATTTTTATTTTTCCCCTCGTCTGTGTTTTGTTTGTATATAATTTTTTACACGAAACCAGTAAGCACTCTTACAAGTACATGGCTCATGTGTTTGTAGGAGTTTAAATGATAAATAAATAAATAAACAAACAAATAAATTATATCTCTGATATCTATAAAAGTTGTCTCTCCAAAATTAAATTCTGAACAATAACAATCTATATATGCTTGCTCAAGATAAGTGCAGCAATTTGTGTTGCATTTAGGCAGGTATTTTCAATAAATCATTTACTACATTTGAAAATAAATAATTGAACTCTTCGGAAGTAGTATCACAGTCTAACATTTTCTTTTTGTTGTCTCTTTGTGTATTTTTAATATCCCACATACATTTAACAGGTTTTTTAGAGTTATGGCTCTATCATTTGAGGATCTCTTAACACTTGGTATGGAATTCCGATAGTGATTTTTAATATTTCCATATTCTAATTGATCATTCACCTGATGATACTTCTACACACATCACTCAAGAAATTCAGCTTCCCTTCATTTTCTTCAACCTTTCATTATACCAACTTACTTTATTTGGCTGGTAGGATCGAGTAGATGATACTTCTTACACACATAACTCAAAAAATTCAGCTTCTCTCTCATTTTCTTCATCTCTGCATTATATCAACTTACTTTATTTGGCTGGTCGGATCGAGCAGTGGAAAAGATTGCAGATATGCTCCCTTAAGCAATGCCGCGAAAACGCTGAACTTGTTGGAATAAACATGATTTAAATCCTCTTCTTAAGGGTGTATTCAATGTAATCATACTATTAAAAGATTTTTATACAGTGCATAACATAATTATAGTATTACTATTAATAATGTGAGGGGGAGTTTCCTTGTCAAACAAGAGATATTCAGATCTCTCATGAATAAGGACATTCAGCACATTGGATCTGAGCCTTCATCCTACAGATTTGTTGATACATTTTTTCAGTTTCGGTTTTGAACTTTCTGTCCTGGTTATAACCCTAAATACTATAAAATACAGTTATTATCTACATTGTCACTTTTATGTTCACATTTAAATTTCACATAAAGTCTGTTCAAGTCTATTGCGCTGTTACGTCATATCATTCCATCTTTCTTTATGCAATGAACGTATGTACTAAATTGGTCCGTCAAATTGGAATCTTTGACATCGATTGGCGTCAATGTAAAAATATCATAACGAAACTAACATATTTAATTCATTTATTGATTTGTTGGTAGTTGGTTTGTGTTTTACGCTAATAATTGCTAATAAAAATCGTTTTGAGATGCCCCACCGGTTCAGTCAGAAAGAGCAAGCTTTAATTTTAAAATTGGTGCATAATTTCACACGTGAAAAAGATGCTAGTATGCCACTTTTACCCTGGAAAGCTGTGCACAATGTAAGTAATATATATTTTTTATTTATTTGATAATACTGAAAAATTATATCTCTAGAAAAAATGTATTTTTGATGTGTAAACATCTTACGCGGCGATATGAGGTCAAATCTCGGCAAATGAGACGGAAATGCGCAAACCAATTCTAGCCGCTAGGGCGGTATTATATACAATTTTGCCATTTAAAATCGTTTTAAATGGATTTTAGACGATAAAAAAGCATATTTAAAATCAAACGAACCGTCAAAAGTATTATTTTTTAATTGTTATATTCGCAGTGTATTTGGATCCATAGCACAGCTTATTCTTAATGGACGGTTGAATTTAAAATGAATTGTCGCTTCAAAATCCACGACAAATTCGTCTGAAGCCATGACTATCGGCGTAAAAAAGTCCGAATTTTCGGATTTTTATACAATTTTGCCATTTAAAATCGTTTTTAAACGGATTTTAAACGATAAAAAGAGTATTATTATTTGAAATTAAACGAACTGTCAAAAGTATCATTCAGATGCCCAGACGCTTAAAACAATATTGTCATAGCCCTCTTCTAAAATTTGAAAAAGTTGGTTTTTGACTTTCCCCAAATCAAAGGAAAGCGGCGCACGATTACTAGGTAAATAAGCTGTTGTATGTATGTTGATGTTATTCCTGGTAGCATTATATTTGCCTGTCGAATTTGCGCATTGAATTAAACCACTCCGAAGCTGCCATAAATAATAAGTATGTAAAATTGATAAAAACGGAACGTGCTCTGGAATCGAAAACATGTACAGAGACATCTTTTGGCTAGTGTAAAAAATAACGCACGAGTCTATCTAAGACGTACGGATCTTTTCTTTTGACGTCAGAAATTCTGACGTAACAGCGCAATAGCCTTGAATGGACTATATTAATATATACTTTGTGATTACCAATTTCTAATAATTAAAGATCGATAGTTTAAACTCTTTGAATTTAGCCAGTCAATTAATTGGACTCTTCGTCTCGAAGTGGGAATATTTTAAACCCGATGGCTGTGATAGAACACCATGTCATAACTATATCTGAATCGAACTTAAAATAGCTATAAAATAGACAAAACACTTCACAGGCACGTCAGGGTTCGGTAATCTATAGGGGCTATAACATTAAAATCGCCACTCAAGAATCCCGAATCACCTTCTAGACTCATCAAAAACCCGTCCAAGAACGCTAGTCTCAAATTTTTAACACTTAAATATTTCCTAGGTCTTGATCGCGGATGACCCTCGCTTAACCAAGTAGTGAAAGGTATTCTTAAAGTTTCCTTTCGTCACAATAAACAAAACAATAAACTTTTTTATTTTCTATGAAAACAGTTTTTCGGCAAAGTGCGCAACAAAACGTAGCACGATAATTTCCGCCAATTCTTAACGGATCACTTCCTGTGTCATCATTCTACTTGTCAAGACTGTCAAATAGCGATACATTTGTCGTTTCACCCAAAAACGTGGTTCAGCCCTCGTTATTGTTTTTAAAATAGAATTATGTGAGCTCTTTTTTTTTAGAAATGTGACTTGTAACTTGTGAAATCGTGATGTTACTATTGTCTATATGTTTTTCTCTTCGTTTGATATGTTCTTCAATACCTTTTTATTCTACTCGATACAAAATTGCTCTTCTCACTTTAACACTTAATTTAATTCCTTTCAAATCTTTACATTTTTAGAACCTTATTATAACAATGTCAATTTGTATTGTATTGTATCATTTTCTTTTCCTAAAAATCTTACAGCAGTCAGGGATTTTCCGTTAATGGGTTAGTTGTGTGGTTCGTTTACTTACTTTCCAGGTAACACTGATGATGGCTTACGCCGAAAGCGCTCTGTTACGCTCTTATAGGAAGTCGTTTTTGGATTAAGAGTTTTGCATGGAATAGAAAAGGTTTAGTAGTATCTTTCAGTTCATAAGTATGGTATAAAAAAAGTTACTGTTGTGATATTGCAGCATAGAAAATCAAAGACTTGATTGAAGTGTCAACCAAAATCGGGTTAACATAAGATCTGATCTGGTTTAGAATTAAACCAGTTATTTAAAATTAATTTTAACAAATAATAAAATAAAAATCTTACTGCCGGATCTACCAAATGTGGATAAACAATGCTACATTGGTTGTTGAAAATTGACTAATTGATTTTCCAGTAATTGCATTATTATCGCTGTACAAAAACTATTTATCCAATTTCCTTCAAAAAGGTTTATTTTGTTTGTCTACTGATCATATAATTTACAAAATAGTATAAGTGCAGTTGATGATACGGTTCATTTGCTCAATATGCTTGCTTCGAAAACAGAAAATACATACATTTATGAGTGTTTTTTTAGATCTCGAAATAGCTTCAACAATAACCCATCGTATTTTCAGTCCATTAATAGCTTTAAGTGAGTACTGTTGCATAATAACCTAAAAACATATCTGGAAATTGTATGATTGATACCGCATCGATCTAGTTCTTACACCTAAAAATATGGAATTGGCAGATATGAACATTTTAAGAAGATATAATTTAGATTGCTTATCAGCCCACACTACAAATTAATAGCCGTGTTAAGTCAAGACTAAGAAATAAGTTAAAAGTATTACATATTTAGGATCCTTAGAATGTTCTGTAACTTGTCAAAAGAAGGAATAAAGTTATATCTTAAAATATAACCTGTAGGACTTCCGTTTCGTCTTCGGTCGAGGGTGCACGTGTCGGGTATCGGCCATTTTGTTCCAGCTGCATATACATATATGTTAGTTTTGGGAATTCATGGTGAACGTTCAGGGATCGGGTAGTTTTCTCCCCGAATAAGATACGGACATCCAGCCGGGGGTTTGAGCCCGTGCATGCATCAGATTTTTATGTTTGTGAACGTCCAGCCGGTGGTGTTCGAACCTTAAAACAAGCCGTGCAAGTACAAGTCTGAGCCCCCAGGAGTACATACTCGACATGCTGACGGCTCTAAAAATAGTATGTCTATCCATCAAGGTGTAACCAATGTAGAAGGGTCGCTCTACCTCTTGCTAAGCCTGGATAGGGGTCTTTACTGGCTGAATTTTCTTACGAAAAAGGCCATCAGAGAGTTTACTACTATTATAACCTGTAGTTTATTATTTTCAGTCACATTGCTGATTATTAAAAAGAGTATAATTGTTTTTAAATTCATTATGAATACAATTTACAATATATTTTTTGTGCAACAGTCAAAAAACGTGACACTTTTATGTTACTGTAGATGAGCAAAACGTATAATTTTTTCGTCGTAAAAAATATAATTTAATAATTATAAAAATACTGACTGTACCCTTGCTCATATTGAAGCTTCGATTTTGCAGACAAAAGATTTATTGTATCTCAGGTCCACGGACCTTTAAAATATTTTAATGTTGAAGGATATTTTTATAATACATGTATATTATATTATCATTGGCCGTCCATAGGACAATGACTTATGTTATAGAGGTAATTTCATCAATCGTCTAGGTGTAGATCTTTACACCTCACATATTTATCAATGCAATTTGTTCCCCTTCTTTCTCAACCCCCTGAACTATTCACAGCCTATATCGACATCACGTAATTTGAAACTCTTGCCCTTAGACCTTTTTTATAAGAAGCTATTGCGTGATGCTGGGGGGTCGATATTCAATAGGAAACAACAACAAACAATTCCTTAGCGACACATAAATACAATATAAGATAAAAATATGTGTCCCATTTAGTTTAATTAATTAATATATAAAATATATAATACTTAATTTAAATCTTTAAAAATCGCTATTTGTTTTCTCCCAGTTGTTACTCATTTTCAACAATGGCTCCCCACGGACTAGGTACCTAAAATATTGTACTCACAATTCGATAAACCGATACATTTTGAGAACAGGTTTTTTTTACGCCGAGCCCTATGCCTTATAATTACTGTAAACTGGAACAAAATATCTACATCACTGTAATTATTTAGAGAGTTATACTCTAGCATAACCTTTATTTTTAAGTATACGAAATAACTGATAAATTTTTATTAAAATTATTTCTATTGCACACACAAATATGCTTTCATTATATTGGGCCATTTTGCTACACTGCTTTACAAGAGGCTGGTAATCAATCTAAATTTTTATTACAAAGTACAACATAATATCCAACTTTGACAAACGTAAAAGTAAGAAATAGGAGACAACCTAAAATCACACCTACATAGATACGACAACTTGCAAAATTGTCAAACATGATTTTTTTTTACTGAAGATGGCAATGACTTATAAAATGAACAATGTGTTGTATTTGCTATGAGCAATAAAAATGGCTGATAAAACTTCGAAATCAGTAGGTAATAACTAAATAA
>MU182121.1:373140-423357 GCA_016904865.1 Pissodes strobi | reverse complement strand
TGCATTGAATTAAACCACTCCGAAGCTGCCATAAATAATAAGTATGTAAAATTGATAAAAACGGAACGTGCTCTGGAATAGAAAACATGTACAGAGACATCTTTTGGCTAGTGTAAAAAATAACGTACGAGTCTATCTAAGACGTACGGATCTTTTCTTTTGACGTCAGAAATTCTGACGTAACAGCGCAATAGCCTTGAATGGACTATACGTTATCTTTTCTGTGATTGATCTGTCATATTCTTATTTAAAATAAGTGTTTCTTTTGAAACCATGCTCTGCAGTCAATTTTGTTCTAAATAAATAAAGTAACTTAAATTATGTAAATTTTCTAGGTTGTCAAATACATAAAGGATCGACGTCGACAAAGGAGATATCGACTACCAAAATCTCAACTTAACAAGATACCGATTCGTAAATTTCAAAAAGGTGACAGATACGAAACGTGCGCTATTTGCTTGGATGACTATATTGAAGACGAGAAGCTCAGAGTTTTACCTTGTAATCACAGTGAGTTCAAATTATAAATTTTTTAATATAAGAGAATATATAGGTCATGAGAACTAGTCGGGACGCATTTCTCTAAACGCCACACGAGTTCGCGTCTTGCCATAGGGTGACTGTAATGTAAATATGGTTTTAGATTAGTTTTTGTTGGTTGCGCCCCCGAAGCGAGCGAGCGCAAAGCATGAAGTATTCAAATATTTCAAAACAAAACGTTTTTCTGATATGAGATGGTATCGTGGGTACTATATGGTTAACATTTATTATTTATTCATTTATTCACTGTTAAGGTCTACATGACATAAGGTTCGTCAATACAATATTTGTAACTAAAACTAAGTATAAGATAAGACATAAAACAATAAATTGAAATATAAAAAATATATATAGAAACAGAGCTCCTTACATTTAGACAATAGTAACAAAAGGACAATAAAAAACAGAAAATACTACACATTCATCAAGAGAGTAAGTGCTATATCGTAACAGTAAATCTTTTAACTTGATCTTAAAAAATTTGACATTTTTTAACACTCTTAGATCTTTTGGAAGATGATTATAAAGCTTTACGGGCATTATATAACCACTTCTACTATTAGTACGGGTAAGTTTGTGCTGGGGAACTTGTAGGGTATCTGGAGCCCTCAAAGTATACTCATGGGGCATTTCACGTATGCCCGGTTTCTGAAGTACCAAGTATCCCGTAAATAAAGTTGTCAAGCCTATAAACTGCACATAATCTCAAAATTCGGTTTCTAAACCATTCAACAAAGCTTATCTATTCCATGAGTTATCTAAAGGATATCTTAAGGAAAATGGGCAGATATCTGTCGGATAAAATCAACGCAAGTGTATAGTATGGTTTATTAGTTTGTGTTGGATTATCTAACCAAACTTTTGTGCTGATACTGTTAAATAAAATATTAATTATTTTTATTCTAAAAACAATACCGATAGTACTAGCAAAATGGAATATTCTAGTTCGTCGACATATTCTGATGAGGAATATATGGATATAGTTAGGTATATAGAACGCCCAAGACTTTGTCGTGAAAGAGAAGATCAATATGCAAAATATGATGATACCGAATTTCGAGACAGCAAGGCATGCCTTGCAGCAACTAGCATTGAATTCTCTGGCAATTGATTCCCAAGCTTCAGTCTTTAATTTTGTACCGATAGAAATCCATTTTTAAAGAATTGTTATAAATATTATATCATTTTTATTGAGATTATTTTAGATGGCCGATAATAAATATAAACTAATAAAACAGAAACTTCGTCAAATTGTTATTAAAAGTACACAATTTAAACATTATCTCAACTGAGAAAAAATACAAAGGAAACGACAGTGATTCAGTGAATGGATAGCCGGTTTCCATATCTGCTTTCGATCCTACAGGGAAGAGTTAGTATCCGAAACCGGATGAAACTCTCCCGACAATCATCCCGATATCCAAGCCTCGCAACAAGTCTAATGCATTTACGTTGTTGTTTAAAAATTTTAATAGTGTGGGGGGAATGACCCCACTCCAAGATAGCATAAGACATTTTGGAGGCAAAATAGCCATGGCAGGCCGCCAAAAGAGCATCAGTAGACAAAGGCTTAGCCAGATTCCTAACCAGGTACAATGCCTTGGACAGTCCCTTGCTCTCATGCAATATGTGACCCTCCCAGGACAGATCTGTGGCGAGAGAGACTCCCAAGAAGGTAACCTCCCCCGAGCAGTTGGTCAGCAATTTGTGGTTCGATTGGCCTCTTCTGAGGGTAAAATTGATAGTCTGAGTCTTCTCCGCATTCATACATAGGCCGTTCGCAAGAAACCAGTCGTGGATAGTTGACAATGATTCTATGATACCAGAGTTATCAATCTCTGTAGGACGATATGTTCGGAAGACAGTGGCGTCATCTGCAAATATAATTATTTTGTTGTTGTTTAGAACCAGGTTTGCTAGATCGTTCACGTAGATCAAAAACAGGACTGGTCCAAGCACTGAACCCTGGGGCACTCCAAAACGAACTCCCTCCCTCTGAGAGATATTCTGGTTATGACACAAACTGGGTACGGTCAGAGAGGTAAGAGTGTAGTAGTTGAACACTGCTGGGCTCAAAGCCATAAAATGGAAGTTTATTTAAAAGAGTTTCATGCCGCACACAGTCAAAAGCCCTTGTTAGATCTAGACATGAGGCATAAGTATCACAGTTGCTCTCAAACCCATTAAGAATGTGTTCGATCAGAGAGTCAACTGCAAGTGTGGTTCTTTTCTTATTTCGGAACCTAAATTGATGTTGGAAGAAGAGTTTTTTTATCTGAAAGTGTTCAGTAATTTGTGACTTTATGGCAGATTCAAAGACCTTTGACAGGATAGGCAACAATGAGATGGGACGGTAGTTGGAACAGTCCTCGGTAGGGCCTTTATTTTTATATATAGGTATAACTTTTGCTGTTTTGAATACTAGGGGAAACTTTTGTACCGAGATGGCCTGATCAATAAGCTTAGTAAGAGGATAAACTATAGGGTTCTTAAGGGTTTTTATTATTTTTGTATTGATCTCAAAACAGTCTCTACTTTTAGTATTTTTGACATCATAAAGGATTTGTCTTACATTATTATATGAAATTCCTTGAAAAATAAAAGAACTATTGGATTTAACATTTTTAAAGTATTCCGTGAAGTGGCAGTTGGGAGCTGGGAGGGCTTCAGCAATGATGCTGGCAATATTAATAAAATGATTATTGAAATGGACCGCATTCAAAGCTGTAGAAGAATTTGAGGTTGCTGTGGGTTTATTGTTCTTAATTACTTGCCACATTGCAGTTTGAAGATTTGCTGCATTATTAATTAAATTATCATGGGCTGCTGATTTTGCTCTAGAAATCTCCTTTCGATATTCTTTTCTATATTCTTTCATAGTTCCCAAAGGCATTTGAGTAGGGTTTTGCTTATTAAGTGACACAATAAAACGTAAGCTTTTACGCATAGTCTTTACACGTTCATTAAACCAGTTGATTTGTTTTGAACCTGGAATTACCAGCTTGGATTTTAGTGGGAAGCACTCCTCAACAGCGCCCACAATTATATCTACAAACATCTCAAACTTACAGTCCATGCTCACAGCACTGTCAGTTATAAAAGACCGGGACTCCAGCTCAATCCTGTTATAGAGAGCAAGCAGCCCCTCATCAGTGATTGGTCTATAGTTGATACGGGTCTTACCCGGAGCCCTCCTGCTCACCTCACACTTGATCATTATTCCATAATGATCCGACAAGTACTGTAGATCAACCCTGTCAGTCGCAGTCAATATCTGTCTCGCACTCGTGAAGGCATTGTCGAGGCATGTCTCCCCGCGTGTGGGAAAGTCAACAACTCTATGCAGATCCAGTGTTTGAAACCAGTTCGATATAGGTCAGTGCTCTTAAAATGAACGTTAAAATCTCCTGTAACAAAAATGTGTTTAGATGGTTTCAACTTAGTCAGAACAAGATTTAGAATATCAATAAAAATCTGGATATCGCCAAGAGGAGATCTGTACAGGGTGGCTCGAATTCGTGTCTATGTATGGGGAACTCGAAAACCGTAAAAGATACAGTGTCGGTCTAATTAAGGCAAAATTGCGCATTTAAGTGCCTAACAATATGCCGTTTAGAAAGTTTTAAAATTCCGAGTATTTACGGAGATATCCGGAAAAAACCGAAATTTTGAAAAATCGTTTTATTTTTTTCCTGGGTTTATTTAAAAGCGGATTTCAAATCTAATTGCACTTTTGCATTGCCACTTTTTCCGCTCTATCCAATGATGATATCCAGTTTGAAATCCGACGTTTCATCTTCAAGGTATCATCATCAACTTTCTTTTTTTAAATACGAACTTCAGATGGTATTGGCGTTATTAATATGAGTATGTGTTTTTATTTTTTTTTATTTTTTATTTTCTAATTTTTATTATTTTTTTATTATTTTTATTTTATATATTTTGCTTTGGCGTGGTTTTAAATAATTTAATGTAGGTACTTTTGAAATGTTCGTATTCTATAAAAATATTCTATTTGTTTTTTGCATTAAGTGGAAGATTGGAGCCCGTATTAAAACTTAAAAATAGTAAAATTATTTTTTTCTTCAAACGTCAGTAAATCCGTCATTACTCGACTGTGTAGGCGGCCGTGAAATTTAATTTTCTCCGCCGGAGCTTTACTTTTCACTTTTCGGCCGGCGGAGTGAAAAGTGTTAGCATAGCAACATCAATACAAACTAACAACAAAACAAGCGTCAACAACTCACGATTTATTGAACTAAAATTTGTATTTATCACTCAATTTGTGCACTGCATTTCTAAAAATCACTAATTTAGGAACAAATTGGTTTTTATTTAATCGAACTTACTCAATAACTGCTTATCAATACGGAATTAAAAGGCAATTGGACACGCAATTTTTTAAAAATAATTATTGTTGACAGTGTCCACTGACAGCTTTATGTTACATTACTATAGAAACAACCTATGCCTATTCACCGACACCGCACAGTGGGGCCACGGACACAGAAAGTTACCAAAAACTCTAGATACATGTAATTTGTATTGCATCTGCCTTGTATGTATCCCAAAATGCATTTTAGTTCCTAAAATGATTATTTTACGAAAAATTAGTTTGACACGAGGCGATAGCCGAGATGTGACATATACTAAAATGTATTAATTAAATTAATAATAATACAGAAGTGATTCAGTATTTAAAAGAAATTTATTATAACTCTTAAAATTATTAATTGGTGGAAAGCTTATCATAGACGACTGAAAATTAACAAAAATTAAAATCTGACAGAGTTCAAAAAATTTTAACTACGTAACAAAATATAGGGTGGGTCAAAAAAACGAGACTTTTTTAGTTGTGCACTACTCCTAAAGTTTTTGTCTAATTTCAATGATTTTAACCTCATTCAAGTGCCAATCAAACTTTAGACTTTAAAAATTTAATATCAAAACTGACATTTCTTGAAAATTCAAGATAGCGGACGAATTTAAGAAATGAGTATATTTGATCCCTTTGCAAATTTTTGATGTGTGTCACTGGGATAATAATCAATCCAAGTTGTATCTTGAATTCTTGTTAAATTACTTTTTTATGTTCGGCAACTATTCTCTTATCATCTGGATTCTTGCACATCCAAACCTTTACTGGTAATTTATATGCGAGGCTCAACAAAAACTCAAAACAACGGATTCGAGCATGTAATACTGGAAGTGAAAAATTAAACAATGCTGGGTCACATATCTTTGAAACCATTAAGTTTATGTTGTTGAAGTCTTTTTGAGTATAGAGACACACGTAGCATCTTTGTGTGCTTTTATTACCGGTTAAGGCATTTCTTACCTTACCATCAATCATTGACAATAACAAAATGAATCGGACATATAAAGTTACTTCTTGGATTTGGAAAGACAACCCTTCAATATTTTTTAACTCTGCTTCTACTCGAATCTGTTCTTTTTTAGAAACTTCTGTTGATTCACGCAGAAATTGAATCCTGATTGGACGGCAGTATCGAGGGGATGATGGACATGGATTTTGCCAAGTTATGTTCTGAGGGTCTTCCGAATCTGGATTTCCAACCACTAGTTTTAATGGAACCAGCCAAGTAACAAAAACACTCGAATCTGAGTCATCGGGGTTATCAAATCTAAGCTTGTAATTTTGTTGGCCAGAGGAACCATCGAATCCCCACTTGCACACAAGAAACGCATTTTTGAGTTCCTCCGAGCTAAATCTAAAACAGGATGTTTTCTTGTAGAATTAGAATTCTATCTGTTGTGTGTCTCAATAATGATTCAAGGGGGACCTCCGCGCTGGTGGATGTAACATTCAGGTTTTTTTGATAGCATTCAAGTTTTGCTTTTTGAACAACTTCATAAGAAGGAAATTTGTTTTTGTCTTTTTCTCTAATGAGAATTGGGCCCGTGACAGACCTGCTTCTACGGCAACCGAAAGCGCCTCGTTTGGCTTTAATTGAGTGATCTGCGACTCCCTTGACTTTTTTAAGGCTCTTATGTATTCAGAAGCCATCTCAGAGTTTAAAGAAATTTCCTTTAGGATCTTAGAGGCTTCAACATGCCCAGATTTTCTTAGCTTCATTTGAGCAGCATAGCATATTTCCTCAATTGTGTTTTGTTTACGCAAACTGGCAGTTTTTTGGCTCTTGCTATTTTCACTGCATTCTATAAAATTTGTCTCTGGGTGCCCCGTTTTCTGAATAACGTATTTTGAAAATACTAGTTTACTTTCTAACCAAATCCTGTCTGCCTGTATAAAAGTTGACTCATTTCTACTGGATTTGTTCCATTTTTGTTTAAAATCAAACAAAAATTTTGAAGTTGGTTGTGCAATTTTATGGAATTTTTCGACTGGGCAATTTGTTATTTGTTTCACATAATCTTTTACAAACTGACATTGCCGATTTGATTTTGTAGATGGACATTCTTTGACTTTTTGCCATAAATCCCTACGGCTGATTTCCATATTGGAGACTAAAAGAACCAAATAAAAAGTTTAAAGTTGGAAAAAAATAAACCCAAGCAAAAACAGAAAACTTTGTAACTTATCTATTGAGTCAAAAAAAGAAATATATTATAAATTTTTTAATTTAATTAACGCCATCTGAGATTTCAAAATGGCGAACATTTTTGCACTTATCCCAGAAGTCAAATATTCCACATCGAACAAGCTATAATTTATTAAATAAGTTATAATAAAATCAATTTATTTCGGTTCTTTATGGTACACCGGTAGTAAAATGCACAATTTCGCTCCATGGGTTAAACCGCAAAATACCGCAAAAAAGTTTGGTACTATATTCAAGGTAAGGTTTCGAAGAAAAAAGCATAATCAAAGTTCCCACTGAATACGATTGAATATGTAACTTTTTCGCTAGCCATATCAACATCTTTGGGATTTTTTAAAATTTTTCTTGGTGCTTACGTAAACTTTCCCTATTTGCCTTAACAGATCACAGATTTTAAATAAAATTTATATGTAAGTAATCTCTACTCACCACAGTTGAAGGTAGCCATATAAATTTTGTTCAATGTATAGCCTCTCAATTTAAAAAAATGCTTTGAAATTGGCATGTATTTTAGGCTAAAAACTACAACGCTAACAGTTTAAAAATATGGATGACTTTGACAAGCTCTATCAACTGTTTAACTGGCGATAATGTTTCATGACTAACTTGATTAAAGGTAGAGATGCATAATGTATTATTTACAATAGATTTTTTTGCCTAATTCTTATCATTGCATTTTCGACTTTTTGGTAACTTTTATGCGTCCAACTAACCCAAACTAACCCACCGTGCACCGGTCCAAGCCGCCTTGCGAAGCCACTTATCTTTAATAATAATTATTATTACTATTAAAAAGAGATGTTTTTGCATTAATTTGTCGACATTTGAAGAAAAAACAGCATATTTTATTTGGAGGAAAAGTTACTTTTCATGGCTTGCTCTCTATTACCAGTTAAACACGAGCGCGCCATGAAAAGTATCACTTTTCCTCCATATAAAATAATATACTATTTACGAGAATATGGCCATAAACTATTACTCAAACAAGTGGCTTAGTGTGTTTTATTTATAAGCAAAATTTCAATAGGTGTTTTTCCATCAAAGTTCCTCTAGTATCACGTAGTATGATTATAAATTGTTAATGTTCTCTATTAAATAAATTTTTTAATTGGCTAATAGTTGGGAATATTTTATCTTTGCAGTAAGCAACTTGTTTGAGTAATAGTTCATGGCCATATTCTCGTAAGAAATAATTTTACTATTCTTTATTTTTAATACGCTCCAATTTTCCACTTAATACAAAAAACAAAATAAAATATTTTTATAGAATATAAAAATTCAAAAGTACCTACCTTAAATTATTTAAAATTACGCCAAAGCAAAATATATAATTAAAAAAATAAAAATAATAATTTAAAAAAAAATAAAAAAAATAAAAAAAAAAAATAAAAAAACAAAAATACATAGTCATAATAAGAACGCCAATACCATCTGAAAAACGATAAAAAAAATTAAAGTTCTTATTTAAAAAAAGAAAGTTGATGATGATCCCTTGAAGATGAAACGTCGGATTTCAAACTGGATACCATCATTAGATAGAGCGGAAAAAGTGGCAATGCAAAAGTGCAATTCAATTTGAAATCCGTTTTTAAATAAGCCCAGGATAAAAATAAAACGAATTTTCAAAATTTCGGTTTTTTCCGGATATCTCCGTAAATACTCGGAATTTTAAAACTTTCTAAACGGCATATTGCTAGGCACCTAAATGCGCAATTTTGCCATAATTTGACCGACACTGTATCTCTTACGGTTTTCGAGTTCCCCATACATAGACACGAATTCGAGCCACCCTGTACATTATAACAATCTGAACATCAAGGTTGCCAAGGTAAACACATAATTCCTTAAAATTAATTTCAGTGGCTTTTAAACCATTTTTTTTTTACATAAATTGAGACGCCATCGCCACCATGAATTTTGTCGCTCCTGCAAAAGCCAGAAACGGCACCATAACCCTCAATATTTGTTACACTGAGCTCATCTGAAGTGAGCCAGTGTTCATTGACACAGAAACAGTCAATGGACTTTTTCTTAAGAAGTACTTCAAAAATCTGAGATCTTATTACGTACATAAGCATGTAAAATAGGTAAATAGTTCTTTTTAAACAATTTTGTACCTTACGTTCAGAAACCTGCATAAAGTTGTTGGTTCGACAATTTTATCTATCAAATAGTTATCAATTGGATAATTCGTATTATTGAGAAACCGGGCATTAAAGATGTAAATTTATTAATGTTATTTTTGATATATGTAGGTTGAGAACACGGTAAGTATTTCCAGCTTTCTAAACTATGATCTGCAAGAGTAGTTATAGCTTTTAAAAGTAATGGTTGTTAAGATCATTTTTTGTGCCAACACCACTTCACCAGCTCTTCTTACCGTACCCCAGCACATCACCCCATACGATAAAGTGGAGTACACATATGTATAGAAAGAAGTATATATCGATTGATACGAGATCTCAGCTGCCACAGCACAAAACAATACAGAGACCTTTTCTTCAAGACATTATCAATGTGTGAATTCCAGATCAGACGCGAATTAATCGTTACTCCAAAGGCCTATTCATTTGGCTTTGCTCAACCTGCTCGGAAAATCAAAGAAATCAGCTTGGAGCAGAAGACAAAATGTCATAACTACACTCCAAGCAGATATTTCCTGCTCGGACGTCTTCCTAGCTTGCTACCTCAAATGAACGCGCTTTTTGTTAAGACAGCACGTGGATGGGATATTTTATATATAGGGATATTTTTCTCAAAAAATACCATGATGCCTGATGCCTTTCAAAACGTAAAAAGTGGGGCTATATTATTATTTTATATTCCGCGGTTTTTGTTGATTATCTGTAATCTTTCTCCTATTGCTCTAACTGCTCCACCTCCAGACTAGGTGCAAGTAGAGCATGATCTAACTGATCTCGAGCACAGTGCTCCAGCCCAAGCGAACAAAAAAATATCAGCTGCTCGAGCCAAATGAACACCAATCACCTGCTCCAAGCCGCTTAGAGTAGCGAGAGCAGACCAACTGAACAGGCCTCAAGAAATCGTGTGATTATTTTGTTTTATGCTGTTAGCGCTCGTTCTTATCCATAAACTAGTGGTATTCTCCCTAGTTGAGAACAACGACTCCGTCTTATTTAAGTTTAATTTAAGCTTGTTAATTTTACTAAAGGTTTCCATATCAGATACACACTTACTATCCCTATTGCCCTTAACACTCTCTGCAGCTATGACAGCTGACACATCGTCTGCAAACAAGGTAATGGTAATAGAATTAATAAAGATAAGAAATAGAAGGGGGCTCAGAACACTTTCATGTGGCACACCTACTTCAACTCTCTGTAACGGAGAGCAGAACTCCCTGCTCTCCACTCTCTCAGACAACCTTCTGACACCTGTCATCCAGATAGGATGAAATCCAACCATATAGGCCGGTCTCCTTACTCCATATCCAAGAAGTTTGCTTTTAAGTAGTGTATAATTAACCGTCTCAAAGGCTCTCGTATAATCAAAATGCAAATTTAGTAGTGACTATACTAAATTTGCATCCAATCCCTGAATTATAGAATTAACAGATGACAGTATGGCATCCTGAGTCACCTGTCCTTTCGGAAGCCATACTGACCAACAAATGAAATTGTATTCTTTGATAGAAAAGTTACAAGCCTCACATGAAAAGCACGTTCAAATATCTTTGAGAAAGCAATGAGACCGCCCTATAATTGTAAATTATGGCTTTATTGTTTTTCTTATGTATTGAAACCACTATTGAGTTTTTTAAACTTAATGGAAATATTGCTTCAGTGAAAGATTCATTTATTAGATATGTAACCATTGGCGCAACAGAATCAGTGACTCCCGAGAGCAGCGAACAGGGAATCCCGTCAATCCCGGATGAGTCCTTCATCACAACGGATCTTATAATATCAGCTATCTCATAACAATCAACCGGTCCCAAAAACATTGAGACACTATTCGATGCAGTTATGACCACTCAAATTGTCACTTTGGTTGGCGTTTGATGACAATTTAACAGAATCCAAAGAATAAGAGTTAAATTTACATGCGGCTATATCATAGGGCTCTATTACCATTCCCTCTTCATCAAGGAATGCAGAAGGATATGTCTGTCTTATATTTATAATTACCTCATCCTTTATAATTTGCCATGTGGCTCTAACCTTATTTTGACTGCCAGTATAAATGCTTAGAATAGTGCTGGTATAGGATCAAGACATCAAGCATTAGGCGAAGCGAAATCCACAAAAAAGAAACCATGGTATGACGAAGAATGCCAAATAACTTTGGAAATTAAAAGTAAGGCCAGATTGAGGATGCTGCAGAACCCGAACGATGAAAATATCCAACAATTCAATACACTCAGAACGGAAACAAGAAAACTCACAAGAAGAGAGAAGCCTACAATACAATGATAACAAACGTGGAAAGGGAATCAAGTAAAAAACAACAGCCGAGAGTTCTTTAAGGTGATCAAAAATACGAAAAAAGGATATAAGCCACGTACCAACATATTGAAGAAGGAAAACAATAATCTCATAACAGACATAACAGAAATTCTGCAAACCTGGAAGCAATACTTCAATCACCTACTGAATATAAAGGGCAAAGTCAGCAAAACAAACAGAGGGTATCAGAGAGCAGAGGAACAGGTAGCAGTACCGTCACTGGCAGAGGTCAAAAAAGCAGTTCCGCAACTGAAGAACAACAAAGCTCCAGGGAACGACGCCATCATGGCAGAACTGATAAAATATGGAGGAGAGCAGCTGCATGAGGCGATACAAATCTTCTGGTAAAGATATGGCAATCAGAAACACTCCAGGATGAATGGAATGAAGGAGTAATCATACCCATTCATAAAAAAGATGACAGATCAGTGTGCAAGAACTATAGGGAAATAACGTTATTGAATGTAACCTACAAGGTGCTATCAAAATCAAATATACTCAAAAGCAGAATATCAATATGCAGTCTGGAGACTACGGCTTTAGACCAAACATATCGACAGTGGATCAGATGTTCACAATCAGACAACTATTAGAAAAGAGTTGGGAATTTAATAAAGACGTACATCAGTTGTTTATCGACTTCCGTCAAGCGTACTATATTTTATTTTTTATTTTATTTATTAACGGGCCTTGCCCACTTTTAGTACACATTTTTCAAAATTTTACCTATAAATAGACAAGTAAACTCAAATTACCTATTCCAAATAAACTTAGCATAAAGTGCCTATGTAATTACATCAAACCAACAGAAATAAAATAAATGTTACTGTTCAACACACCATAAACGAAATGATTAACTAATTAAATTAAATAACCCTTATAACAATCATAATTAAAGAAAAACAAAAGTCTTATTAATAACAATTGTCAAATCACCTTAAATTTGATTTAAATAACTCACAAAGCTATTAAAGCTGGCCTTAAAGAAATCAATGTTGTCGGAATAAGAATTAGCCATTTTTGCCACACGTGGCATGAATGAGTTAGAACTGATATTAGTTCGCCTAAAGAGCTTCTCAAATATGTTTGATGATCTAGTATTTCGAGATGGAACGGAGAGAACCACTGATGAGATTAGAATGGGACAGTCGACCATATAATTGATAAGCTTAAATAATAGTTTAAGGGGGTTTATCAGTGAAACGAGATTCCGACGGCGTGCCTTTCTAGCAAAGGCAAGCTATTCTTCGTTCTCTGTCTAGGCACCGCCCACCGATTCGATTTAAGTTGTGCGAAAACAACACTGCATTTTACGCCACGTGACCACGTCGCAGTCACCGTTGGACCGTCGATAAGCACATTACGTGTGCTTCGAGACGGACAGCATCAGCAGTCAGGCAAAATATGACAAAATCTCTCGGGAGAACGGGAAGAGCTACTGTGTTGAAATTTTTGTGGTAGGTGCGCCTCATGGGGGGGGGGGGGGGGCTACCCTTGACCATATGTGGGACCGGGGCTCTAATTTAAGAGGGAGTTTGGGAAAAACCACGTTGCACCCCCACCTCCCCGGAAACCCAAAAGAATGGGAAGAAATGGAAAAAAAGTAAAACATTGTTCCGAAACTTAATAAAAGTGTTATAAAACGAAGAAGAAAATAAAAAAAAAGAAAAGTTAGAGACACGCGGTTTCAGGCGAAAGTATTCAGCTACGAGGTCGGGATGGCAAAAATGGGGAGAAAAAAATTCTGATAGAATTGAAAAAAAAAAACGTAAAAGATTGTTCCGAAAGTTAATAAAAGTATTATAAAACGAAATAAGAAAAAAGTATATAAAAAAGTTAGGCGAAAAAAATGCAAAGAGTTCAAGACGGGGATGGCAAAATGGAAAGAAAAGAAATGATGTATAAAAAAAGCAAAAAAAAAGTGTTGAAACGGGAGCAAAAGTTGGGGAAATAAAGCTTAAAAGATAATAAAAACTCAATTTCCAATATTTCTTTCAGAGGTTTCACTTTAGTTGGGTGTTTATAAAGCTGACACATATTTTTTTTCATGATTTTACTTATATAACTTAGATACGGATGCTTATAAAAACCAGTTCTCTTGAAATTTGTCAGTCATTTATAAGAAAGAAAAATAAGAAATTTGTAATGATAGGTTTTTAATATAATTATAAAAATTGTGCATTTCAAATAAGAAATGGTACCATCATGTCTTTACAAATAATCTAAAAATACCTACATATTATAATATAAATCCATATAAAAAATATTTAATTATCTCGATGGGGTTTCTAATTTTTAGACCTCTTGCAAATATAGGATCAACAATTTCTGGAAGAAGGCATTTAATGTATTAAATAACGTAAAAAGACATCGAAATTTGCAGAATTAATATACAAACCTATTTACAAAACAAATGCATAATAATATGTCGTAGGCTTCGAATGTAAGCATAATACGGAAGGGATAAAAAATTTTTATGGAGAATTGGGAAATCTTGGCTTACTCCCTATGTGTCATAGTTCGTTCATATATTATGGCTTGCGTAATAAATGATGAGAAAATGGAATCTATGTTTATAAAATATATAAAGCTATCTAAAAACAAAATATAAAACATACTCTTATATTTAAGCACATATAGATATAGAAGGTAGTTTGTGGATGTTCCTTTATTTTTCTCCTGTTGTAGTTACCCTCCGATTCGAGCTCCCCTGTGTTTTTCTATAAACTAAATGTCCTGCATTGGCTCCAGGACGAGAACCGAGTGTCCCTGACTAAAATCCCTTGTGACAATGTTCAATGTTGTATTTTTAGTTGTTTAATTCGACAAAAAAAGAATTTTTTTTAAGTCACGGGCGGACACTTTCTTTTATCAATAATATTCCGTATGATACCCTCCGGGGCCCCACTAGACTGTATATATTTAATCTTATTAAGGCTAAATAAGCCCCTTATTATTACAGATAACACTACTAAATTTCAACAAAATCGTTAAAAGGATATTTAGGATATTAATTAAAAAAAACGATTTTTTTAAAGTTTGACATCCTGTATCTGGGAAACTATGCATTTTCGGACCCCGGTTCATATGAGAAAAATTTAATATTTTCTTATGTAGAATCTCTCCTGAAATTATTCTAACGGTATTTTCGGACACCCTGCATATCGTTGAATTCATCTTTTACTGGTTTATTTAGAAATATGTAAGAAAAAAGGGCATTCTATTTAAAAAAATTTCCTTAATTTGACCCCCTTGTATAAAATAGGGTGACAATTAAAACACTACAATAAAAGATCGTTTAACTAGAAACATCTTTTGTATTTTTAATTTTTTTTGCAACACTCGTAGATTTCGAGTTAAGGTATGGGCTCAACTTAAAGCGGCCACCCTGTACAGGGTGGCTCGAATTCGTGTCTATGTATGGGGAACTCGAAAACCGTAAGAGATACAGTGTTGGTCAAATTAAGGCAAAATTGCGCATTTAGGTGCCTAACAATATGCCGTTTAGAAAGTTTTAAAATTCCGAATATTTACGGAGATATCCGGAAAAAACCGAAATTTTGAAAATTCGTTTTATTTTTTTCCTGGGCTTATTTAAAAACGGATTTCAAATATAATTGCACTTTTGCATTGCCATTTATTCCCCTCTATCCAATGATGATATCCAGTTTGAAATCCCACGTTTCGTCTTCAAGGGATCATCATCAACTTTCTTTTTTTAAATATGAACATTAATTTTTTTTATCGTTTTTTAGATGGTATTGGCGTTATTAATATGAGTATGTTTTTTTTTTAATTTTTATTTATTTTTTTATTTTTATTTTATTATTTTACTTTGGCGTGATTTTAAATAATTTAAGGTAGGCACTTTTGAAATTTTCATATTCTATAAAAAAAATTTATTTGTTTTTTGTATTAAGTGGAAGATTGGAGCCCGTATTAAAAATGAAAAATTGTAAAATTAATTTTTACAAGAACTCAAACAAGTTGCTTAGTGCATTTTGATTATAAGCAAAAATACAATAGTAGTTTTTCCATCAAAGTTCATATAGTGTCACGTAGTATGATTATAAATAATTGTTGGATGTTCTCTATTAAATAAATTTTTAATTGGTTAAAAGTTGAGAATATTTTATTTTTGCAGTAAGCAACTTGTTTGAGTAATAGTTCATGGTCATATTCTCATAAGAAATAACTTTACTATTTTTTATTTTTACGATCCAGTTTTTCACTTAATACAAAAAATGAAATAAATTATTTTTATTAAATATAAAAATTTCAAAAGTACCTACCTTAAATTATTTAAAATTACGCCAAAGCAAAATATATAATTAAAAAAATAATAACAAAAATTAAAAAGAAAATTAAAAAAAAATAAAAAAAATTAAAAATACATAGTCATATTAATAACGCCAATACCATCTGAAAAACGATAAAAAAAATTAAAGTTCGTATTTAAGAAAAGAAAGTTGATGATGATCCCATGAAGACGAAACGTCGGATTTCAAACTGGATATCATCATTAGATAGAGCGGAAAAAGTGGCAATGCAAAAGTGCAATTCAATTTGACATCAGTTTTTAAATAAGTCTAGAAAAAAAACGATTTTTCAAAATTTCGTTTTTTTCCGGATATCTCCGTAAATACTCGGAATTTTAAAACTTTCTAAACGACATCTTGTTAGGCACTAAATGCGCAATTTTGCCTTAATTTGACTGACACTGTATCTCTTACGGTTTTCGAGTTCCCCATACATAGACACGAATTCGAGCCACCCTGTACATTATTCAACAAACAAAATCAAAAGTTGTTGTATTTAGTAGTCTGTTAAAACAAAACTTACGTTGATGCCATTAATTTTGCTGACTTCTTTTGTTCTCTTGATCTTCTAGCGATCAAAATTTTTTGACAAATACTACTGTTTTTGGAATCAGGTCGCTTTTTTCCCCATATTGATATAAAAACAATAAAATAAACTAAGAAAAATCGAGATAGAAAGGTGCAAACCATTTTTCTCTATCTTGGTCAATGGCCGATTTTCAACTGTCAATATTTCGAGAACAATTGGAGATAGGTGTAGAACATTTTTCATGAAATGTGTCTAGAATTTGATGTAGAATCTAAATGTGCAATAATATGCAGGGCATTCCATTAAAAAAAGTCAATAAACGAATGCCAGGTTTTTATGAAGCACCGTGTATAATTGAAAATATTTTACGATATGCGACATTATCCTACATTTTTTGTATTTAACATTTTTTTATCTCTGTAAATAGGGAGATACGGGACAGTCACACTAATGGACCACCATGTAGGTATTTTCCCCTTTATTATTATTATTCCTTGAAAATAGTCATTATTTATCTATAGGTAATAATTATTGATGTAGATACCTTTTTCCAAATATATAGGCTCGTAACCTGCCTAAAGTGTTTAGAAGACCTTTTTATATTTTATGTTATAGTCTTTACGAAGTTAATTGAAACAGTTGGGGCTCTTAATAATTTCTAATTATTTTGTGTAGGCGCTCGCCGGCAACTGAGAACAGACTATACCGACATTAAATTAAGAGTCCGAACTTTTTCAATTGACTTCGTAAAGACGATACCTACGTCTAGACTAGGTAGAAGCGAGTCGATTGTTTATCTTATCCTTCGTATTTTTTGAATCCTACAGTAATATTTGTTTTATCATTCAAATTTTGAATCTCGAGTGTGCGGGTCGTTCTGTAACTTGTGATTTATTGTGTTTTGGTTCTATCAGTGCTTTGTTTTATTGTTTTTGTATCAATATGGGGACAAAAAAAGCGACCTGGTTCCAAAAATAGTAGTATTTGTCAAAAAATGTTGATCGCTAGAAGATCAAGAGAACAAAAGAAGTCAGCAAAAATATTGACAGTTGAAAATCGGCCATTTACCAAGTTTGACAGCCTGTAAACTCTAAACGGCTAAGGATAGAGCAAAATGGTTTGTACTTTCCTATCTTGGTTTTTCATAAGCTATTGTTTGACACTAACTTTTTATTTAACCACAGGTAAATTTAACCTCTGGGTAAATAAATACAAAGTTAGCGTTAAACGATAGCTTATGAAAAATCGAGATAGAAAGGTGCAAACCATTTTGCTCTATTTTTACCCGTTTAGATTGTACAGGATTATTCAACGAGGACTAGACAAGGCTAATTTTTGACTTTCCCTGTACTTTTACAAAAAAAACTGAAATAGCCATCTTATGTAATTTTTTCCCGCGAATTCGGATATGTTCAGCAAGAAACAATTGAACATCAAATAAAAGTGCTAGGGGTCACTTTGATATGTTTTTAAATGGGATGCCATGTATATTATTGCATATTTGGATTGTACGAAAAAGCCTAGACATATCTCATGAATAATGTCCTATACCTATCTCTAACGGTTTTTGAAATATTGACAGTTGAAAATCGACCATTTACCAAGTTTGACAGCTTGTAAAATCTAAATGGTTTTTCATAAGCTATCGTATGACACTAACTTTAGATTTAACCAGATGTTAAAAAATCCCGGATAAATTTAACCTCTGGTTAAATAAAAAGTTAGTGTTATACGAGAGCTTATGAAAAACCAATACAGGAAAGTGCAAACCGTTTTGTTCTATCTATAGCCGTTTAGATTTAACAAGCTGTCAAGCTTGGTAATTGGTCGATTTCCAACTGTCAATATTTCAAAAACCGTTAGAGATAGGTATAAGACATTATTCATGAAATATGTCTAGCCTTTTTCGCACAATGGCATCCCATTTAAAAAATATATCAAAGTGACCTTTAGTTCAATTGGTTTTTGCTGAACATATCCGAATTCGAGGGAGAAAATTACATAAGATGGTTATTTCGGTTTTTTTTTATAAAATTACAGAGAAAGTAAATAAATCGCCTTGTCTAGTCCTCGTTGGATAACCCTGTACAGCCTGTCAAACATGGTAGTTGACCGATTTTCAACTGTCAATATTTCGAAAAACTTGGGGATAGATATAGGGCATTATTCACGAAATGTGTAGAATTTCATACAGAATCTAAATGTGCAATAATATACATTCCATTAAAAAAACTCAAAAAACGAACGACAGGATTTTATAAAGCACCCTGTATAATTGAAAATATTTTCACAATATTTACCACAACATATCTTACAATTTTTGTATTTAACATTTTTTTATCTCTGTACGGGTCTTTGTTACACTAATGCGCCACCTATATATGTGGAAAGTTTGAGAAGCGGCTACAATATCATTTAGAACAGTCTACAAAATAAATAATAATCCCAAATATTATATTTCTGAAAACTGGTTTCGTCCAGCGAGCGATCGCCCGACCGGCTCAGGTTGTAAACAACAGACACACACCACGTGGCCTCGCGCCGATGCCAGCTTTTACCAGAAGAAATAATTCTAAATAAATTCATGTGTTTGAGCGACAAGGGGGCGTGTCGAATCAGCGATTTTGTCTCCAAATCTTTATTCCAGGATTATGGACAAACTATTTGATCCAATTTTTTTTTTCTTTTATCAATACGTCTAGATTATGATCCACTAGGGTCGTACAGACTTATTTTTTCTGTTATTTTTTTCTCCTAATATATTAAAAGCTAAAATTAAGAAATTAAATTTTTTATCACTGTACTGCCCTAGATTCAGTAATTCTAAGCGAGTTTTATACTTGGCTAATTTTCTTTATTATGCATATTAACGAAGAAAATCGGGAACAAAAAAAATACTGCTGATGAATCCCCTTAAGATCTGCCTGATCCCTTCTAACCTTCAAAGTTGGAAGCGCAAATCTCTCTTGAAGCATTTTAAAATCATAGCTATAATCATCTCGGGAAGGAATATTTGATTTATAAGCCATATACTATACCTGAGAAATTTTCTCTGGACTTGCTCGATCCTATGACTATGGCATGCATAATAAGGGTTCCATACTGTTGAACAGTATTCTAACAAAGGCCTTACAAGGCTGCAATACAGCAATCTAATGGCAGAAATACTTGTGAAGTCCGATGTAGTTCTTTTGATGAAGCCTAGCATACTTAGTGCTCTGGAAACTATGGTATCAATATGGTTGACAAATGACAATGAGGAGTCCATTGTAACTCCCAGATCACGAATAGTTGAAACTTGAGATAAAAATTCGCCTTTTATGCTATAGTTGAACTGGGTTTTTGTGCGTTTTTTGATAAAGCATATGAACTTACACTTTGAAATGTTTAAATCCATCGCATTAAGGTCACACCATTCAGCAAATCTGTCAAGATCTGATTGTAGCTTCAGACAGTCATCCAATGATGAAATAGAAGTATAGCACTTTAAGTCATCAGCGAAACATAAAAATTTCAAAGTTTTGAAACATTGCACGATATCGTTCACAAATAATATAAACAATAGGGGTCCCAGATTTTTAGAGATAAAATTATTTAATTTGACAGCCTGGTATCTGTCTGTGAGGTAGCTTGCCAGTCACTCCAACAAGGTCCCCTGAAGACCAGCCACCCTCAATCTTCCAATTAAAACCTCATGACTGACCCTGTCGAACGCCTTGGAGAAGTCGGTATAGATCGCGTGAATCTCACCACCCCCATCCAATATGCCCGACAGGTATTCAGCAAAGGTAATCAAATTCAATTCAGTCGATCTTTTTCTAAGAAAACCAAACTGTTCGTCTATGATGGTTGAACCCAATGTAGATCTTAAATAATCAGCAACTATTTTTTCAAAAAGTTTGGGAATGCAACTAAGGCTACATATGGGTCTGTAGTTGCAGATATCTGCTTTATTTCCAGTTTTAAAAATGGGTCTAAGGTAACTTAATTTCCAGAAGTGCGGAAATATACCTGAAGAAAGTGATTTATTAAAAATGATGAAAAGTGGACGAGAAAGAACAAAACTGCAAGCTTTTAGTACCAAGGGTGGAATACCATCAGGCCCAGGGCCCCTATTGATGTCGATCTTAGTAATTTCCTCAAAAATAGTGTAATATGGGAATTGTATAGTCAGACAAACAAATGTGAAAAAATGAGGAAATATTTTGTTGATTAACATTTTTCCTAGTATAAACCGATTGGAAATATTCGGCGAAAAGATCAGGCAGATCAGGTCCTAGTTAACAGTGATTATCTTTAAAAAACATTAAGGGTGGAAGCTCGGTTCCACTTCTCTTACTTTTAACGAAATTCCAAAACTGTTTAATATTTCGATTTTCATTTAAACTAGATTCAGATTTTTCTACATATTGTAGATAACAGGTTCTAGTTAGGTTTTTACATTGAGATCTAAGCCTACTGTAGTTTAAATAATAATTGATTCTATCTCCTGAATTTTTAAACCATTTCTGAACCTTCTTTTTTTGTATTATCAGCTGCCTTAACTCTGGTGAAAACCAGGAGTTGGGAATTTATGTTTGGACATTTTTTTTGTGGCACGAGTGCCTGAATAATGAAATACAATATATCATAAAAAATATTTACCATATCATTTGCTGAGTGAGATAGTAATATCTCATCCCAGTTTACTTGACTCAAACAATCATTCAATAGGGTTAAATCAGCTGATTTGAAATCATAATAGAAGTTGTCAGCGTGAGGACCACTAGAGTTGGTATGATCATTAGCACCGCCCTGAATCTGAAAAGTCAGTGGTGGATGATAGTCATCTGCTGGAACCAATGCTTCATCACATAGGGATATTAATGTAGTCTCATTGGTGGTCAAGATTAGATTTAATGTCTTGCCATTATGATTAGAGATGTTGTTCACCTGGTATAAATTGTGTATCATAAGTATCATAAGAGACAGTGTGTGGTCGGCTATGGAAAGTATAGGTCTACCAAGCAAGGTTATTAATGCAACCAAAATATGTGTTGAAAACTCTCCATTACCAGTGGTTTAAAACAAGGCGATGGACTATCCCCACTGCTTTTCACCATAGTGTTAGATATGGCAATCAGAGAAGCTAATATAAAACTGGAAGTATTCTGAGACCAAGGTCCAGGACTGATTCTAGCGTATGCCGACGATATCGACACCGTGGGAAATAGTACTACGAAGAGTAAAGAGATGTTTATAAAAATAGAAAAAGAAACCAGAAAAGTAGGCCTCAACATAAACGAAGAGAAAACTAAATATATGGACGTCAACCGCAGAACAGGCAGAGACAGGATTGGGCAGAATATAACCATGGGCACGTACAATTTTGAATGTGTGAAGGAATTCCAATACCTAGGTGCCACTATAACACACGATAACGACATAGCCAAAGAAATACTTGCAAGAATACAAAAAGGGAATACGTGCTACTATGCATTGCAAGACTTATTAAAATCAAGAGTGCTGTCAAAATCATCGAAAATCAGAATATACAGATCAGTAATCAGACCTGTCATAACATATGGCTTGGAAACCTGGTCCATCACAAAACAGAACGAATTACTGCTAAATCGTTTCGAACGTAGAATACTGAGGAGAATATATGGCCCTACAGTAGATGAGGACAATATCGGCTCAGAACAAACGAAGAACTGGAAAGCATATATAGCAAACCAAGTATCATAAATGAAATTAAAATACAAATGCTTAGGTGGGCAGGACATGTTCAAAGAGCTCAGAACGAACGCCTAATCAAACGCATTTGGGAGGAGACCATTGGGTTGGCCCAGACTCAGATGGAGAGATAATATCATTAAAGACCTGAATACCCTTGGAGTACAGGAATGGAGGGAAGAAATGATGGACCGAAACAGATGGAAGCAAGTCGTACTGGCAGCGTAAACCCACATAGGGTTGTGAGCTACGAGAGAGAGAGCGTATAAATGCTTTCATTATAATTATATTTGCTTTCCTTAATTTTCTGCTTATGTTCTTTTTGCCTACACACACACACACACACATACAATGCTTGCAGACTCACATAATGTGAATTTTTACACATTTTGTATAGTTCTCTAAGGGATTTCCCTTCATTTATTACTTAATTACTTATCCAAGAGTTATTAGTTTTGTTTTTAAATTCAGAGGTTTTTTTAAGTTCTAAGGGAAATGCCTTCTCAACCACAGAAACAATTGCCATGTGGCAAGGCGCGGTCCCGTGTAGGGTGTGTTGGAAAATGCAGCCCGAACTACTCTAATTTCATAATGCCACAGATTTATATACGCTGCGCGAACAGATAAATATCCTTACAGAGCCAAATGACTTCTGCCACCTGAGGGCGTTCGAATCGTCTGCCGCGTCTATATCGCGAATATTTTTAATTTCACCCTACGTCGCGGTAGGATTTTACTCCGGCGTTGTCAGACTTCAGACTGTTTTGCAATATCTCAATAATTTCTAGCGCACTATTACGGACACGAATTCGCGTAGTGAATAAATATAATATGCATCTATATTAGGCAGTTGGAGTTAAAAACATATAATCATAATTATTGGTTTATATTATATATTATAGGTAATGTAACAGATTTAACTAATTTTATAAGATATTAAGTTGAAATTTCTGAAGTTTAGATATCCCCTGTTGTTAAGATATATAACATCAAACTTAAAGAATTAAAAGGTAAACTTAAACTTTAAAATATAAATATGATTCAGACAAACTTAAAAAGTAAGAAAAGAAGATTAATTTGTGAAAGTAATGTTTGTATAAGATCTACGAATTTAAAATACATATAGCAATTTAATATTTTATTGCTTCAAATTTATATTAAAAAACGACTAAAGAAAAGAACCAATTGAAAGAGGACCTAGTAAAAGAACGACTTTTTTTAGCAAAACCTGTCAATTTAAATTATTAATTCCTACAAATTATGTAAATTTTTCATTCTTTGCTTGTTGCTTTGTCACACTTTTCTTGACCATTTGCAAAACTTAAATAAGGTGATTTCGACAAGCTTGTTTAATAAAAACAATTTATGACTATGACAATCGCTGGTTTTTAATCCTAACCAAATTAAATTTCTTGAAATAACTATTTTTTATTTTTGTAGCTACTAGTTCCTGATATTTGTATTTATCAAAATACTTTCTAAATGTGGTCATTGGTCTGGATACAACATGATCAACTTCTGTATTTGGAATTACAAGGGATGTTCTCTCTAGTTGTGATGGATCTGACAAACTTATATTTGATTGAAAATTTTATTTACATTTTGGGCACTTAAATCGTTCTATAACGCGTCTTACTAAATATCCAGCATAATGATAATTGGCAGATTCTTCCAAACTCATTTTAGCTTTGTGCACTATGGCACTCTCTTCTAATTGGGAAGCTTTTGTTGGACTATTGGGAGCATCGTCTTCACTATCTAATTCATTACATTGAGCAGTGATAATGTTCTCATTATTTTTGTGAACATCCGTTGTAATTCCAGACAACAATAATAGTTGTGTGTCTGTATCGTCTTCGCAATTGGATAACCTAAAGGGTGTTAATAAGCCCGTTATGCTTTTAATTCTAAAAAATAATCTAAAAGATGGCATTAATAGATTGAATTATACCGTCGAAACATGGAGGCCTACTTTCGCTCATTTCTGTTTTTCCCTTTTTACGACTTAGCTTAATCATAGATCTAAAAATTGATTTACCTTCTTGTAAAATTACATTTACTGATGAACTATATTCAATTAGCCCGCAATTATAGGGATATTTTGCAAATAGGCGCTTGCTATTAGGGCATCTAATAAGTTGTTCATTAACTCTACAAAATCCGCTGTATTACGTCCTACCTCACTGGATACAAAACCCCTATTGACGCAAGTTTTTATGGCGGCAGCCATTGTATTGGAAAATACTTGTAAAGCCAAGGAACATGACATTTTTTCAAAAGCATTAGGGTTAATATGTTTCTAATTATTTTTTGGAAGAGTTCTTGCTGCTGGTGAACATTAAACTTATTATTTTCTCCGCTAATTTGAAAGTTCCTGATAATAAATTATTTCTAATGCTTTTGAAAAGATGTGGAACGTCAAGCAAGGCAAAAATTTTGCTGTCGTTAAAATAAAAATAGGGTTGTTCCCTAGTGATATTCAATAACTTAAATGCTGCTCTATTACTACTTCCTTGATCGCAAACGAAAGCTTTTGGATTAAAAGCCTATTTCATGTAATGGATTAAAAGTTTTAAATTTTCCTTACTTGTGGCACTATGGGAGAAGAAGTAAGCAAGCGGAAATTTCCAAGAAGTCATTGTTTTATGGACATTTCATCAAAAGCAATTAAACATTTTTTTTCGTTTTTCTCCATACCTGTACATTTCAGTTTAAGACACGTTTCTATATTCTCGTCTACGCCAGTTTTAAAAGTGTTCTGACCGATCCATTTTTGAATGGTTGAAGTTGCTGGTAACATAATCCATTTTTTTCTCAAAAATTTGTAAGCTGACGGTGATTTGTTATAAAGGGACACCGCCAACTCCTTTTCATTTGAAGAATACAAAGTACGACGTTTATCTCGTATCTGCATCATAACAAATGTTTTTGCACGTATGGAAAAGCGACAAAAAAGGTGATATTTTAAAAATGGTAAATTTTGACTAGTGTACTTTTTCTCTCAACCGATAAATTTTCCGCTTCATAATAATAACTTTTTTTGTTTGAAAAGAGTGCTTCTTTAAGTTTTAACTTTCTTGGAGTGACTATGTGGTCCGGAAGGTCGCTAATCTTGTTTACAAGCTGCTCATCTTCCACTTCGAATCGCTGTTTTTTCTTGAAAGGGTTTGAACTACTACTGCGAGGACTACTAAATAACTTGGTACTCTTCATATCAGAATACGTCCTCTTGGGTGTTAAAACTCGTAAATTTTTTTTGATGCCTTATAATGGTTGCCTATGAAATGCTTTTCACAAATATACTTGTTTTTCAACAAGTCTTAGAATACTAGAGCAGACCGACTAGTTGTACATTTCCTATAAAACACACCATGTCAAAAATTAAAATTATTGGAACAATCCAGGCCTTTTAAAGTAGCTGAAGAAAATTAATAGACGTCTTTTACAAATCACCTCTTATTTTATAAAGTAAATCCAATAACTTAGTTTTTCAAATTTTTCCGACAGTGGGGTTGGGTTGCGTTGAAAGAAAATAGAAACTGATCACATTGTAAATACGCTACCAAATGTTATATATTATGGCCCAATTATAGCTCTTAATGATCTTTAAATACAATTAAAAAGGATTTTAATGTGTTCTGTATAAACTGGACTAACTGGGAGTCCAACGAAATGTAAAATGAATTTTCACCCCGAAATAATATATATTTTATTTGAATTTCAAATAGGCCTTTTTTGTTTAAAGTGTCTGTAGGATAAGAATTTTCAATGTATAGAAATATTGCCACTAATGGTAATTTGTTACCCCAAAAAAGTTGAAATTTCAAATATGCAAATAGTGCTTTATCAGTAAAGAAAATGTCCAAAAAAGGAACCCTGACACCCTGTATTTTATTTTTCAAGGCACATTTTGGTATAAACATTGTGGTCCATTAAGTGTGCAAAAAATGGGATTTTTTTTTATTAGTTGCCCAACACAAACGAAAATGAAATACCACGAAAAGTTCGTGCATGTTTCTCGAGCACCTTAGATGCACTTATCACTAGGGGTGGGCAAAATAATTCATTAATCGATTATTCGATTAACTTTTTTGAAAGTATCGATTATTTCGATTAATCGACTATTCCGATTATATCGATTGATCAATATAACTGATTATTACGATTAATAGATTATTTCGATTAATCGATTATTCGATTACTCGATTATTCGATTAATATTTCATAAAATATCGATTATTTCTATTTTCGAATACCTAATTATATCGATTAATCAATTATTTCGACTATATCGATTAATCGAGAATAGTCGATTATTAGAAATAATCGAAAATCGATTATCACTTTCAATAATCGCCCAGCCCTACTCATGGCCTCCAAGTCAAACAGCATACAAACATCAAATATTAAATTTGCCCAAGAATAAAATATCCTAATTTCCTAAAATCCAGAAAAATGTATCTGAGAAAAAACAGTTTTTTATCGGCGATAATTTTGATATGGTTCTTTAAATATTCCTTCTTATAAAAACATTTTCAAAAAAAAAGGGCAATGTTAAAAAATATTTTTATACTTTTACTAAGAGTTTTTAATATGCACTTTAGGATTATTTCAGTATTTTGGCTTGTTTAAAACTATTATTGAAATTCTTAAGTTCCGTTAAATATCGTTGCAGCAAACATCAAGTTGGCAGTTGCCTAAAAATATAAATCCAATAAAATTTTACAAATAGGTTTTATTTAATAAAGGTTTTTGATTTATAATTCGGTTGAAGCTACTTCAAAAGTATATTAAATCAGGTTAATAAAAATATGTATCATATGCCGAAAATATATATACCTATACGGGAACATGCCAGTAGAAGGAGCGTTACGTTACGTTACATATCCGAGTGTGACGTTACGTTACATAACCGAGCGTGACGGCTCGGTCTCATTCAACCCCCACAAAAAAAACGCAAAACGCGCCTAAACAAGTTTTCACTTCAAAAATAAAAATTTTAAGAAGAGGCCATGACTTAATAAGCAAATATTTAATAATTATATTTATAAAGAAAAACCTATTTTTTTTACATTTCAATTTTTAGTTCTAACTTACCACAGTTTAAAATCCAATTGTCACAAACTTCTTTTCTTTTTACGGGAAATCTAAACATTCTTAAATTAGAATTTCTTCTTAAATTCCCACAATTAAAATATTGACATTTGTCGCCACCTGGAGCACGAGACATTTTGGACGTAATCCACTCAGACCTGGCGCTATTCTGCCATCCACTCATCCACAACGAAACAAATAAAATGAAAACTAAACAACCGGTGAAGTTCAAATACGCTGCAGGCGGCGGGGCGATGCGCGTGCTGAAAGCTGGCAACTCAGCAAGGAGCAAAAAGCATACGCACAGGGTCAAAGTTCATCGCCGGCTAAGTTGCAGCGGGCTGCCGGCGTTCGGTATACCATTTTTGGATGATTGGAACATTTATCTGTTCGCGTAGCATATATAAATCTGTGATAATACATGCGCATATATTTTATTGCAAATACTTTTAAAAAATTTAATTTTTAAATTGGAAAAGGCAGCATTGTTGGATGATTTTTCTAGTTTTAACTTTGTAGTTATTTCATTCTTCTGACATTAATATGTGCTTTCCAGTGTACCATATGAAATGTATCGACCCGTGGTTGACTAAAAGCAAGCGGGTGTGTCCCGTCTGCAAAAGGAAAGTATTCGCCCATAACGAGCCTCACCCGGACACGGACAGCGACAGTGAGACTGACGACACCACCCCTTTAATTAGATCAGGGGCTAGAGGGACTCAAGGAGGGACATTTGAGGTTCGTGCTAATATGATTTTATCTTTCTAATTCAGTATATACAATTTGAAAAATGGTAGTTTTTCATTTATATGCTGAGCCATGTCTTCAAAAATTAAAAATATAGATTTATTATTAATTCTTTGATTTTTCAATCAACACATTTGATTTCTGGTTTGTGCAGGTTCAAAATGAGAATCCGCTACGCAGAGCAGCGCGTTCCATATCTCAAGTGTTGGAGGGCCGTCATTTCTTTACTCCTTCGGATCACCACAGCATCAACGCCGAAAGACAAGATAGGCAAAGTGTAGTCAGTTCCGACTCTAGTGGTATGTATTTTATATGTGTAAAATTATACAAAGACAGGGCTAGAAAATAACAGGCACTGTGTTTCGGTTCGTAACATTTGCGAACATATGCACTTTGGTTTGCAGTATACAGCAGTGGTTAAACCAAGAATCCGTGGTCTAGCGGTCAGCAGAAAATGCCTTGCAGAAAAAAGGCGCTAGCCAAATTTCAGAGGCTAGTGGCTCTATGAATTACCGGTGCAATGATCTGCTACTCTACGTTCTGCTAGCGGACTGCTGTCGCTTTCGACCTATATAAGGAGGGATGTTATGGCGGCATATCGGCGTAGAGTAAATAACCGTGGTAGGTCCTCAAGAGTGGAGGTAATGAGGGAGGATATCCATCTGTCCGCCATAGCTCGTATGGTACACTAACGATGACGGCTTCAGGGTGGCGGTCACTAATTTTTCGGGGGCAGGGAGTTTTTGATGTCTACATTTTGAGTATATACACCAAGGTCTTCCAATCAGATATGTATGCTATCCTTATGGCAATGTACAGTGCGAAAATGAACAGATGTCGATGGCAAATAATAATAATATGTTCGGACAGTTAAGCGGCGTCCTAACTCATTAAATGCTCTGTTTATTTTGAGATATTTTCAATACATGAGTACTAAAACTCGCATACACGTGTTCTCAATATTTTAACTATAGTCGCACTACCAACTCAATTGAAGTTTGTGGAGTTTTTCTGCGAACGCTAATTTAGCAACATTTGCCAATATTTATTCCCAGATCGCTTTCAAAGCGTGTTTACACTTCTTCAGATCCATGTTGTATGTATCTATTGGCTGTACATTTTAAGATCTTCAGTATATTTCAATGTTAGGAGGACTAACAACAGTAACAATGAAAAGCTTTCTTTAAACCTTTTTGGTTATTTTATTTTTTACAAATTCAGATTACAAGATTATAAACATATTTCTTAGTGTAGTCTGATTTTTCAATTTACGAAGCTTTTCTGCCGATTTATCTAAAATAAAGTCTACCGTTGGAGTCATACATCGGTAAAGATGTAACTGTGTTAATCCATTTAGCCTTTTGTCGACACAAGAATTTCACAGGTAATTTTTTAAGTGTCGTAATACAAAAACATTCCAAAATTTAAGTTTCAATTTCAGTTCGTCAAGCGTACCTCTCAAGGTCACTTCTGGCATCAGAAAAGTTAAGGGGATCCGTCGGCAATAAACTTTGAAAACCAACCAATAGCGATTTATGTTTAGAAAATCTATCTTTCAAATTATTTATGAAACTATCTAAGAATGGAATATTATGCAATAGTAATCTTCAGCACAACGTTTGCTTTGCATCTTTTTGTCTGAGAAGTAGTATCACGCTGTTTATTTAAAGAAAAGTCAAACTTTTCAGCTTGTTTCTGAGCATTCAAAAAAAACTTATTAAATTTTTTATTTGCATTTTGTTTTAAATTTCGTATTTCTTGTTCAGTGTCTTGTGCTAAATCTGTTGTCTGTCTTCATATCGCTCCGCAAGGTTTGCCCTTCACCACGTCGACCACAATTGGTTTTTTGTGTATACCCTTCTATTTTACACGAAAATTACTATCTCTTTCGAGAACCTCAGAATATTTCGAGCTTTTGTAGACCCCCCTTATGATAGAAGAAAGATCAATGAACCAGAGGTAAGAACTCAGGCCATGAACCTAATAAGTAACGCCTTACTGGATGTAAAAAACAGCTGAGAAGTCGAGGAAAAAATAGAGAAAATAGTCAAATTCACAAAAACAATAAAGAAAGAGATACTAATAGCAAATATAGACAAGAGGAAACCATGGATGAATGAAGAGATACGGAAATTAATGGAAGAAAGAAGGAAGACCAAAATAAATAATGACATGAACAGATATAGATCCATCAACAACCAGATTAGGAGAAAAATCAGAGAAGCAAAAGAACAAGAACGCAAAGACAAGTGCAAAGAGATTGAAATAGCACTATCAAAACACGACACATTTGGTGTATATAAGAAGATCAAGGAAATAACAGGAACATTCAAGAAGAAATCAATAAGAAAAATGGAAAATGAACAAGGCGAAATAATTGTAGACATCGAACAAATAAAATCAACATGGAAGGATTACGTGAAAGAATTGTTCTCAGACACAAGAACAGAACAACAAATAACAAATGACTAACAGGACCGGACATCCTTTTAGACGAAGTTGAGGCAGCAATACTGACCCTCAACGATGGAAAAGCGGCTGGTCCAGATGAGGTGCAGTCAGAGATTATCAAACTTTTTGATGAGGATTTCAAAAAAGAACTATCATATTCAATGAAATATATAACAGTGGAAAAATACCCAAATAATGGTTGAGATCGGAGTTTATGGTTCTCCCAAAGAAGCGGGGAGCCAAAAAGTGCTGTGACTACAGAACAATAAGCCTTATGAATCACTTATTAAAATTATTTAAAAAAATCATACCTCGGAGACTGTACAAACTCTGTGAAGAACAGATATTGCCAACACAGTTTGGTTTTATGGAGAGACTTGGAACAAGAGATGCCCTTTTCAGTGTACAGCGTTGCAGGGATATGAATTGTAAGGTGTATGCTTGTTTCATTGATTATCAAAAGGCATTTGATAAAGTTCAACACAATAAAATGATGGAAGTTCTGCAAGATAGTGGACTTGACGGCAAAGACCTACGCATAATTAAGAACTTATACTGGAATCAATCAGCTTCCGTTAGAATTAACCATGCCAAAAGAGGAAGTGCAAATCTTAAGAGGAGTACGCCAGGGATGTATATTGTCACCTCTAATATTCAACATGTACTCAGAGGCAATTTTCCAAGAAGCCCTAGAATACACGGAAGCAGGAGTACTATTAAATGGCGAACGAATAAAGAATTCTAGATATGCCGATGACACCGTCATATTTGCAGAGACTGCACAGGGACTGCAGCTTTTATTGGACGGGGTAGTTGAAGTAAGTAAGAAATATGGTCTAGAAGTCAACACCAGTAAAACAAAAGTCATGGTAACTAGTAAAGAAATAATTGGAGAAGTCCAGTTTACCATCAATGAGAAAGCGGTAGAACGAGTGTCAACATACACATATCTTGGCACAGTACTAAATGAACAATGGGACCATTCCCAAGAAATAAAAACAAGAATTAAAAAAGCAAGAACAGCTTTCAATCAAATGTCCAAATTATTCAAGACACATAATATGAATTTAAAACTAATACTCAGACTGCTCCGATGCTACGTATTCTCCATCTTGTTATACGGAGTACTTGGACCTTAACAAAGGCAACAGCAAAGAAACTGGAGGCATTCCAGTTGTGGACATATAGAAGAATCCTCAAAATATCATGGGTGGACAAAATATCAAACACCCGAATACTCCAAAAATTAAATAAAGAAAAAGAAATAATATACACAGTAAAACGTAGAAAATTGGAATATCTGGGGCATCATGAGAAACGAAATCAAATACAAATTACTGAAATGCATCTTACAGTACAGGAAAAGTATAGGGCAAGAGAAACATTGGAAGAAGACGAATATCCTGGCTAAAGAACTTAAGAACCTGGTTTGAAACATCCACCACAGGACTATTCATAGCAGCAACAAATAAAATTATCATTGTTAGAATGATTGCCAACATTCGGTAACGGATAGGCACTAGAAGAAGAAGAAGAAGATCTTCCGGTGCCACAAGGGCATTTCCGAGATGCCTCAACCTTTGGCGAGTCAGTGCTTGACATTTGCAGAGTAAGTGCTCTGACGTTTGAGGTGGTACCTCCAGGGGCCATGTCCAGTGAGAAGGTCTACGACCAGTTTTATCTCATTTTTGTGTAGCTTGAGAAGCTTTTGGCCTGCCTCTGCCCAGGTGTATTGGCCCAATGTGTCTCTTTCCCAATTTCTGAGTTCATTTATTACGTGTCCTCTAGTGATGCCACAGACTGGTTCAGGCCCGCAAAAGGCAGTCTGAACACCAGCTGGTCAGCGACTTCGTTGCCTTCCATATTCTCGTGCCCTGGTACCCACATTATGGTGAGTCTGTTTCTATTTGCCAGTTAATCTGCAGGCATCCGACAATCCCACACTAGCCGGGAGTTGATTCTATCTGATGGGATATAGATCTTTGCACCTCTTAGGCCTTTTTGGCACATTCAGAGATGGCTATATTGATAGCATTTAGTTCTGCTTGAAACATTGTGGGAGTGTTTCCTAAAGGTGCAGAGATGCGACACCTAAGTCCGTATACTCCAGATCCCACTCCTTTCATCTTTCATCCATCTGTGTATAGGACAAGTAATCCCCTCTCTAATTGTTTTAGTATTTCCCCTGTAGTATTGTGGTCTTCAATTACCACTCCAAAGGAGCGATCAAAATGGAGTTTTATTTCCATTGTATCGGTTGGTTTGGTCATCGCCTCTATCTGAATGTCCTTTCAGGTTTCCTGACTTCAGTTTTTATGTCTGAGTGACTCTATACGCCCTGGTCCAGGCCTCCTTTTCTATGCATATGTGCAGCGGAGAGAGGTCAAGTAGGGTTTTCAGAGCTGCTGTGGGGCACGTTTTCATAGCCCCTGTTATACCCAGACAGGCCTTTGTACTCTTGTTAGCTTTCGCTGTGTTATTTCCTTTGTTTTTACCCACCACACTAAGCAGGCGTAGGTTATAATAGGCTTTACAACAGTGTTATAGGACCACCAGATGATGGAGGGTTTTAGGCCCCATGCTTTACCAAAGAGTCGTCGACAGACCCAAAGCGTTGCCGTTGCTTTTTTGATAGTTCTTTCCATGTGTGGGTTTCAGGTTAGTTTCTGGGGAAGAACGATGCCAAGATACTTAATCTATTTTGGAAGCTCTACCGTTGTCCCTCCCAAAGTGGGTGCTTTAAGGTTCGGCTTTTCTTCTTTTTGTGAACGGGATCACTACGGTCTTGCTTGGGTTGACATTTAGTCTTTCCTGTGTAGACCATGTGCTCACAAAGTTGAGTGCATTTTGCATACTTTCTGAGATAACGTTGTCATGCTTGCCTCTTATTATTATAACTAGGTCATCGGCGTAACCTTGGACATCAAAGCCTGCTTCAGTCAGTCTTACTAGTAGATCGTCAACAACCAGAGACCAAAGCATGGGCGATAGCACCACTCCCTGAGGGCATCCCTTTATTACTTTGATTGTGACGGCTGTTTCTCCAATGGTCGCCGTGACTCGACGACTGGTTAGCACGGATTTTATCCATTTTTGTAGTGGTTGGTTCCACTTCTCTGCGGGTTGTGGAGCGCTGAATGGATTCATGTGCGGTGTTGTCAAATGCACCATCTATGTCTAGAAATGCACACAGCATCACTTCTTTTTCAGCCAGTGCCTTCTCTATATCGCGGACGAGACTTTGAAGAGCATGAGGTGTTAGATTTCGACGGTTGACATGCGAATTGTTTTGCATGCAGTGGATCATTAGAAAAGAACTTGCTTCTGACGTGCCTATCGATAATCTTTCCCATCGTTTTACGAAGGAAGGAGGTTAAGTTTATGGGGCGGTAAGATTTTGGTTCTTCATGTGATCGTCGCCCTGTCATTGGTATATAAACACTACCTTAACTTTCCTCCAGTTTTTGGGAATGTAGCCCAATGCAAAGCTGGCTGTGAAGGTTGATTTAATGAGTGGTAGAAGGTGCTCTATACCTTGTTGGAACAAGGCTGGAAAGATTCCATCTACTTCTGGGGGTTTATAGGGTTTAAATGTATATATCGCCCATCTGATTGTGTGTTTTGTAAAGATTTTGTTGGCTAGACCTTTTACCCTTTTTGTAGGCCGCTAAGCGGTCTTCTTGTGCCGGCTCTTCTTTAGCAATTATGCTTGACCCGGGAAAGTGTGTTTCTAGAAGAATCCTTAGACTTTCTTCAGGTGTCAGCATAGATGTCTTGGGCTCTATTCTTTGTAGGCCGATTTCATTTGAGTGCTCCTTGGATAGCACTTTTTATAGACGAATGGACGGTGCTAATTTATCTATCTCTTCACAAAAGGACCTAAAAGTCTTCTTTTGAATCTCCGAAGTTCTTTGTTATATTCGGATAGGATTTTATGATAGTTTTGGCTTCATTGAAGGCTTTCCTCGACTCATTTTTTTGGTCTATTTAGGTCTTATTTCACCATTCCCACCACCCTTTGGGTTGCCACCTGTTTCACAGGGCAACTTTTTTCGTAAGAGGCTACTATAGCACTTTCTAAGTGTATCGAGGCTACATCAAGTTCCTCAGTAGTTAAAGCGGATAGCGGTTCGCCCTCAAGCTCCGACTTTAGATGCTTTTTGTAGGCAATCCAATCGGTAAGTTTGGGCACTTGGTTGATAACTATTTTAGTATTTTCAACGGATATGTCAAAGCGAATGTGCATGTTACTGTAAGTAGCTTTTTATGTTGTGGTGGATCGTCTACAAATGTATAATAAATTCAGGCTTTTGTACTGAATAGGCTACTGATCTGCAGCAGTTGATGAATCTCTATCTGTTCACTGAGAAATCTTATCTGGAGCAAGTATAATGCCATCACATAAAAAAACTACAACAGAGTTGTACCTTCGAGTCCATCTGGTAGCGCAAAGTCTGGTCAATTTGTCGTGACCAGAAGTAACGTTAGATTCTTCCAAAGATTGTTTAAATACAGCCTGTCTTTGGGATTGGGAGTATTAAAAAATCATGATAGGAAAGCTGTATCCTATCATACCCATACAGTTTCTAATTGCGGGCACTTCACAAGAGCTGGATACAGCTAGATTTAGTGAAGTTTTGCAGCACAGTGTACATATACTGCTGTTGGATATAATTCTTTTATATGTGCCTGTACTCCATTAAGCTTACTGCGCATGGCAGCAGCGCCATCGTATCCCTGACCACGTAGCTTGCTAATTATCAATTCCCAAATTTATAAGCTTCTCAACTATTGCCGTAGAAATTCCTTTTCCTGTAACATTTTCAATCGGTACAAATTGCAAGAAGAGTTCTTCAAGTTTGGAAAATGTCTGGTCAATACAGCGGACACAGAGAGACATTTGCTCTATACCGGCGACATCGGTAGTCTCGTCTGCGAGTTATTCAGTACTCAGTCTCCAAACCTGACGCACTGAAATAAAAATCTAAAAGTATCCCACATAACCGGGGCATTTAAACCTTCCACTATAGAGTTCGGCATCCACCTCCATTTTGATTGGCTAATTTTAAATACAACTTTATACGGTGCTGAATCACGTAGTAGAATGTCAGGACGGTGTCCAAACCGAGGGTGCAATGTTATATGCTGATTTAGCGCTACATAGCGGTTAACGACTGGAGTGAAGAAACAGCTTTTTTGTTGTTCTTCTTCCTTCTTATTTTAAGACGTCTTGTTTCTTCCGTTCATCCGGCCTCTTGCGATGCAGACGTCTAAGATTCGTACCATCTTTTCGGTGGTCGGCCAGGTGGGCGTCTTGAATTCGGTTTTTCGTTCTTTGTTCACTTTGCCCATCGGTCGTTGTCCATTCTGTCCACGTGATCCCTCCAATGTCGACGTCTTTATCGTACATCCCGAACGATGTCCTGAATCCTGTGTTCTTCCCGTATTGTGGTGCTTCTTATTTGGTCTCGCAGTGTTACTCCCTTTATTGTGCGTAGAATTTTCATTTCTGTGGTTCTTAGCAGACTCTTTGTTCTTGATGTTTCGGCTCGGGTCTCCGCTGCGTATGTCAGTACTGGCCTCTCCGCGGTTTTGTAGATACGTACTTTACTTTCTATTGACATATATTTGTTTTTCCATACTATATCTCTTAGGCATCCAGATAATCTTAATACCTTATTTGCTTGATTTCGTACTTCTTGGTATACGTTTTTGCAGCTAGTTATTTCCACCCCTAAGTATGTACAGCGCATAGTTTGTTTGATAGGTTTGTCACTGACGGCCAGTTTGCATCTGGCAGGTTCCCTTGAGATAACTATCCATTCTGTTTTGTCTGATGATATCATCATGTTACATTTTTCGGCTGTCCTTTGGAATCGGTGTAGTTGTCGCTGTAAATCGTGTTAGTTTTCGGCCATTAATATGGCATCATCCGCAAAGCATAATATTTTCAGTGCCCTGTGCCTTCTATATCCTCCCTGGGTTTCATTGACACTACTTATTATTCTATCCATGATCAGATTGAAGAGGGTGGGGCTTAGTCTATCACTTTGGCGGATTCCTGATAGTATGTGTAACGTCCTCAGTCAAGTCGTGCTGCGTTCTTATGCGTGTTTTGTTGTTCTTGTTGAGCTCTTCAATAACTTTTACGTACCTGGTGTCGATATTATTTTCATGGACGTCCGGTAGCTGCACTCTATCAAATGCTTTTGATAGGTCCACTAAGCAGATATACAAAGGCCTATCGAATTCCATTGATTTTTCAACTATTTGTCTCAGGATTTTTATTGCGTCAACTGTTGATCTGTTGTGTCTGAATCCTTGCTGTTCTTCGCTGATATTTATTATGTTGGTTGTTCTTGTAGTCAGTATTTTTGTCAACAATTTGCTTATGCTGTTTAGTAGGGTTATTGCTCTATAATTTCCGGGGTCATTTTTGTTCCCTTTTTGGTAGATGGTTATTGTAATGCTCTGTTTCCACTCTTCTGGAATTCTCGAGATTATTTTTCGGAATAGCAGGGTTATGGCTTTTTCCAATTCTATCCCGCCATACTTGAGCATTTCGTTGGTGTTGCCGTCAGGTCCGGGTGCTTTTCGGTTTTTAATTTTTTTCAATGTGTTGTGAACTTCATCTTGGGTTATGTTCTCTTCGTCTAGTGTTTCTTCTTGTGGATCACGATCTTCTTGTGTTTGTTCGTCATTCCCATTCTGACCGTTATACAGACTTACGATGAATTATTTCCATTTATCCGGCGTAATAGAGTTCACTTGTACCTTTTCGTTGATATTCTGTTTTCGATTCCTTACTACTTTCCTGATTTTCTTCTGACCTCCATACAAGTCGTTCTGCATTTCTGTGGAGAATCTTTCCCAATACGCCTTTTTCAAGTTCTTTATGCTTTCATTGACCCTGTTTCTGACCACTTTGTATTCTTCGTATGCGTCTCTTGTCATTGTGCTTTTATACTGGAGAAATGCATCTTTCTTTTGTTTTGCTAGGTCTTTTACGTCATCTGTAAACCAAGGTTTATTTTGTTTTCCTTCATTCATACTTACCCTTCTCACTCTAATCGCTTCCCCTGCGCTGTCGATTATACCTGTTTTGATTTTGCTCCAGATTTTGTCTACGTCCTCTTCTTCTCCTACACCTTTTAGTGCCAGCTTTTCCTTTAATCGGTTGTTATATAACGCTTTCGTGGATTCATCGCCTTCATACTTTTCTAGGTACATGGGAGGTTTTTTCTTTGTGCGTCAGCTTTGCAACGATATTTACATAGTACTAGACCGTGATCCGTCCCCACGTTGCAGATGTTAAGTGTTCTTACATCCAGAATTTGGCTTGGGTGCACCTCCCGGTTGGAGATAATAAAGTCAATTGCGGAGTTTTGGTTTGTTGTATTGCCATAGGTTTATTCCTGCTTCTGTTTGTGTTGGAAGAATGTGTTATTAATGCGAAGTTCGTTTTGTGCGCATATTGTTATCAGCATTTCTCCCCTGTCATTTACAATGTTTTCGTTGAATCTCTGCATCACACCTTGGATCGCCTTATTTCCTATTCTGGAGTTGATATCACCCATCATGAGGAATTTTAATTTTCTTGGTAGGGCGTCTAACACTTCTTGTAGTTCGTCATAAAAGCGGATTCTTTCTTCTTTGGGTCCATTTATATCTGGTGCTTATATACTTATAATATATATTTTTTCTGCTCCAAATGTTATGGTGATATACATTATGTTGCTGTTTAAATATTGGGCTTCATCAATGTGATCACCCGGCTTGTGCTCTTTGGTTATTGTCCTTTCCACTGTAAAACAGTATATAGTTCCGATATTCTGCATTTCCCTTGCCCTTCTTCTTGGTTTCCGATAAGGCGCAGATGTCGATCTTGTGCTTTTCTAGTTCTATCAGAACTTTTTGGTCTCTATTATTCCACGATGTTATATTCCATGATCCAATTCGTATTCGTTGAGATTTCCATAATCGTTTTTTTCCATTTTCTTGCCTTGTCAGTTTTCCGTAAGTTCCGTCCATGTTCCGAGGCCTGGTTAACAGTTCTTTGAGCAATTGTTGTTTTTTACAACGGGTAGGGTGCTAACCTCACGTGGCGTTGTTGACGTGCTTAATCGCAACGTTTGTATACTATTTTAGAATGTCTAATATTTCCTTCAGGCATGGCCCTCCGCTCGCTTCGCTCGCTACGGGGGCGCTTACCCACAGAAGAAAAACTTCACAAACATAACCTTAAAAAATAAAAATAAAACATCGACGGGAATGGAACCAGGGCCGCCGTATCACAGCACAGCATCTGACCACTGCACTACCAGGGCACTTGAAAGCACTGTAAAGACATGGGTAAACTAGCATTTCAAATTTAGCCACACCTTCAGCTAGTCCCAATCGACCAATGAAATTTACCCGAGCACCGAATCCTATACCGGAATGTTTAAATGCAACCGGGCGCCCTAATATGAATATGTTGGTCAAGTTTTAGACCTAAAAAGGAACCGAATTCCTGTTAAGTGAAAAACGTATAATGTTACTATTAGTAACAATTTGCTTGTCTTGCCATTTGCATAGTGTAATTTTATTTAACCTCCAAAAATGTTATAGAAATATTAATTTAGGAATATTATATATATTGTTATATTCTCTTATCCCACAGACGTTAGCAGCAGTACTAGCAGCAGTAGCAGCAACAGTGACGGAATACCGTCAGTTGACTTAATAAACCGCCTCGACGAGGATTCCGGTCATCACGATGATGATTCGAATCATCATGATTCAGGCCACCACGACCACTATGATGATAATCACGAGGACTTCCATGATTGTGGCGACGTCATAGTTTAAAGGATTTGTTAGGATACGGTTCGAATCTAGTCGGAGAAAATTGGACACCCTGTATGTAGGAGAAGTTCCTGAAAATCGGGCAGAGAAGTAATATTTAGTAAACTTTTTGCGGAGTAACACTTCGAGAGGTACTCATCAGAAGCAAGAGAAAGTGTTCCTATATGAACCGGGGATATTTTTTTAATTAAAAAATAAATAAAAACATGGCATTAGTGATAATTTCTGGTCACACTTGGAATGAAATTCTAAGAGTATTTTTGCTTTTAATAAATATTATTAGCTAAACTTTTATTTTCAAATATGACTGGAATTAAGGGCTTTTCGGAAAATTATCATACAAAGCAGATTATTCCTTATACTATCCTCTCTGACATTAGTCACTAGGATTACCAGAAAATCAATGAACTTGTATAACGTATTAAATGCCTTTAATATACGCAATAAATTTGTGCATTTTATATAGCATGACTTTGGTTAATACACTCAAAGGAGGGGAGTACTTCATTACTTGCGTGGGTTATCATCCAGAAATATGAAGGTCGAACAGATCGGATGTTTTTCCGAAGGAATAGTTTCGCCGTGTATTATGAAAGAATACTGAAAATTGCTCCCTGGCCTGCCTGGGCGAAGTCTCATCTGTTGAATTGATCTGATCGGAATAATATTTGGGCAGAAACGAATTGAGGACCAAAGGAAAGTGTATTTATTGTACAGTGTGTACCGCTTCACTTGCTCTGGGAACAAAAAGAACCCAAACGAACCAACAGGTCTCTGTTGAGATTACAGTGCATTACTATCTGATATTATCTTAACCTCACTATGTATAATCCACCCCTTATTATAATTTACGATGGCCCTCAATTCGATGCATGTTTTAAGGGTACCCAACCATCGGTCCTCAATTCGGTAATACCAAAATATTGAAGATTTCTTTGAGAGGTATTCTCAAAGAAACCTGATATATTTTGCAGATCAAATCAAGAAAAGTTATTATTGCTTTAAAAATCTGCACTTATCTTGCCATAGCCGATAATCTGGCCTTGACTGTGTTTCTCCTTAGAATTGTAAATTTATGATCAGAAATTAAAATTTATGTAGAACGGCAATGATAATGGTGAAAGTCGATTGTTTGTTCTGAGGATATGAGAGTAGTGTGTATAGGATTGTTGTTATGAATCGTGACTCCCAGGTGCAAACTATTTCATTGTTCTGGTCGTTCTATATAAATTATTTTCTGAATACAGCTCTGTAGGTGCAAAAGCAGGTCAATTTTTAGAACGATTTTTCATGTGTTTACATGATTTTAGCCAGCGAGCAAGTGACCAATTATCTGTTAGCGAGATTTAACCTTCGAGCCTGGTATTTTCATGGTAGAAGTGACTAATGCCCATCATTAGCCATGAATTGATAAGCCCTTCTCTAAATGCCAATTCTTAATTTTTATTGTTAAATTATCGTCTCCCCGTAAAATGAATATTTTATTTGTATAGTTAAATTATATTTTGTTTTAATTTATCTGCCCAAAAGACAGTTGTAAATAAGATTAAAGCGTTGGGATTGATATTTGCATGGCAATTGCCATCAGCTGAATTTTTCATGATGGAACGAGATAAAAAAAACTTTTGGTGGGTATTTTCAATAAATTCAAAATTTAAATTATGACATGTTTCGATAACAATGAAGATGACTAAAGACTAAAATTTAAAGATATTCAAATTTCTACTGTAGTGGAAATATCGAGCAAAAACAAATAGCAAATTTTGTTTTTTACTTCGTTCAAGATTAATTGAATCGTGAATGTCGAAAAGAGACTCTGTAATAGACCGAGATTATCTTTATGATGGAAAGGGGCTCATCACTGATTTTGTTATCACAATATACGATCGTGATAAAGGGTCAGAAGCAGACGTAGAAGAGTACTTTGTTTTCTTTTTCGTAATAATTATTTTTGAATAAAAAGAAAATGTTTTGTTTAAGAAAATGAATGATTTGGTTTTCAAAAATTAAACGTTCTGCTTTGTTTATAAAACCTTTCCAGATGCGGCATACATTTCAAAAATAACTCATTTCGGAAAACTAAGAGCTATTGTCTTCATATAATTTTATTTAAAAATTGTTTTTCTATGTTGCGATGTAAACAATTGTCAGCAATTTTAGGTCTAATGGAGAAATTCAGTTTTTAGTAGGTATCTCCTGAAAAATGTAAACTTTCAGACATGAGCTCTTTACGAAATTCACAATTCAATTATATTGGTCATAAATTGATAAACTCCCCTCTAGATAAGAATTCTTGATTTTGCTTTATACACACACTGAGGTCTTGAATATTTTAATTTCATAGTTAAGTGTCAATTTGATTACTGATCTTTGATAAAATGTTGATTTGACTTACTGATTATGGGGTGTACAAGAAAAAAAACATGAAAAAATGGTGCTATTAAAATGTATAGAATCGTGACGTTTCATAGTTATTAGCTCTAATTTATTTTGGATTAGACAACAATAAACTTTTCAATAAATAAAATCTAACTGTTGAATATGTTTGACTGTAACTAAATCCGATTTGATCAAGATGCTATTATCGAATATTCTATGTTTGTAAATGCTTAAAAATTGGAGGGTTAAAGTTTATGTTAATGTAAAACAAGACTGCTGATCCACTATTTTTTTACTCCAAAATAGCATATAATGCGTTAGGTTCTAAAAACAAACCTGGCGAAATTGAGTTAACTTCTATAGTTCTGTTCATCCTACGTTTGTTGTTGGGCGTTCATTTGTGGCAGCTTAATGTAACTAGAAATTTTCTTTTTAGCGTGACGGTCCATATTTAAACATATGCTTCTGTATGTGCCAGATGTAGTACTGTGATACACGAGTTTGTTGACTTTGATTTTAGAGTTTATCCTTTTCCATTTATATTCAGTTTGATAGCGAAATATGCTAATCGGGACAGTTCTCCCTGTTTCTAAAGGTATCCCCGGGAACCTTCAATATAACTTTGTCAGAAGCAACGCAAGTTGAACGGATTTTCTCTATTTCCTTAGTTTGATTTTGGCTGCCTAAACGCGTTCATTACCTATACATAAATATCAATAAATATAAATATAATAATGAACTTGACCGATATATGTATATTTCACTACCACATCACTAATCTTGACTAAGTTAGCCAAACCTAACCCATGTTTTCTTATCCATGTTTCTTTAACATAAACTCTAGCATAATGATCAACAAATTTGGAAATAATGTTCTCGCCGTTTGATTTTCAGTTTGTTGATGCTATTATCGGGATTCATGCGCGATGCGGTTGATTGTATATGACGTTTTGGTATATGTTTTTAATGTAGTCCTAGTATCTATAAGCTATACCGGCGGCTAACATCTTGTTATAATATTAATGATGTGTTAAAAGCCTTTTCGTAGTCGACAAATATCAATACAAGTGGCGTATCGTATTCGATGCAGCTTAGACCCATCGATTCCTAAATTAGATTTATTTACACCAGGTATGAACGACTATTTACATACCGTCAGGATGTAAATAGTCGTTCATGCCTGGTATAAATCCAATTTAGGAATCGATGGGTCTATGCTTTTTCGGGTCTATCCGGTTTTCTTTTTTATGAGTAATAATAATCACAAGATTTGGCCATTTAGGCGAAATATTCTCCTGTTTTTGACCACTTGTTGAAAAGCACTCCAAGAGCCCTACCAGTTTTTATCAACCTACTTTAAAAGCCTTTATAATGATCTCCACAATTGGAGCCTTCTTATTTATTTAAACATGGGCAAACGTTGGTCGTTGACAGACTAACAGAGTACTTCCAATAATTTATGGGACCGCATGCCAGGTTGCCTAGCTCTTTAATCATAGTACATGGGTTTCAGTGTTTTTCTTACTTTACAGATTCGTGAATTATTACAATAATCATTCTGTTACGTTTGGGCAGCCTTAATAAATGCATATGCGAGTTTATTTTACCAGATTATTTTTATACATTAGAAAAAGCTAACAACCCGATATCCAACTACTGATCTCCTTTGTTCTCACTTACCCGGCGAAAGCGCGTGTGTCTACCTTTTCTACTTTGAGATGATCCCTAATGGGTGGGAAGTCATGTTCGCGGCCAGTTAAAATGTACCATGGATTGGTGTTTCAGGCCTGTCCCTGACATACCCATTGTTACCTGTTATCTCAGTTTGAATGACTGACTTATCCGACTCTCGAAGTGGTTCATATGCTATCTTGCTAACAGTAACTCTCTCTCTCTCTGGATGTTGTGTTCTTGTCATTAAAACCTTCTTCTCTTTCCTCTTTGGGCAATCTGCTAATAATCTGATTACTATGTCTTTTCCATAGTTGGCTTGATTTGAAACGACACAAGTAAACCGTTTTTCCTATTCTTCTTTCGATTATGGCTTCTACCCATCCCTTCTTGTTAACTTCTCTATAATCTCGCGCCATAACACTATCTCCCCTTAAAATCTCGAACTTTTCCTTTCTTTGAAATTATTTGACGTTCTCGAGCTTTAATCATATTTTCTGTAGCCTCTCTTGCTTTTTCTTAACTTTGCTCTGTATCTGGGCTTTTCCTTATTTGATCGGGAATCGTTCTTAACTTCCTTCCAAACATGAGTTCTGCAGGACAACACTTTGTAGTACAGTGGTTTACACTGTAATTTAAGAGAAACCTCTGGACTAAAATGTCTGCGGTTATATTCTTGTTTGTTCGATATTTAATTGCAGCTCTTAAATGTCTTTACCGAATTTCCAGCGGCGCCATTGCTTTGTGGATTGTACGGTGGAATAGTTATATGTTTATTATCATTTTTAACGAAAAATATTTACGTTTCGGCAGCTATGAATGGCGTTCCATTATCAGTGCAGTGGTTCGGGCAATCCAAAACACGAAAAGATTCTCCTTCAGTTGCTTCAACAATTCTGTGGATGTCATATTAGGGACGTGGACCCCCTCCGGCCATTTGCTAAAAGCATCAGTCAATAACAGATAATTATTCCATCCAAATTGGAGGTAGTTAAGATGAACTCTCTGAAATACTCTTGTTGCCAGTGGCCACGAGGTTAGTCTACTTTTAGGAGGTTCCGTCAATGTCCTACAACAAGCTATACATGATTTTACCTTCATTTCCAAGGCTTTGTCCAAACCTGGCCACCACAAGTACGATCTAGCCAGCTGATTGGTGTTTACAATTCCCAAGTGACTTGTATGCAGCAGTTCCAGTGCTTCTTCTCTTAGGCTTGCCGGTATGGCCCCCACAAAACAGTATCATTCTCAACAGTCTGGATAAATAATCTGCAATACAATAATTATTTTTTCCATTTATATATTCGATATTATAATCGAACCCGGACATAAATATAGCCCACCGCTGTAATCTATCTCTACTTCTTATAGGTATACCTTTGTTTTCTCCAAACAGTCCTAGAAGCGGCCTATGATCACAGCGAATAATAAAATGATGTCCTATTAATAACTGCTGAAAATACTTAAGTCCAAATATGATGGCTGCTGCCTCCCTGTCGATGACTGCCATTTTCTTTTCTGACGGAGCAAGAGTTCTTGATGTCATGCCTATTGGTCGTTCTGTTCCATCCGTTTCTCTATGCAGCAGTACTGCACATAAACCATCATCTGAGGCATCTGTCTCTAAAATTGTTGTTTTTTTTAGGGTCAAAATACGTCAAAACACCTTGACTAATCAATTTTTTTATTAAGGAAAATGACTGGTGACACTTATCACTACAACCAACTTTACTTTTACCATTTGCTTTATTTTTTAGCAAATTTTTAATTGGAGGCATAATAGTAGCCAAATTTGGTATGAATTTCGAGTAATGCTGGACTAATCCACAAAAATATCTTACTTGTGTTACTGTCGTTGGATTTTCAGTATTCTCTATCGCTGCCACTTTTCCTTTGCTCTTCTTCAATCCATCCTTGCCAATTATATGCCCCAAGTACTCTACCTGCTCCTCTAGGAATGTACATTTATCTGGCCGAACTGTCAATTCAGCTTCCCTAAGTCGTTGCAAATCTGTTTCCAAGTTTTTCATGTGCGTCTCCATATTCTCACCTGCTATGCAGATGTCAGCAAATACAGCCACACCTGGCAGGCCTTGGAGTATCTGCTCCATTTTCATTTGGAAAATGGTACTAGGTGGTGGCACACCAAATAGCATCCTGCGAGGTTTGAACTACATGAGTAGTAAGCGTCATCGCTTCTTGGGATTCATCATCTAATAGAAATTGTGTATAAGCTTTATTCAAATCAAGGTTAGAAAATATTTTGCCTTTCGAAAAACTATCAAAGATTTCATTAATTCGCGGCAATGGGTAATGTATTGTTTTGTCTAAGCATTTATTTGCTGTTGCTCTACAATCACCACAAATTCTTACCGTTCCGTCAGCTTTTTTTACTGGTACAATATGGGTTGCCCATCTTGATGTCATTACCGGTTCCAAAATACTTTCTTTTACCATAAGTTCAATTTGTTTTCCTACTTTACCTTTATAAGCCAAAGGAACAGGCCTGTGTTTTAGAAATATAGGTGTTTTGTCTTTGTTTATTGGTAAAGATACCGTGTCATGCTGGTTCGTGCCGATTTTATTGGTAAAAACTTCAGCATTTTTTTTACCAAGTTTTGTTTAATATTGTCTACCTGGTTGATACTATTAACATTAAGAGAAACATTAAACAATTTTAAAAAATCTACCTAAAAGACAGGAGCCATCTCCGTTCACTACATAAAATTTAACAATTTTTGTTTTCTCTAAGTAGCCTCTGTCAAAAAATATCCTATTGGTTTGATAATTGATCCTGTATAACCTTTTAATAAGATTTCATCTGCAGTTAATGGAAAATGTTTAAAATTGCTGTTATAAAACTTTATTCACTGAGATGACACAGGATTCAGTATCAATATCAATATCAATGTGCTGTCACCCACAGGGCTGGCGGCCCTCCATGTCGAGTTGTACCGGTGAAACGCGCGCAAGCCACCAGGATCGGACCCAAACTTTGCTGATTCATCCAATTCACCTCAGAATTATTTATACTTTCGCAAACATCCTTGCTTCTATTTGCACGGCAATTCTCAACAGACTATCCAAACTTATCAGAGTTCTCTTCACATAATCTCTCTAAGACTGGACCCTTTAGTGACAAATTCAGTTTGGCTGCACTATGTACTCTAAGAAATGTAACTACGAGATGCAGCGTGTATATAGTCGGATGATTGTGTCATATTTTGGGTACCTTCTCAATATTTTTCCAAAAGCATTTAATTAATAATGTTTTTAGTGTCCTATTTTTTATTGGTAAATAATAGTGGAATCGACCTACTTCGCTTCACATTGACCTAAGCCATAACTCCCAATTATGAGCGAAAACGGTGACATGAATTATCAAACGTCGGTTGCCAACAAATCATAAGAGTAAGTTTTTATTTGTTGAAAAATCAATTGCATTAGTCCAACGAACGAATTCAATTTCAAGTGCTTATGGCGTGACTAAATGCCATTAACATTTTGACATTAAAAGGGAATTGGTTTGATGGATTTATTATAGCATATTTAACATATAAATGTGGTTTTATTAACGCGTAAAAATTCAAAAGTATGTTGTGCCAACAAATTTTGAACAAATATCTATATTCACAAAAAGTAAGTTGTTGAAAAATAGTGTATATATATTCATACTTATTAGTTACTGCGTCTTAAGGTAATAATATATTATAAGTAATTCGATGCAAAACTAATTACAGTCCGTTACAAATTCGACACCAATTTTTGTCCCCTGTTTTCCGATGTGATTCGTAATTGTGACACCTTGTATATTAGTCGTAGTAGCTTAAAACTTACCTATATATTACTAACGTTCTTATTCAAAACCACAAATCAGTATCTGTCATAACTTATTTGATGTGTTTTTTAGTTCAAGCCGAATTTGACAAAAACAATATATTATCGAATTGGACTAGGTATATGACAAAATAAATAATGTAGATATGTCTAATTTCATTATCAATGTGATATGCTATTGTTTCTTGGACTTGTAAAGTAGAATAAAGGGAACATTATATTTTTTTGTTTTTCTTTTTTTAACTGAATCTCAAAAAAAGTTGCGTGAACTTAAATTCTATGAATTCAAAATTTAAATACATTTTGATTCGACTCGAAATTTGTATTTTTAAGAGTTTAGTCGGTATTCCTCTATCTTTGAAATGCATGCCATTATATTAATATAGTTAATTTTGATTTAGGTTATCAGTTGTAATTGTAAATATAGATATAGTGTAAGACTCAAATGAATAGTTTTTTTTGTATCTCTATGTATAGACAAACACCTGAGAGTCACTCGATAAATAAATATGCAAGGGAAACATCATATTATTTATTTATCTATTCCTGATATTGTCATTGTTAGACAAAGTCCCCCGCTGTGGAATGGTTTCTAGGCCTAAGGTTTTTCTTCCTAAAAAGTTGTAGTGAGTTAGTCAGTATATGGAATTATCCAAGTTTAAAAAAAAAACGTTAGGAAGTGGCAATGAAGTTTATGGATTTTTGAAGTGAAAACTTCTTTTAGCGCCTTCAGTGCGCTTTTTCCTGGGTAGTGAAAACAAGTGACCTGTCACGCTCGGGTCTTTAGCGCTCATTCGGGTAAAGTCGGCTCTCGAGAGAAAGAGACACAGTGGAGTCATAAAACATTCCGTAAAAATCTCTAGGCGGATCCAACACACCTTTTACACAAACGGCTAGATGTCGGCAGCGGACTATACTGACCAATGAACTTATTAGTTCAGGCATATTTAAAGAATTAAATCAAAATTGTGTGGGATATAATTTTAATTTTCTTTTTTTTTTGCTAAGAGCTCGTGATTTGCATTTCTTCCATAGCATGAAATCTTTATTTATCAAATGTTTCAAAAATTATATTGTTTCTATACAGTGTGTCTCACTTAAGAGTGTTGCTTCATTATAATTATTTTGTTTTCTGTCACCAGAAAATTTTTTTATTTATATCTTTAAATGCAAGGCCATCTACTCTGCTAAGATTTATGAAAAAAAAAATGGAAAAATCATAGTAGACATTAAATTTTCAACAAATTTTATTAAATTATTTTAAAAACCCGAAAAATTTGCCATTGCCGAATTGAGGCATGCATTAAGGCTGCAGGCGGTTTGATAGAACTTATTTTTTGCGTTGTATTTATTAGGTATTAATTTGTACAAATATGTTTCAGAAAGCTAAAATTAAAATTATAAATAATGTTTAAATTTTTGTTTTTTCCCCTCAACTAATTTTTTTAGAACTTCGGATTCAGAATTTTTCGATGATTTAAAACAAGTTGATAGAATTTTTTTAAAATAAATTGCTTACTATGATTTTTCGATTCTTTTTTCATAAGATTTTGCATTTAGATGGTCTTGCGTTAAAAAGTGGAAAATAATATTGTGGTGTTAAATAGACATTGATGACCTGTATCTTTTGAGAACCGTTTTATTTAAATCGAACAGAAAGCAAAATAATCAAGGCCGAATTTAGGGGTGTTTGGGGTGTTCAAACACCCCATGAAATTTCAGATAATTTAATATCTAAAACAGGGATAGCCAAAACGTCGACCGGTCAACAGCGTAGACCATTTTGGTAGCCCGCTGCAGGACTAAAGTCAATTGAATTGATTGAACCCTGTTGCGTTGCAGTTGCAGCGCTCGCGATGGATGCAGCGTGTCTGTCGCGACTGTCTGACAGGCATTGCTGGGGGGGCGGGATGAGGCGAGCCAAATCCTGGGTACATCTGCCGTGAAAATATCTGTAAAACAGGAAGATCTCCGCCACACGTCTGCGGTGTTCCAGACTATTCAGATCCCGGGTCAACTCTGACAGATCTCTTCTAAATGGAATCTAGCAGCTTTAGGATGTGCTTAGGTGCGGCAGCCCAGATGTGTGAGCAATAACTGTATGCACGGTCTTATTTGCGCTTTATAGAGCAAGAGTAGCTGCTGCGGTGTATACAGTTTTTTGTTGCGAAATAGGGCACCAAGCTTCTGCGAGGATGATTTTGCGATGTTAGCGACGTGGTCATACGAAGATATATTGCTGTTGACCGAGACGCCCAGTAGTCCGAATGACGGAAATACCGATCCTGCCATAATGTCAGGGCCCGCCATATTGGCTTTCTTGGTAAACGTGGCTGCTTGGGTTTTTGTTGCAGTGAACTGGACCAAATTTCTGTCGCCCTGAGGAACAGAGTTGTTGAAAGTATTGCGCCAAACTTACAGACAATAACTGTAATTTTTAATATTAAATATGGTTGAACTATTGATTTAAATATATATATATATATATATATATATATATATATATATCATTGACCTCGAGGATTAGACTCATCAAGTCATTCATAAATCGTTTTGAAATGAAATCAATCATAAGCTCTCAGGAAAAATGATTTATATCCTCCCGGCAACACCGCACTAAGGTTACCTGTATAGAAATTCTTGAATGCCAGAGGCGTCACCTTATTAAAAGTTAAAAAATAAAAATAAAAATTATCGAAGTAAAATTTGGCTGTTGCGGGCGTGTGAGAATTTTTAAAGTGAAAAATTCTTTAGGCGCGTTCAGCATTTTTCTTGTGGGAGTTGAATGAGACTGAGCCGTCACGTAACGTAACGCTCCTTCTACTAGGATGTTCCCGTATAGGTAAAGGGCTGAAATTTTCAGGGGATGTCGCCGGAGTAAAAAAGAAGATCCTGGACGAAAACAGGACCCTGTAACCGCCCCCTCCCCCCCGTTTAGCCAGGGAAGGGGGAAGAAGGAAAAAGTTAATTAATTGATTTCGGGAGAACGGGAAGAGGTAAGGGGTTGAATTTTTATGGTAGGTGCGCCCCATGGGGGG
>MU182121.1:290322-363140 GCA_016904865.1 Pissodes strobi | reverse complement strand
ATACAGATGCGAAATTTGAACAATTTTGGACAAGCCGAACTTAACTTATTTAAATCAAATTGCAGCTAATTTTTTATTAAAATTCAACAGATAATACTGCAGACACCAGCATTAATTAAACTTGTCAACCTATGATTTGTCACTGTCAAAAGTAATTTGAAAGTAAACTACCGTTTGCAAATTTTATTTGACATTGACAAATCATAGCTTGACAAGTTTAATTAATGCTGGTGTTTACAGTATTACCTGTTGAATTTTAATGAAAAATTAGCTGCAATTTTATTTAAATAAGTTAAGATCGACTTGACCAAAATTGTTCAAATTCTGCATGTGTATTTACCATACAGAGACCTTGAAAAAGCCTCCTTACAACTTTGCTCTAAAGTCAACAGGAGAGCAAATATTTGGGCAGTTTAAAATTTGCATGGGATTTCGTATGTTTCCAATCACGATGCACCACCCGGTATATATAAAAGATTTATAGAAATAGAGAAAGAGATATATTAAGTTGTTTTTCCTTAGCCGACATCCTAATATTCAGTTACTTTATTTTATTTTTCGTAGAAAAAAATCGTCGACATTTAATTCTTAAGTTCCATCAAATATTTATTTTCTTCAGAATTCTGATTTTTAAGACGAGGCGGCGTTACTTGTTATCGGAATCTTTTAAAGTTCTAAGTGTTCGATTAGCCTTTCTTTAATTATTGTAGCGAAAATATTAATGACATTATTTCCTTACCCCATTTCTTCATTATACATTTTATTTAAGCCTTCTGTCATTAATAAATGTATACGTTTGCACATATTCCAGCTAACAGCATTGACTACGTATACGACACGAAATTACGATCCATTTAAACGGATCCGATAGAACCGGATTTCAATCAAACCCGTATTTATCTCTTTTTGATCAATTCCGATCCAATAAAACAAAAAAAAAAGGTATCTAAAACAAAAGATGGAGCAACGTAAAAGATGGATAAAGGAAGATCTGTTCACTTAACCCAACCTATCAACCTTATTATTTTTCATTATTTCCTTTCTTGTGTGGTTTTTGCTTTTATTTCCATTTGATATGTCAAAAATAAAAGATAAGTGTTATTTCACAATATTTGTCAAGCTTCTAAAGGACTTAAAAAAAAGAACATAACCAAAATACCAAACAAACAGCTGTTGGAGTTAAATGTCATTTCGATTCCATTTTTAAATCCGTCTTTATCGCTAAATAAGCATTTTTAGATCGCATTCAGCCAATTCAATCCTGAAAATTAGATGTCAGATCCGCTCAAAATTTCAATTTGGACCGTGTCTATCGCGACTTTCAAGTGGATGTAACTCATGTAACTGCATCAGATCGCATAGAGTTTCACGTTGTATACGTAGTCATTGTCCAAACATGTAATAATATCATGAATACAATGCCCACATTCGGTGTATTTTAAAGTGCAATTATTGCAATCTATGTTAGTTTTCTGGATAATATAAATTTGTTCACTTTCAGAACTGAACACAACCATCCTTGTAATTTTTTAATTTATATATTAGGCTTGTCTTGTGCCTTTTCGAATTTCTTTCATTTTATTTGAAAATTTCCGTTTATGTTGCGATATTAACTCATCGAACAGGCGTTTGACTTTCTTTCCGCCACAGAAAATTTGCTTGATGGTCCGATGCATGCGTTTGATCATCCATGTCAGACGTAAAATATTTTGGGTGCCATTTGCGGTAGACGGCATTTTTAGTATTGACCGCTCTTGAGCACTGCTTCTATGGCTCTTCAATTTCTTAGGGAATCGAAGCATCCGAGTTGCTGTTGATGGACATCTCTCGGAAGAATTTAAAATCAATGCCGGAGTTCCTCATGGGTGTAAATCATCTCCCACACCGTTCCTGTTCTATATCAACGATCTCTTAGACAGGACAAACAATAATTATTCTATTTACAGCTTGCAGACGACACCACTCTTATATCTTCATTCATGTCGCGGGCTGCTATGACCGATGCTCGTTCCCAACGCGCGCGAAAAAATCAGATTGCTGCCATCAATGAGGAGATGAACGCCATCGTGGAATGGGGTGAGGGAAACAATGTCCAGTTTAACGCAGGAAAGACTCAAGCAGCTGTCTTCTCAAAAAAAGCAAACACCGCAGGACCTGACTTCTCAATGACAGGACAAACACTGACTCTTGGCCTCATTCATAAACTTGCTGGGCATCAATGTAGAAAACAACATATCTTGGCGTAATCACGTCATCAAAATCGCCAAGGCAGCAGGACAAAAACTAGGAGCACTCTATAGAGCAAAAAAGTTGTATATACCTCATCAGCTCTTACTGCTCTATAAGGCCCAGATAAGCCCATCTTTGGAATTCTTCCATGTGTGGAGCTCAGCGCCCAAACTCTTGCTCAAGATATTAGACTCCATCTAGAGAGCAGTCCGTCTTGTGGATGACACAGTTGACTAAAGACCTTAATAGCCATGAACATCAAAGAAAAGTGGCGGACCTACTTCTTTACTGTCGATACTACCAGCAAAGGTGTTCGAATTCCTGATTTCGCCCAGATTTATGCCAAACAGAAACACCCGTCACTGCTCATCAATATACGATTCAGTTGCGAACACCTAGGACGTAGCTGTTACGGGACTCCTTTTTCTGGAGGACTGCTTCGCTCTGGAACGAATTTTCGAGTAACGTCTATCCCGAAAAAATCAACCTACAGCGCTTCATCCACCGTTATCTACGCACACGCACCGGTCGTTGAGTGGTATAGGATTTTCCTTATATATGTGGCATCGCTATTCCAAATGAGATCTAACTATTCCTCTAGAAACTGTCTAACAGTAGGTACTTTTGGATCCGCACCCCACCACACTCTCGTTATAACTTTCATTTGATTCATTCCTTTACTTGCTTTATTACTTATTACCTCTATACATGTCTCATCAAATTTCGCGTGTCTGTAAATGACTCACAGAAATTTAATTTCTCGAACCCGTGGGAGATCTTTCCAATTATTTTATAGCATCCAGTGGAATTTCTTGGTTCCACTGCGCATTTCTCCGACGAAATTTTAAGATTGAGTTCCCGAAGATATTCTGCCATGTCTATTTCTATTAATCTAATATTTATTCTGCTCATGAGATATTTTTATGTCCTTACCACCGAACACATTTTTTTAAACTATGCCCTTACCTTCTGTAATGAGAACGAAGTCATCAGCATACTGTAATAATTTTAAATTTCCATTAAGTAGACTATTAATTTTATGTACGTAGACGTTAAACAGAACCGAGCACAACGGTGTTCCATGGGCCAAAGTAAAATGTCTCTAGATTTTGCTTGCGCTGGATGCCCACTGTTTAAAATCTCTACCGGAGTCTTAGCGTCCCTCATTATTGACCTTCTCATAGACTCCCGCCAATGTCAAGAACTACTGCGATTGTAAAGTTTTCATTGGAAGTTTTTCTGTATTTCAATACTAACTCGGATGCTTCGATCCCCTAAGAAATTTGAAAGCCATAGAAGCAGTACTGGTGGTAGTCCGTATGCCGTCAATTTGCTAAACAATCCCTCTGTCACACCGTATCAAATGCTTTGGATATGTCGTGAGCAACTGCAAGAGATTGGCCCTAGCTCTCGATGGCTTTGGTCCACAGGTAGGTTATATAAGTAAGGAAATCTCCCGTTGATCTGTGCTTGTGGAAGCCATACTAGCGATCGCTTATGATGCCTGCCGATTCGAGATATTTTAAGCTGTTCGTTGATCAGTTTCTCCATGACCTGGACCTGCTAGGAACTAAGGCACATCGTCTTTGGTCAGTGGTGGATTGACGTCTTTGAGAAACCCTGACTGACAGCTCTGACAACTGACAAAAAAAAACCGATCCGTTTGTACAGTTGAAACGCTTGTGCTTGATCTGCTCGTTATATCCCTCCTTACTCTTGTCAATGGTCCGCTTACACTGGATCTCGGCGCCACTTGCGGTAGGAGGCATTTTTAGCATTGAGCGCTCTTGAGCAGTTTTTCCCAACTGTTATACGTTTTATAGAAGAGGGGACGAAAGCCCATACCGGCTAGGCTAACTTGAATTATCTCATCAGCAGATTCGGAGGTGTTTTGATTCCTAAAGCAGACATCTTTCCGAGGAAAAGAAGGATAAAACTCGCGGAGATCATACCACTTTGCAGTGACAACCTTTCGGGGGTACTTGTGCCTTCTATGTTTTCATAGCAAGTTCAGAGGTTGCGGAGATCAGATAAGGTTGGACGATTACGGTGTAAAGGTCAGGATTAGTTATTAAGAATAGATCCAGAAAGTTGGCAAAGTCTCATTGACGCGCTCAGGGATCCTGGTAGGTTCGGCAACCAGCTGAGTAATTCCGTGACTAATACCAAAAGTCTCGGCTTCTCTAAGCATCCAATCAATCAATAATCATATATTTAGTTCATTTCGTTTACAGTATGTCCTACTTCGCAGGTATTAAAAGAATATACATAAATCTTATGTTCCAAAGCTCCGGCTCCTTTGTTGGAGCAACGCAGAGCCACACAGCCCTATGCATAAACCATCCCTTTACGAGGGTGGTCGTTGTTATGACCCTTAATCCTACGTTTCGTAACCAGCCACACGAGTAATATTCTTTGGGATTCAATCCCTTCAATAGCGCTTCAGTGTTTCCGCTATACATAGCTAGTTGACGGCTTCAGATTTCAGGTGGTTAAATATTGGAATGTTAGAATTGTGGAGAAAAGTTTAATTAAAAAACTCCACAGCATCCCTTCACTTTACGAAACGTGCTTGCGATATCTACTTCTAGCCTGTAACGGACGGTACGGGAAACTGAACCTATATCTTATTTTATAAAATAATAATAGTTTTGATATTATCTCAGCTCTCTCTACGTTGATAACTCTATTATCAATTAAGGGTCCATTTAACAAAGAAAATTGTTAGTATTTTCACCGATTTTCTTCTATACAACACTCGTCGTCCGTTCATAGCCGGAGTTTATCGACAAAAAAACCTTGTGGTTTTCTTCGATTTGCAAATGAAGATCATTACTGACCATAACAGTTCCGACTACTGATGCAAACGAAACGGCACATAATTTTTATATATTTATTTATTAAAACAAAAATACAAATTTTATAAATGAAAAATTTTACAAAATAAATCCAACAACATTGAAAATTACATTAAGCTGGTTTGGAGTATACTGAATAAATACAAAGCATAAATAAAGATATTTCATTTTGTTTACATATATACACACTAACGTTAAGATGTGAACCTTATTTTTAAAGAGATCTAAGGTATATCCACATATGGTACACATTGAAAAACCTTTTTTAGGGCCTAAGTCACGATATTATTCCAAATCCTAAAGCTGTGTAGTTAAAAAATTACTTAATCCGAGTAAATAAACGCTATTTATTGTTTTTCACTCTTATGTTTACTTTTAAATTACAATAATGACGTAGAATTAAATTGCACATAAATTTCTAGAAACACAATCCGAATTGGACTCCTCTTTTTGTCTACTTTTCTTGCAAAACAAACCTCAGTAGCTTCCATTAAACAATATGACCTAAAAGGCCCAATTCGGTTTAAACAGAGTCTAATAATAGCACTTCAAGCTTTAAAGATGATAATATTCAACTAAACCTATGAACGGGAGTGAGTTCATTAATTTAAAAAGTTATTACAAAAACGCAACTTAATAACATTATGCAATCAAACGAAAGTTCTATTTTGACACGGTCTAACCAAGATTTCCTAATCGACCAAAACCGTGAACGCTTCCGTTCTATATTTAATGATCTTGCATAGATTTACGTTAATTAATATTCACCGTAAACCATTTTATTAAAATGTATCGACAATTTAATCAATCGTAATGCAAGGGTTATAGATGGCTTCTATATCGTGTTTAAATATATAACCCACTATGAACATTTCGCTCCGCGTATCTTTCGCATTATGATTCAATCTGACAGGGGTTTGTCAAAGTGTGGTTGGGGGGTGAAAGAGAGAGAGACTAAACCATGGTTATGGCACAGCTTTGTGTATAAGCTGTGGTTAGGGTTCCGAATTCGCAGAGCCACCGAGCACGTCACGTGACCTTTTATTGAGAGATAGGTATAAAAATTTCCAATCCATTAAATTATAAATAAAAGATGCTCAAAAAGGAAAAATACCCTATGTGGTTTTTGGTATTAACGGATTTTTAAATGTTCAGCAAATTCTCAGGTTTCTAGCAGAAACGTGCCAAAAAGATTTTCTATGGGAAACAACGTGCTGTAATAGCTTGTGCAATAGTGGTAAGTGATTTTATACTGTAGAATTGTTTATTATTGGGGTTACTGGGTCCGTGGCAAGGGGCAAGTGGGACAGTCTATGGCCCAATTACCCCTTAAGCCCCTAAAATATATTTAATTTATAGAAATAGTGTTTTTTCAGAAATCATGGTGCGCACATATAAAAGAAAGGTGTTGGATATCGATGATGTCACGAATGGTAACAAATTCATACGAGGGACAGCTATAGCGTACAGCATTCCTCGTACCACCCTCAAACATTATATAGATGAAACCAGAGGAAAGGGGAAACAGGGTGGAGGTGTTAAGTCTTGCCTTACCGAACAAGAAGAACTGAAACTAGCAGAATGCATCAGAGAGATGGAAAAAAATTGTTTTGGGCTTTCCAGAAAGGAAGTTATGGATCTTGTTGAACGCTTCAATGTGCAAAACCAACGTCAAAACCAGATTTAAAAATGACAGACCAGGCCAAGACTGGTTCACCAACTTTAGGATGAGGCATAATTTGTCTAAAGAAACCACGGGGCATTAAATACGTGCGTTGTGATCAATCCAATCCTTGCATGGTGTATCGCTTTTTTGACAGACTTACTGATGTTACAAAGGAGCTAAATCTAATAGAACTTCATGCAACTTCTTTTTGCCACGATCCTTAAAAGACCAAAATAGTTGGATCAAAGGGTGTTTCAAGTGAAAGGAAAACTGCATGTTCTGTTCGAGAAAATACCACTGTACTAATGTGTTGTTCGGCAGCAGGAAAATCTTTACCGCTACTATGCGTATTTAAAGGGAAATATGTGATGGAAAGCTGGATGGGCGAGACAGATATGACACAAACCGCTGTTTCTAACAGTGACCGCGATAGGATGGAAACCAAGTTATTTTTAATTGGTTTAAAATAGGTATTTATGCAACAAGTGTGTAAAGTGACCCTTTTTTATGAATGGGAATATTGTCGCATGAGCCGTAGGCGAATGCGACAATCCCATGAATAAAAAAAAGGTTACTTTACACATGAGTAGCATACGAAATTTTTTCTACTACTGAAAAATATATGAAAAAACAAAAATATTATTAAATTACTTGACGCACTAGTGCGTATAATAAATTATTATATATTATTTTACGCACGGCCCTGAATGTCAAAAATATCTCAGATTTACTTAAGCACTAGTGCGTAAAATAACTTATTTTACGCACTGCACATTAAAAATTACAATTTTACGAACCTTAGAGAGTGCGTAAAGTGAGTACTTTACGCACGGTAGTAGAAAAACGTATTTTTAACACATATTGGGCCACTGAGATCATTGCTGTTTATTTACGATGGTCACGTCACTCATATCTCAACAAAATTAATTATGTATGGCCCAAGAAAATCAAGTGGTAATTATAAAACTACCGCCCCACACCACACAACTTTTACAACATTTAAATGTTGCAGTTTTCCAAGGTATGAAGTCATCGTGGGATAAAGAACTTTGCAATTGGCAGCGACAAAATCCAAAAGCTGAATTTGTACGAATTTTATCCTTAGTTGTAAAAGGGATGCCCACAGCAAATATTATAAATGCTAGAGGAATTTACGATGAAGAAAAAGGTGGTCAAAATAAAGATAGAATTTCCCTTACTGCGTTTAAACCCGATGATTTGCGAATATACCAAGCTACCCTGCCTTCCCAGTCCCCACCAGCAGCATCTACTTCAAAAATGGCTTCCCCGTTCCAACTCTCAGTCGATTGCAAATGTCGAGGAAAGCCCTCTAGTACTTCCCAAAATTTTCAGCAAGCTCAAGAGGATCCTGAAACAGTTTCAGAAGAATGTACCTCCAACATGCCCTCCAATTCCAAATCAAATGAGCGTTCAGAAATCAATAAGCTTCGGGGTATCCTTCTCGAAATGTTTAAAAAGGATACCAGTCAGCCAGTGGAAAAAAAAAGGAAGAGACTCGTCACAAAGTGTGAGATAAGTAATGGTTAAATCTTCATCTAGTACTTACACTATTTTGGCCTTCAACTTAGTGGTTAATAATGAGATTTGGGCTTAGAGTTGTACTAGGAATAGCAACAATAGAAATGGATTTATAAAGTCGAAAAGTTCGAAATTTTGAGATTAAGTTGGCAGTTTTTCAGGAGTTAGTTCAATTTATAAATTTAGTTGGAGAAAAGTTCGCTGATTTTCAGGAGGCTTTCAAAGTTCAGAAATTTCGTTCCAACCAATTAAAAAACGGAAAAACTTAAATAATTAATTTCAGGAGACCGGGAAGAGGTACGGGGTCGAAATTTTTATGGTAGGCGGGCTCCATGGGGGAAGGTGCACCTTTGACCATACGGGGGAAAGGGAATCAAATTTAAGGGGGGATTTTGGGGGAAAAGTCGTTTTTCGCCCGTATCTCTGCAACGAAGGCTCGGATCGAAATTCTGACAAACGATTGTTGAAGTCTTCACTTCTATTGTGTGGTATTAAGCACACAGGGAATTTATTATTATTTTTTTTAATTTTGTTTTTGAAATTTTTGGCGCAGGTCCTTTTTCTTTGGTTCAGATTTGAATAAATTGATAAGAAGTTTCTAACGGGCGAAGAGGAAGCTGAAAAATTATTCGCACCAAGATTCAATCATTTTGGAAGATGAAAATACAGGCTTTTCAGATAATCCGACCGATGACAAAGACTTCGTGCTTGAAAGTGATTCTAGGTCCTATGATAATGAATCGCGTTCTCCTAGTGCGTCATCTTCCGAAGAAGATTCAAATGATGCAGTACTCTTCGCCTGATTAGCGACAAAAAAAATATAGGATCGCGTTCAAGGAAACCGCCTGCCATTTGGTTTAAGTACCCAGAATATTGGCTCTGATTCAAATGTCAGGGCTAAACTGGCAAGGAAGCGTTGTGTAGTTTTATTGGCGACAAAACCATAGAGCTATTTGTGACTGAGTCAAACAGGTTTGCTGTTCAACCTAGTGCTTCTGCAGCAGCTAACCCAAACCGGAGAACCAAACTTCCAAAATGGGTGGATATTAATTCGATTGAAATGCGAAGGTTTTTTGGTATCATATTATGGATGGGGCTTCTTCCAATGCCACAGATAAGAGGCTATTGGTCTACCAAAACTTTATATCAAAATCGTATACCTCCAATTATGAACAGAAACAGATTCGAAAGTCTTCTTTCTAGGAATGCTTCATGTAAGTGATAATGAAGGGGCAAGACCCCAAGATGATCGTCCTTACAAAATATCAAGCTTTCTGGACGTACTTCAAAATAAATTCAAGTCGTCTTACACCCTCGAAGAAGACGTATGCATCGTCGAAGGTAACGTCACGTTTCGAGGAAGAATCTATTTTAGGCAATCCATTCCCAACAAGCGACACCGCGCTAGAGTATTAAATTCAAGTTGTACCTTTCTGGAGGCTACACTTGGACTTTCAAGGTTTACACTGGACAGGAAAAAATAGATGGTGTTCCCGTTTCTAAGAACGTTGTAATGAAGTTTATTAGACGGTCTTTTGGATAGTGGTCGCACTCTCTATATGGACAACTGGTACACAAGAGTATGATTATCTAAAAGGGATTTATTGAAGGTTAAAGCCTGGTGTGACTCTAACCTCCTTGTTCTTAACTTGAGGAAAACAAATATAGTAGGGTTTCAGATGTGACATGGAGGGGCTGGTTATTGGGGATGCTGCTCTCGAGACCCGATCGGGTGCCTAATTTCTGGGCCTTGGCGTTTATTTTAGAATTGACTTTGTTTTGTTCGTGCAGGTTCGCATTATAACACTCGACAGTATTTAGATATACCACTACCGATACCATCGTCGACGTTGACCAAGAAATCCATTATTTACGAGGGCATACAGATTTATAATCATTTGCCAAACGATCTGAAATGTGCTCCCACCTTAACCCTCTTTAAGAGAAAGGTCCGCACAATGCTGCTGAGTAGGACCTATTATGGCTGGAACGAGTTTTATATTAATAGATTGTGATGTATTGTGCTTGTTTACCTGATTGATTTGTCTTGTATTTTCTCTTGTATGGTCTTATTTTCTTTTGTCTTTTGTTCTTTCGATTTTGATATCAACTCTGATTTCAATATTTAAAATTTGTTACTTTTATTTTACCTTGATTAAACAGATTAGACATTATTTGCTGTAGGAACTTGCTTTGTCAATGAGTATCTTTGAACAATAAAGCTTATTTGACTTTGACTTGACTGATTGACAGACAAGCGCACTTAGTGGGCATAGGAAGAGCGAATCATAAAGGGAATTCTCAAGATGTAGTCAAGACAAAGTTCTAGCGAAGCAAAATGAAGAAAAAACGGTAATACTTAAGTGGAAAGATAAGAGAGAAGTCATGATGCTAAGTACCAAGCACAACGACACCTCAGCCACCTTTATGAGAAAAGTAAAATAAATTACCAAACCTAATATAGTTGTCAACTACAATAAGGACAAAGCACTTATAGATCGCTCAGACCAGATGGCTGCTTACGCGCCTTTTCTAAGACGAATACTAAAATGGTACAAACGTCTACTGTTCCACTTGATAACTGCTACTACTGTATCTTTTCGAAAAAATTAATATCAATAAATTCAAGGAAGCAGTTGCCTTGAGCCTTATTGAAAACCCACTTCTCGTCACTCTACCTTAAAGGGAATCGCAAAGCAGCGTTGCGTGTTGAAAGAAGTAGCAGGTCAGAAAAGAGACACCAAAATCATGTATTAAATGCTACGACACCATGTCAGTACCTCACAATGACGCGTACGGCGGCAAAAATGCAAAAAGTAAATAAATGCCTATGTGCTTAGCTTGCTTTCAAAAGCATTTAGTTTAGATATACTTTATTCCCCCATTTTTAATATTTTAAAACCGCTACACCGTATTGTGTTTTTTCATTAACATTTTGATAATAAATATATATTTTTAACGGAAAACCAATGTTTTACTTTTTTACCAAAAAACAAAACCTAAACTAACCCAACATCTTTTCTGTTTACTTCCTGGGTCCAGACAATAGGCTCATTTTCAATTATTCGAAAATTATTTTATTCAAAAGACCTTGACATTTTAAGTTGATATACCAAAAATCAGATTTTTCTGAGAAGTATAAATCGGTGAAAATAAATAAGAAAGTGCCGCTGGAACATTGTAAAGGCGTGACGTCATAAGATATGAAGGTCGCGTTGGGATATATATTTATCTATGACAGGACAGAAACGTCAGCATTCATGCGGCGCGGTGGCGCGGATCGCGGCCTAGCAACAGAACGTGATTCTATTTTATTACGTCACATCCCCCCCCCCCCTCGAAATCTGCATATCTAAACTCTATATTTCAAGAACCGCTTAACGGATTGATTTAAAATTTTGAATATGGTTTATTTTTATGAAGTATTATGGATAGGTAATAGAAATTTGATTATTTTTTTTTTGTAATGAGCCTATTGTTTGGTCTATGCAATTCTCATATAATACTTGTCCACGGGTGGTCACATGAGCTCAAATTCCACATTGCTATGTAACCATCGGTGGGCACGCAGTCCCAATGTAGCGTCGGCTTGCATAAAAGCGTTTCTGGGCACTTATCATTATTATTTTGCTGCGTATTATCGTATATAAAGCTTTGAAACAATATTATTTTACACTGTTAAAAATATTCAGATTATTGTTATTCCTCATAGAGTTTCGGGAGCGGCCATTGCTGAAATTTAAATATTATAAAATTGGCAGAACATTAATTACGCCTAAGAAAAAACATAAATTTTGTATTTATGATGTTTAAACCTATTTTGATTTGAAATACATGTATTTCATTCTGTGCGCCTGAAATTTAGAGATATTAACCAACAAATCAAATTGTAAGACGTAATATCAATTATAACATTGTTCTAAAAAATTGATATTTGATACGGTTGCTTCAAAATATTTAAAAATAAAATTCCACATGGTCAAATCTCCTAATCTGACAGTTCTACATTGTTTCATAGTTGCGTATTCTGGCACCAAATGAATAGTATTAAGATCAGCGGGGTGCATTTCCTAAAATTTTAAGTTACAAAAATGCTCCTCAGTTTTGTAGCCGCTAACTTACTGATATTTAAATTATTCATATGGCATCCAAATACTCAAAACTGACAGCATATGAGTATCTTCAAGACTAATTTTACAAACGAGTTTACTTATAAAACGCCTATTTTAGAATATCTAAACTTATTCAATTTTCAACAACATAATATAACTTTCAGTTAAAACACACCGAGTCAGCGAAGCATTAAGCGACAAATAAAATAAAAAATAAATAAATACTGTACTTATTTATATATATATATAGAGCTTAAGCTACCTATAGCTAAACTTACAACGTGTTAATCAGATCAATTCCAAATTGTTTGTCGCTTTGGAAAGAGAAATATTTTTGCAAGTGATAAACATTCTTAAAGTACAAATACAGAGTGTTCCTTAATTGCAAGCGTGTTTCACGATCCATTCATCAGCATATATTGTACATAACAGTAGCAAATTAGAGACAAAATCAAAATACAACGAAAGCCTTTTTTGTAAGGCGAGACCTGAAAAATAATCACTCTGTATATTGTTCATTTGCAGATATCACGAAAGGTTGGTTAGCTTAAAATAACCAAGATTTGGCATATCCGCTTGAAAATAAAGAATACCCTGCAATAGAGATTTAAATTGTGAACATCGGGTTTTTACAAAAATCTAAAACGAATTGTACTTAAACCTAAGATCCTAAAATATCACAAAATGTATTTTATTCTTACAGATTTAATTCAGATTCTAATAAAATCAAAATTCAATTACAATGTTTAAGGCAATCTGAATTTTATTTGACTTTGCAAAAAACCTCTTGCTAGTTTTGCTTCACTTTTAAGTTGATAGGTAAGAGAAAAAAACTACCGAAAAACTTTCCGAACAATATTTTCCATATTTAATATTAAAATGAAACATGCGTACATACCCAGGGATCTGAAAGCCAATGTTTCTGAATGCATCATGGGCAGAATTTAACTGGCTCTTTTCATACAACTTTACACGTGCAGACCTAAGTCTCAAAGTAACAGCTTTAAACACTGTAATATCAATTAAGCTTTCGTAAAAAAACTAACAAAATTTTGACAAAATTACACACGTTAAAATAATTCGAAATATACAAAATCAAACAAGTATTTGTCATTATTACAGACTAGAATTACTTGGCACTCCAAGTTATTTTTAAGACGACTCAGTCTTGCAGAATATTGCGCTGGGCTAGTTTTTCAACGTCTCTTTCCGTAAGTAAGAGAAAGTGTGATATATTTACAGATCTGCAAATTGTAGGTGCATTTTTCTGTAATCTCACTCTTAATATATAATATGCCAAAATCTAACACGAAAGTGATTAAGAAAGTTTGTTCATAACATTTTAGTTTCATGTGCTTCTGAGTTATGCTACAGGTATTTCATTTATCGTGCTATCTTTTGCGAACCTGTAAATTTTTGTATTCTTCCTATATGAAGAAAAAGTAAAACAACATTGTTATAAAAAAATTACATAGTAAACATTATATTAGAAGTCGCAATACTATACATAGTGATTAAATTGCAAACATAGACTCAAGGATTGGAAGATTTGATATTTTTTTAAATATAATACTGAATTAACTTAATATCTTCAATGTAACCTAACATACTAGGCCTTTTTAAAAAATGTATTGGCATATTTCACGACAAGATATTTCTATCTCTATTTTATAAAAAATACTTGCAAATAAAAATAGTCTTCTTTAATTTTAGCAAAACCCCACATAATCTTTTCATATCAAGCAGCAACAATATAGTGCCAAACACTGGTCAAAATACCCAAAATGTGTATTTTCAAGAGTACAAGTGCACATTTAAGATATACTTAACATATTGCATTAGCACCTACGCAATTGCAAAGCATGTTTCATTCAAATGGCAACTGAGTATTACACGAAAATGGTTATATCACATTTATTGTCTCATATATGTTTTAAAGTTGAAATCGACTTTTGGTGCTTTTATGCTTTAACATCACCTAAAAATCCTAAAATTAAATAATCTCTTAAACACATTCTGAATATCACATACTACTGAGACCAGTCGATGTTATTTATAGTCTTTGCATGAAAACGATTTTGCCAGCCAGCGACTTGAAAAACCACAAATGTATATGGCACAAAAATAATGTACATCATACAGGTAATTCAATTCAGCTTTTAAGATTTCACATAACAACACTGCAACATGCACGCCACTAAATTTACTTATCAGAATTTAGCGTCAGTTAAAACTGTAAGCACCAAAATCGATTCAAAAAGCTAAAAAATCTGACACCCATCTACTAAAAAACATCCCATCACACAGTTACATCTAAGTTTTTAAAAACGTTAAAGCTTTGGGTACTTTTTTGTAATATGGAACCACACATATGTTTAATTTCTTTTAAAATTACATAAAGTAGGACATTGAATATGAAAATGGACATAGGCGGAAATCGCCATGCTCGTTGATATTTGAAAAAGATACAACATTCACCTATTCTACTACCATTGCTAAATGTAACCATTACCGGTTTACATCTACTTCTCTTCGTCCAAAATGTAAAACTGTCATTAGTATCGAGATAAAGTCTTAACAGTGCTGTAAATTGAAAAACAACAACAGTTTTATAATTTGCAGATAGGGTAACTTTTGACACTTCCCATAGCCGTAATTACCTATACAATAACAGTGTTCTCTTGTTCAATAATGTCACTTATCGATAGATGTAAAAATACAAAGACAAGATCATAAGATAGTTGTCCAATAATGACAAGTGCTCAAAATTAGCGTACATTTCCGTTTTAACTAATTTCTTAAAGACTTGCTACTAACACCAAGGCATCATTAAAAATGATTAACAAAGAGATCTGAACGACCTTTACCGAGCCTTGTCAAAGCAAGTTGTGCGTTGGTATAATTGTTTTAGTCCAAGTTAAACACGTCAACAATCATCTTCATTCCATCACAGCGTTGTCCGCTTTGCGATAAAAAATATTCCTTCTTCTCGTTATAAAAATCTACTCCTATTAGCAACGAACCATTTTTTTAGTAAAAATACTGGTTTCAATTTCGACTCACATGTATTTATGAAACCCTTTAGACCATAACAAATGCCTCTTTTCCGCAGAACAAGAATGGATACTGATCGATCATGGTTTGAACAATATCCTCTAGATATGGTCGCATCTGCTCGAATCGCCCCATATCGCTAAACTCTATAGGCAACAAAGTAGGCCACCAGCAAATCGCCATGTTTTTAGAATCCATGCTGTTCAATTTCGAGTTCTCTGTTATCTTAACAAAGTGCTGAAACATGAACTTAAGAATAGCGAAATTGATTGGGGGTAACTTGTCAAGCATTTGTCTCAATGCCAAAAGCCTGCAGCTTCTGTCTGCCTTGACTTCCATGTTGCCTGTTGTTGTAACCATCGGTTTCATTCTAGTTCCCGCGATTTCCTCCATCTCTGCAAGGACATTTTCGTCAAATAAGGGAGGCAAACGCTTGGAAACAAAGTCTTTTAGTGCCGTAGCTACGGCGTTCACCGGAATGTCTAGTTCGTGAATGTCTACATTTGAGTCTTCCTCAAACTTAAGGAATAACAGATCTACGTGGGCTCTGTTCCCTGGCACCCGATAGATGCCCTCTGAATCTAAACCTTCCGCTTCTATAAACTTGACGCATTTCTCCATGAAAATAGGAATGTAATTTTTGTCCGACTGGATGTAGTCAGTTAGCTTCGACGGAACTCCACTAGGCAATACAGCCGCCTTCTTGTTCGTTTTTTGCTGCCTTTTTCTATCTTTTTCCTCTGCAACTTTCCGCAGCTTTTCTTCCTTCAGCCTTCTTTTCTCCAATTTGGAATCGTCTTTGGCCTTTTGTTTCTCTCTCTTTCGCAAAAGCTTTTCTATATCCGTTTCCTTTATCCTTGGGAACATCCCAAACATGGGGGAGTTGTTATCCCTAGGAGAAGAAACATCTAAACTAGATTCATCATCATGCATGAACCCATAAGAATTTGCTTGGCCAGTATATAAATCTAAAGAATTCAGCATGTTGAAACTATGTGTATTTGGCATATCGGGAATGCGTTTCTTGAGACTTTGGCTTCGTTTTTGCGCGAACTTCATTCGGATGTCTGTGATGTTGGCAGGAGGGAACTGTTCAGTGTCACTCACCTCAGAAGAATCGGAGTTTGATTCTGTCGCGATATTTGCTTTATCATCTCCCTCAACTGAAGGGGAATGCATTGATGGCATAGTAAAAGCTCCTAACTGCGGTACTCTAGGTGGCTGCACTGGAATAGCAATACGTTTTTTTCTTTGGCGCTTATGAGTACCCCCTTTTCTGTTTACTTTGGAATACACTTCGTTAGCTCTCTGTCGCCTCTCTAGGCTAGACCATTCGCTGTCTGAATCAGAATAACTAGGTTGTCCCTTTTCTCTTCGTTGCCGCAATTTAGACTTTCCACTTATCGCGTCCTGGACCATGGTATACATGTACTCCGAGTCAGGAGGATACATATGCACCATGTCCTTTACCTGAGCATATTCACACCCCAAATCCACAGGCTCAGGAGTAGCTAAAGGCGCATTACCAAAATTTGAATCATTCATATTCATGCGCGCAATTGCTTCGGTCACTGCAGAATAGTTCTTCATGTTAAGCTTGCCAGGCTGTTTTAATGTTTGCGAAATACCTTTGGAACGTGACTTAGAGACTGGCATGTGCCTTCTTCCTGTAGTAAATGCATGTTGCTGATAGTTGCTCCATGCACTTCCTGGTATGGACATTGGACTGTCACCATAGTTCACATCATCTAGACTAGTTTGAGAAGACATCAAGGATTTCTTGGAATATCTGGAACCAATGTTATCAGGGGGAGCAGGTTCAGGAGGGGTGGCTGGAGGAGGATACACTTGTAAGCCAGAGTGATTATGCCGTTTCTTTCCCATGGAACCTTCACTGCCATACATGTAAATACTAGAAAATCGATCGCTGTGATCGCTTGAACTAAGTTTATCGTCTGGACCGCTCAAATCGAAATTTTCGCTCTCGCTACCCTCATTTCCTAGCTTGAGGTAATAACTTTCATTTCTAGGAGGAGGCAAAGGGCCGTGTCTACCCGTAGACCTAGACCGTTCAAGAGTACCTTCACCGCTGTCTAAGCCGGATGGTTCTTCCATATGAAAGGCTTGTTCAATTTCGGGCTTCTTTTCCCAAACTTCTTTGAAGAACGGAGTGAAAAACGCCGTTTTGGGTTGCAGAGAAGCTGAAGAAGTCATGAAATGGGCCCCCAATCTGTCAGCAGTAGAATTACCTTCTGTTATAAGCATCTGACTCATATCGTCATTAAAAAAAGCCGTGGCACTTCCAGAATCGGTCACCGCCAGTATTTGAATCGGCAAATTAGGAATGTTCATAGAGAATGCATTAAGAGTAGCTAGCGAAGCTTTTCTTTTAGTAGAATAGACAAGGATAAAGCCATGGACAAGCTCATCTCGGAATGCATTGGCACCATGGAATGATGAAACAATTACTTCTACCTTCCTCTTGGAATCTCCTAAGAATGTCTCCAAGATTACACTATGTGGAGAAGATAAAAAGCAAAACTGATGATTCAAAAGTGGAGACAGGACATTTTCTACCGAGTATGGGTCTCCACAGAACATACACATAATCACTCTGATGTCAGGTTCAACACATTCTATTACAGACTGGTTTATATTCAAGAATCCAGCTCTGTGATGAATACTCTGAACCAGCTGATGTAGAGCATCAGAAACCAGTTGTTCTTCTGTTATTTGATCTAGGGACACGTCCATGAAAGGACACTGAAGGGAATCTGCCAAGTTTTGGCCGTCCTCCTTAAGCCTTAATACTTCTTTTTCATCAGTGGCAGAATCTTGGAGGTACATCAGAACAATTGGCAACCCTTGAAAAGGTAACTTGTCATCTTGCTCCAGATTTGACAGCAATTTCTTTTCCAAACTTTCTCTAATATATTCAAAAGATTCTGCATTGGAATACACACAGAAACTTCCATGAGGTACGAAATCAGAGGTCCGAAAAGAATTATGTGGCAAACTGACATCTCCGCTAATAATTCTGTAGTCCAAACTATAGAATTGACAGTCGATTTCATATTCATCGTCGTCACATTGGGCCCTGATCTTGGCTGCCAAATTATCAGCTAGATTATTTAATCCTAATATCAGTAAATTCAGTTGGTTATTATCAGAACTCATCAGCCACTGGTTGCTATGGTTCCAAGACGAAGGTCTATGCGCTTTCGTCGCCAAAATTCTCTCAATCAACGAATCCATGCAATTGGGAAAAGCTGGACAATGCTCCCTTATAGGATAATGGATGAAACCCAAATGTTGGAAAAGAGTGAGCTTCCTGTCCTGATCTAACCTATCTAAAATTTTGTATCTAAAGTCTTCTTGCAGAGTATCTGTAATCTCTTTAATATCATCTTGGGTAATAGTGCCTGTGGGAGCAATACTTTTAAAATGATAAAACAAATCTGCATGCTCTAAAAGTAGCTCCTGGAAGTTATGCTTAGCGTTTTCAATAAGTTCTCTCTGGTGAGCATCATATATTTGCTGGCAGTCATGTTCCGATAATGCTTCGAAGCATTCCCTTCCCATAAAAAGCACTCTAACTTCGCTTAAATGCTTTCCTGGAGTGACATAACCAGTGTCTTCGAGAAGCTGTTTAAATTGTTTCTTGTATTCCAAACGTTTCTGTTCTTGCTGCAAGACGTTAATGTGGTTCTTGAAGACCATCTCGGCTTCGCTAGTCTCTAGAACGTCGAAAGGTATTCTTGTTTCATCACTGTCGGATCCTACACACTCCGACCATGGCATATCTTCCGGCCTTTCAAAGAAATATTGCGAAAAATTCGGATGACTTTTGATATATTGTTGGATACTCTGCCAGTCGGAGTCTTGAAGAGTGTTGAATCCAGGAATAAGATCGTGCAGAACGTCCGGAAGCATTTCCATGTACCTAGCGACTTGTTTTGCCATGTTTTCGTCTTTTAACTTCTTTATATGTCGCTTGAACAATCTTTGAGTTCCATCCAAGCCAAAAAGCTGAACAAAATGTATCCATTCTTTGTGGTTGTTAAGTTTCTTTTGGGTTTGTGACCAGAGAGAGTGACAATCTGTTACATGAACCCGAATAAGTCTCATGAAAGCTTCACTTGCTATGTCCATGATTTCTTTCCTGGCTAAGGCTGCTTCACTGAATGATGGGATTTTTAACCTAACTTTAGTTTTATCGATAATTTGGGCTAAAAGTAAAAAACCTAGGTCGATATTCACGTTTTCGTGAGCAGAGCTCTCTACTAGTGGAATGTTGCCTTTGTACTCGCTTCTTTGGACTAGTCTATGGGCTTCACGTACGTACATATCATTGGCTTCATCATTCTTTGTAGTGACCATCACCACTGGTTTCTTGGTTTTCAAGATATTGTTTAAAATCGCTGCACAGAAGTCCACTTGCTTCTCAATGCTCCTACTTGGCACAACGCTCACGTCGAACACGCAAATAAACCCGTCTATACTTAACCTACCGTCAGGTAAAACCTTTTGTTCATATTCCTTCTCTATACCTAATTGATTCTTACAAATATACATAAGCTTTTCAGCGGACGAAATTTTTGTAGCTGTGCAACGCTTGACATAAGGTTCCATCTTACCTCCTTTAAATGGTTGAAAAGATGCGTCATCGATGAACTCTGTCTGCTCAATTAAACTAAATTGGTAGTCGGTACCGTCTTCCAGAGACTTGATGGCTTCCCCCCAGTATAAAAAATGGTCGTTGTTCACCACTCTGCCGCTGAAATCCGACTGGCTCAGCACGGAGATGTGGTCTATGTTGTAGTCTTCAGCATGAGGCCTTATGAAGCGGTTACAGATACAGGATTTTCCTATTCCTGCATGGCCCTTGTCTTTTTCGACCCCGGAAAGGCCGACAATGGAGATGTTGATGATGCGAATTGTGTCTCCCTTGCGGGCCATGTTGAACGGTTGTTTTAGATTAGTGGAGACCTAGAAAAATAACAAAATTGTAAAAGTTTTAATATATTGATGATTACAATATTAAACCTAATATAATCGTTTTAAGTTATTATATTACATTAAATTTTAAGCAAGAAAACATTGAAAAATAAGCAGTGGACAGTCTAAATTGCACCTGACTTTTATGAAGCACCTTCCTAATATAGCCTACATGATGCTTCTATATCTGTTATTTATGAGGTTATAAAGTCGAATAACCATAAATCTTACGTAGAGAGGTTGTTTGTTACTCATATACCTATCAGATAGAAGTAATTTTAATTTGGTTGGATTAAAATATTGGTGGAGTGTCATATGCAGAGGCGAAGGAGGATGTACATGTACAGGGTGTCCGGTTATAAATGTAACCCCCCTTTAACTTTTTTATTTGCCCTTGTATAAAAAAATGTTAAATACAAAAGTTGTAAGGATTTTCATACAGTTTTCTGCGGTGTTACTAGAAAAACAATTGAACATCGAAATTCTACTGTACAGATTGAATTAATGTTTTTTTTAATGGGACACCCTGTATATTCTTCTGTATATCGATAGAGCTCTTTAAGGCGAGTTCAGTAATATAAGGTTTGTTGGGTCTAGCTATAAAAGTTACCCCGTAAATTGCAAGAATGTCGGGTATCAGATTATTACTGAACTCCTCTCCTAAATTATTTATTTGGTGAGCTAGAAAAAAATTCTTCCTTCAGAAGCTTTTCTGATGTTCAATTGTTTTTCTAGTAACACCGCAGAAAAGTTTCTGAAGGAACTTACAACTTTTGTATACAACATTTTTTCCTAGCTCACCAAATAAAGAATTTAGGAGAGGGGTTCAGTAATAATCAGATACCCGACATTCTTGCAATTTACGTGGTAACATTATAGCTAGACCCAACAAACCTTATATTACTGAACTCGTCTTAAAGAGCTCTACCGATATCCGGAAGAATAAACAGGGTGTCCCATTTAAAAAAACATTAATTTAATTTGCAGAGTAGAATTTCGTTGTTCAATTGTTTTTCTAGTAGCACCGCAGAAAACTATATGAAAATCCTTACAACTTTTGTACTTAACATTTTTTTATACGAGGGTAAATAAAAAAGTTAAAGGGGGGTTACATTTATAACCGGACACCCTGTAATTGTAACAAAAATAACTATTTTGTACGATTTTTTAGGCACATATTTCTCAAATAATAAAAAAATGATTTGTCGAGGAAAAAATACAATTTTATATTTTTTTGACTGAATGAATTATTATGCGGTGTCGTAACGTATCAAAACTCGAAATCGCGAATTTTAAATTCAATATTAATTGAAAAGTGTCTTTTAGTAGAATTTTTTACGCACATTTTCCTCAAATAATAAAAGAATTATTTGTCAAGGAAAAATAGTTTTTTTTGACTGAATGAAATATTATGTGGTGTCATATCGTATCAAAACTCGAAATCGTGAATTTTAAGTTTAATGCGTTCACCTTGTATAAAAGGCATAATTATTTGAAAAGTGTCTTTTTGTACGATTTTTACGCACATGTTCCTCAAATAATAAAAAAAAATATTTGTCAAAGAAAAAATAAAATTTTATATTTTTTCAAATGAATGAAATATTATGTGGTGTCGTATCATGTCAAAACTCAGAATCGCTCACCCTGTATAAAAGGCATCATTATTTTAAAAGTGTTTTTTTATACGAGTTTTTACGCACATATTTCTCAAATAATAAAAATTGATTTGTCGAGGAAAAATAGAATTTTATATTTTTTTGACTGAATGAATTATTATGCGGTGTCGTATCCTATCAAAACTCGAAATCGCGAATTTTAAATTCAATTTTAATGGAAAAGTGTATTTTAGTACGATTTTTTAAGCACATTTTCCTCAAATAATAAAAGAATTATTTCTCAAGGAAAAATAGTTTTTTTTTTGACTGAATGAAATATTATGTGGTGTCATATCGTATCAAAACTCGAAATCGTGAATTTTAAGTTCAATGCGTTCACCTTGTATAAAAGGCATAATTATTTGAAAACTGTGTTTTTGTACGATTTTTACGCACATTTTCGTTAAATGCAAAAAAAATGATTTGTCAAGGAAAAATTAAATTTTACATTTTTTTGACAGAATGAAATATGTGGTATAGTATTGTATCAAAACTCGAAAACGCGAGTTTTAAATTCAGTGCGCTCACCTTGTATAAAAGGCTTCATTATTTGAAAAGTGTCTTTTTGTATGATTTTTTACGCACATATTCCTCAAATAATAAAAAAATATTTGTCAAAGAAAAAATAAAATTTTATATTTTTTTAAATGAATGAAATATTATGTGGTGTCGTATCATGTCAAAACTCAGAATCGCTCACCCTGTATAAAAGTCATCATTGTTTGAAAAGTGTTTTTTATACGATTTTTACGCACATATTTCTCAAATAAAAAAAATTATTTCTCGAGGAAAAATAGAATTTTATATTTTTTTGACTGAATGAATTATTATGCGGTGTCGTATCCTATCAGAACTCGAAATCGCGAATTTTAAATTCAATTTTAATTGAAAAGTGTATTTTAGTACGATTTTTTAAGCACATTTTCCTCAAGTAATAAAAGAATTATTTCTTAAGGAAAAAAAGTAAAGTTTTTTTTGACTGAATGAAATATTATGTGGTGTCATATCGTATCAAAACTCGAAATCATGAAATTTATATTCAATGCGTTCACCTTGTAGAAAAGACATAATTATTTGAAAATTGTCTTTTGTACGATTTTTACGCACATTTTCCTTAAATGATAAAAAATTATTTACTAAAGAAAAATTTAATTTTATATTTTTTTGACCGAGTGAAATATTATGTGGTATAGTATCGTATCAAAACTCAAAATCGCGAATTTTAAATTCATTCCGCTCACCTTGCATATCATTATTTGAAAAGTGCCCTTTAGTACGATTTTTTACGCACATATTCTTGAAATAATAACAAAAACATTTGTCAAAGAAAAAATAAAATTTTATATATTTTTTACTGAATGAAATATTATGTGGTGTCATATGGTATCAAAACTCGAAATCGTGAATTTTAAGTTCAATGCGTTCACCTTGTATAAAATGCATAATTATTTGAAAAGTGTCTTTTTGTACGATTTTTACGCACATTTTCCTCAAATGATAAAAAAATTATTTGTCAAGGAAAAATACAATTTTATATTTTTTTGACTGAATGAAATATTATGTGGCATAATATCGTATCAAAACTAGAAAACGCGAGTTTTAAATTAAGTGCTCTCACCTTGTATAAAAAGCATCATTATTTGAAAAGTGCCTTTTTGTACGATTTTTTACGCAAATATTTCTCAAATAATAAAAAAAATATTCAAAGAAAAAATTAAATTTAAATTTTTTTTAACTGAATGAAATATTATGTGGTGTATCATGTCAAAACTCAGAATAGCTCACACTGTATAAAAGGCATCATTATTTGAAAAGTGTCTTTTTATCCGATTTTTTACGCATATATATCTCAAATAATAAAAAAACGATTTGTCGAGGAAAAAAATACAATTTTATATATTTTTGACTGAATGAATTATTATGCGGTGTCGTATCGTATCAAAACTCGAAATCGCGAATTTTTAATTCAACGTTAATTGAAAAGTGTCTTAGTACGATTTTTTAAGCACATTTCCACTTAAAATTTTAAATAGATAACAAAATTAAACTATTTCTTATGAAATTACTGTTTTTTTTTTATTAATAATATATGCAATTTTTCTTACAAGCTTTTTGTATTCAAATTTAAACAAACCTTGATAAGCCAAAAGTAAATAAAAGTATAACTATTCGGGGAATATTAAAGCTTGTATGAAGAGTATCCTTAAGAGTATGAGTTTATGAGATAAAAATAGATAAAAATAAAATAAAATCCTTTATATAGTGTGGACTAAAAAAGTAATTTAGCTGTTCCAGATTGTTTGGTTTTTCAGTATTGACATATTATGTGTTGTCGGATCGTGTCAAAACTCGGCATCGCTCACCCTGTAAAAATGGCATCATTATCTGCAAAGTGCCTTAAAAAAAACAAAAATTTATATTTTTTACCAAACGAAATAATGTGGTGTCGTATCGTGCTAAAACTCGAAATCCCGAATTTTAAATTCAATGCGCTCACCTTGTGTAAAATGTATCATTATTTGAAAAGTGTCTTTTTGTATAATTTTTTACGCAGATTTTACTCAAATAATAGATTTTTTTTTGTAATAAGAAATAAATTTTTATATTTTTTTGACTGAATGAAATATATATTATGTAGTGTCGTATCGCGAATTTTATGTTCAATGCGCTCACCTTGTATAAAAGACATCGTTATTTAAAAAATAATTTTGTACGATTTTTTTTACGCATATTCTTCTCAAACAACAAAAAAATTATTTGTCAAGGAAAAAATAAAATTTTATATTTTTTAGACTGAAAAATATTTGTGGTGTATTGTATCAAAACTCGAATTTGCGGATTTAAAATTTATTGCGCTCACCTTGTATAAAATGCATCATTATTTGAAAAGTTTTTTTTTTTCATACGCTCCCAAAAATAGCTATTTTACGGACTCATTTGAGTCCGTAAAATGCTTCTTTTTAGGCCTAGTCCCTAAAAGTCGTCATGGCAACTTTTACGGACTATTCCGAAATTCCTGAATATGTCTAAATGTCAAATTTCGAATGACATGACAAAATTGTCAAATAGTTGCTACGATATCAAATTCTAAGCTAACTTTGTCGTACATTATGATTTCAAAAATTATGGTAAATTTGCAAATTTAGGCGTTCTGAAGAATTGCAAAAAGCGTATAAATAAAAATAAATTTTTGGGAGCGGATGACAAAAAATAGTGTTTGTCACACGTACCTAAATGAAGTTTTTCAGGACTCATCTGCTATTCCGAAACAGCAATGATTCGTCCTGAAAAACTCCATTTTAGGTACAGAGTGTCCGGTTATAAATGTAACCCCCCTTTAACTTTTTTATTTGCCCTTGTATAAAAAAATGTTAAATACAAAAGTGTAAGGATTTTCATACAGTTTTCTGCGGTGTTACTAGAAAAACAATTGAACATCGAAATTCTACTGTACAGATTGAATTAATGTTTTTTTTTAATGGGACACCCTGTATATTCTTCTGTATATCGATAGAGCTCTTTAAGGCGAGTTCAGTAATATAAGGTTTGTTGGGTCTAGCTATAAAAGTTACCCCGTAAATTGCAAGAATGTCGGGTATCAGATTATTACCTACTGAACTCCTCTCCTAAATTATTTATTTGGTGAGCTAGAAAAAAATTCTTCCTTCAGAAGCTTTTCTGATGTTCAATTGTTTTTCTAGTAACACCGCAGAAAAGTTTCTGAAGGAACTTACAACTTTTGTATACAACATTTTTTCCTAGCTCACCAAATAAAGAATTTAGGAGAGGGGTTCAGTAATAATCAGATACCCGACATTCTTGCAATTTACGTGGTAACTATTATAGCTAGACCCAACAAACCTTATATTACTGAACTCGTCTTAAAGAGCTCTACCGATATCCGGAAGAATAAACAGGGTGTCCCATTTAAAAAAACATTAATTTAATTTGCACAGTAGAATTTCGTTGTTCAATTGTTTTTCTAGTAGCACCGCAGAAAACTATATGAAAATCCTTACAACTTTTGTTCTTAACATTTTTTTTATACGAGGGTAAATAAAAAAGTTAAAGGGGGGTTATATTTATAACCGGACACCCTGTACATATTGAAATATAGCATATATATTTAACTGAGAGCATATTAAGAACACTGGTATCACGGGAAGATTAATAAGTGCAAGATCAGAGCAAACCGGACATTTGCAAGCTCCTGCTGGTACTTTAAGTTAGTAGGGTAAAAAATTATGAAATTTCACAGAATTTAATTACTTGAATGTATTCAGCTCGCCTAACATGAGTTTTGTCCAAAGGTATGAGTTAATGTCAATAAAAGTAAAGAGATTTTAAATTATTCATGTTTGTTTACTTCAAGCATTGTCTCATTATGAAACAAAAAATGGATATGAGTTCGCTCTAAATCTGTCACCTGCGATTAATGCTAAACGACGCAAACGTGAAGATTTTCTATCAGGAAGAATCAAATACTTTATAACCTGAATTAAAGCAATGCCAATTGTTAATTAAACTAAATTAGTTTTTATTGAAATTAAATTTGCTGTACCTACTTATCTTATTTATATTTATTGGCAATACCTATGTAAAAAACACGTCTGATGGTCAGAAATTGAGTCTTTGCTCAGTCAAGCAATATGCAATTGTAGTAAACATGCCTTAGCTAGAGAAAGTTAATGTTATTTATAAAACCATAACTTAAAATCTGATTTACCGCAACTAATTTTGGTATGTTACCTGATCCTCTTAACATTTTTCCCCAATACAAATTACTTCATCTTTTGAAATCATATGTTTATATTTTAAAGACTAATTGATGTTAGTTTAAATGCTACTAAGTAGTTGCTATTCATAACCGATAACGCTGTACTTTGTTTGATAAGCTTTATTGTCCTAAAATTTTACAATTTCATTGACAAAGCAAGTTATATCTTATAGCTAAGCCATCAAAATTGTCATTAATACACCCATCTAATTATAATAAGAACACCCTCATAACATGTCATGTTACATTTAACTATAAATAATGCAGTTGGGAATCTGTCCAAATAAGATATAAAAAGAATACAAAAACAAATTGACAGTTTAAAGGACATTATAACAATTATTATGACTTAAAACACATTATGACTGAAACAACATAAGGAAATAATATCAACTAACATATTTAAAAAATTTGTCCAGAATTAAAAATCCTACATACACCAGCAAAAATATTCAATCTTGATAAAATTTACCAAGATTATAGAATGCTTTGGCGACCAGATAGTTTTTCACAGATATATGAAAACTTTCATAGCTGTCTTTATTTTTTATGTTTTAAGGTAAATGGTTAAATATTTTGACACTCTCATAAATTATAGTTTTTGTGAGAGAAAAACTAGGTATTGGCAATGGCAGGTGATTTTGCCTAGATTGTAGTGTAGAAATCCAGAAAATTTTTGATAAATTAGAGACTGACTCAAGAACAAAAATGCAAGGCACTGACAAAGAAGGGTCGACATGTTTCTCTACAACCCTTTTTACAAATATATTGTAGGGCCCTTTTTTGTAGTACAAATACTGATTGTACATATTTTTGCGTAGAGTAACCCGAGAAAGCTATCCCGTATCTAATATGTGATTCCAGCAGAGAATAATATGCTGTTTTGGCGGCATTTTTGCCAAGTTAGTGTACTATAGTCCCAATAATTTAACCGGAGGCTAGTTCTTTATTTAAATGGTCAATATGAGAGTCAAACTTCAGCTGTGTGTCAATATGCAGTCCGAGAAATTTTTAAGTCTGAAATCAGTTAAAGATCACTTAAATGTAAGAATGTTCGTCTATTGTATGTTAAAACATAACTTATTCGCATCACACCATTTTTTTATTACTAAGAGATCATTTTCGACGGTTGTCTTGAAATTTTGCAGTCTTTGTTGTCCATAGGCCGATGGCATCATCTGCGAAGGCAGTAAACTTTCCTGTTGGAAGTGACAGTATATTAGAAAAAGAATGAACCCCAATACGGACCCCTGAGGCACACCCTAGATACTTTCAGCCCCAGCAGAATCAGCACCCATTCGGAAAGCATTGACGTAAACCAGTTTGCAGGGGTTCCCTGGATGCCATAATAATTCAGTTTCTGCAGCAATATTTCATGATTGACGTAATCGAAAGTTTTCGAGAAATCACATAATACCGCTGCAGCCTCCCGATCGTTTAAACTAAGGTAAAGTGTTTCTTCTAAAAATGAGAAACTGGCATCACTTGTCCCTTTAGAATTTTGGAAACCAAATTGATTCTGATTAAGAATATCATATTTCTTTAAAAAATCTAAAAGTTGTTTAACAATTTTTTCTTTGAGAGTACTTAACAATGAAATGGGTCGATAATTTGTTGGATTTGAAGTGTCTCTCCCCTTAAAGACAGGTAGTACCACTGCCGACTTCAGACAAGGTTGAAACAGTAATAATTTTGTCAAGTTATTTTTGCATGCTACAACGTAGCGCATGACACTTGGATTCATTGTTAAAATTATATGATGATCTTAGAAAAAATTAAGTACATAGTTATTTTTTTATTGTTTTTTAGTATAATCTGTAATCAAATACCTAGGTGGAAAAATACAAAATTTGCGACAATAACTAGATGCAGCTGAAAAGTTCATTTCTATTTAAACTTTACTAAGAAGTAGCAAGTATGTGTCAGTAAACATTTAAAAATAAAATTTATAAAAAGTGTCGTGTAATAAAATTGACTAATGAATCATACAGTTGCTTTTAATGAATACTTCATCAATTCCCGGGCATTGAATGAACCACATGTTATAAAAGTTCAACAATGAACATTAAACACTTGATAATTGTTTATTTACGTTGATGCGGCATTTACTGTCAGTTTAATTATAACAAAGGTCAAAACAAACATAAGCAAATTAAGTTCTTTTTGTTTGAAGTAATATTTAAATTGCAATATAAGAATGCAAAACACTAACTTATAATCAATATTTTCTTTGGGTAATCGCTGATAGAGCATTTAACTAGTCACAAAAATATATTCTGTAGAATCGGACAAGACACGTTATAAAGGGTGGTGATTTGGATCAGTTCCTAGTCTGAATAACGTTCTTGCTAACAACCTCATACCTCATCATCACTGTAATAATAGGGGGTGACTTTAATGTTAATTTTCTGGTCCCTAGTCTTAGTATATCGATGCTGGTTAATTTATTGGGTACTTTTGATCTAATATACCACCAGAGAGCGAACAAGGGCGACAGCAAACTCAAATTCTTGTATTGACATTTTTTTTTATATCAGGTTATGATGCCCGTGTTGTTGATTTGAGTATCTCGGATCATTTTGCTCAATTTTTATGTATTGACTTTTGGGAGACAGGTGAGACTGCAGATACTTTCTCAATTTCTTATAGGCGAGTTTTTTCAAACAATAATTTCAATAAATTTCTATCTTTGCTAGATAAGGAATCATGGGAGAATATGTATGTTCAAACATGTCCAAATGCTGCTGTTGATAATTTTTTAAAGATATTTTATTTATTTATCTATCAACGAGCAATTGCCCAATTAAAATACAAGGTGAAAATACAAAATATAAGTTTTAAAACCTAACCTTACACAAAAAAGAAGGAAGAAAAATTTGGAAATTTTAGAGCTGAATAAATAGCTATCACATCAAATATTAAATTACTTAAGTTGACATCTAAAAGCCCTCTGGTTTCCAAAAGAGTCCAACTTGTCAGAATACTGATTCGCAAACCTGGCTGATTTAGATAGGTAAGAATTTTATCCATAGTTAGTAGGATGGGGCTGAATTAGCCTTGTTTGCCTAGAAGGAACATGGATATTAATTTTTCCCAATAGCTCGGGGCTAAAACTGTGAGAGTGCAACAGATTGTAAAATAAAGTGAGATCCTTGTACATACAGCTGATCTGAATGGCAGTCATTATGAGTGAACTTGCAATGTTAGAGTAATTGATATCCACAACCCTTTGGTATTCCCTTTGCAAAACAAACCTAAAGAATTTGTGTTGAACACCTTTCGATAACCTAAATGTGGACACCATAGTGAGGGGACCGGACACATGAGCAGTAATCTAAGTGGGGTCTCACCAAAGAACAGAACAATAATTTAATGGACTGGATATTAAGCAAATCTTTAGCACAGCTCTTGACAAAGCCCAGCAGTTGAAGGGATCTTGAGACTGACATAGATATATGGCGAATAAAAGATAAGTTTGGATCATGGATAATGCCCAGATCTTTAATTTGAGATACAGACTCCAAAGAGCAACCCTTTATGGTATAGGTTTGATCCGGGGTATTTCTATTACGGCTGAAAACCATCAAATGGCACTTGCTGACATTAAGTTCCATCCCATTAATTACACACCAGTGGCTCACACGATCTAGATCAGCGTGTAAACTCAAGTAATCATCATTATTCCTGATCCTCATATACAATTTTAAATCATCTGCCAACATAAGAGAAAGTGCAAAGACAAAACAAGAGGCAATATCATTAACATATATATTAAGAAGAACAGGGCACAGGTGTGAACTCTGGGGCACACCATATGGCATTTTAATCCCCTTGGATTGGAAGCCCAGAATATGCACAATTTGTATTCTCTCTGTAAGGTAAGATGACAACCATTCCAAAAGCTCGCCCTGAATTCCCAAACCTTGCAACTTATCAATTAAGATCTTATAGTTTACCTGGTCAAAGGCCTTTGTAAAATCTGTATACACTGCATGAACGGTATAACCTTCTTAACGTTCTTAGCTAATCTTTTCATTTGAAAATGAAATCAGTCAAGAGTTCGAATATTTTCCAAGGGTATGGTAGAGGTATGTGGATGACATTTTCGCGATTTTCGACACAAAACCCGCTAATATCGAAGATTTTGTAACCAAATTAAACAACCGTTTCCCCACCATTAAATTTACTTATGAAGTCGAGAACAATGGCCAACTTCCATTTTTGGATACTTTAGTGATTAGGAACGATAATAACACACTAGAATTTGATATTTATAGAAAAAGTACTGCCACTAACCGATATATTCCTAATGACTCCTTCCACTGTGACCAACACAAAATGGCCAGCTTTCATTTTTTAGTACACCGTATGGTTAACTTTCCTCTCAGCAGAGAAAGATTTAATAATGAAAAGGAGACAATTAAGAATATAGCGAAAGTTAATGGTTTCAATACTAACTTAATAAATAGACTAATTAATAGGCATTTGTTTAGAAAGACCATTCGTGATTCCACTTCTTTCGTCAATCAGGATGAAAGTGCGAGAAGGGAAACCCCAATTAGGGAGATGCTTAATAGGTTAAAATGGCTCCCTATTGATAAGTTCTTAGAATATCAGACCCTAGTATTAATATATAAAATGGAAAATGGTCTTTCTCTAAATTATCTAAAGGATAAACTTAAAAGAATGAAGTGCACGCATATCCTACTAGAAATAGAACTAATTTTTATATTACTAGGAAAAATATGAGAAGTACCGAAAAAGATGTATTTCATAAGGAACTGATATTGTATAATTCTCTACCACAGGTCATCAAGGGAACACTATCTGTAGCAGTGTTTAAAAGGCAATTGAGGGAATATATGCTGGGAGAGTGATTGATGGTATCGGATTGTTAAAATAGTGAGGATTGATATTGCGGAATTGAAACTTATTTTTTTTTATAAGCATAAGTTGTATTTTTTAAGGTAATACTTTGTACATTTGTATTGTATTGTATAATTAGTCCTTGGCTAAATAAATAAATAAATAAAATACAAAATATGTTTCGGTACCATATAATCCTCAGTATACTAGAGGACTCCAAAAAGTCTTTATGGAAGTAGGTTTAAAATTAGTATACCAAACTCAGTTTAATATTAAGAAATTATTAGGTGGTCCAAAGGACAAAATTGAAATATTAGAAGGAAGTGGAATATATGAAATTGGATGCATGGCTTTTAACCAAAAATATGTTGGGCAAACTAGAAGATCTATACAAACTAGATTCAAGAAACACATAGCTCATTTAAAGTATGGTAGAACAGAAAAATCAATTCATAATGTAATGAGATTATTAGACGCATATGAAAGTATGGAAATTATTAAATGTAAGAATAGTTTAAATAGAGATAGAGGGCCTATTCCGTATAGTCCATTGTATTGGTTCATCGAACGTGACCAGTGGGATTCCAGGATTGATTTCTTTAGTTCCGCTTGATTAAACAAACATTTAGTATAAAAGGGAGTTAGGTAGATTTTAGATTTAGTTTTAATCTTCTCCTGATGATGCCTTACTGAACACTGGCTTCTTCCTCAAGAAACAGTTTACTTACCAAATTATTATGTTATTTCAAAATTTAGTAGATCAGACTTTATTTATGGTGGCACGTTGCTGCTGTTGAGCAAGGACGCAGAGAGTAGATTTAGCTTTGTTAATGTAAATAAGTTTGACCACTTAATTGTTGAAAAAGTTTTAGATTTCTCTGTGGCTCACTGTAATGTTTTAAACACTTATGTTATTTGTATTTACCGTTCTCCTACGTCTTGTTTGGCAGAATTCTTGAAAGGTTTGGAAATGCTATTGAGTCAGCTCCCTCCTCTAGTTTCTGCAATACTTACTGGTGACTTTAATATTGACTACGGTGCTTCCATAACAAAGAATACCATTCAGACTGTGCTGTTAAGTTTTAATCTGCATATGCACGTTTTGGAGCCTACCACGATTACTAACTTCTGTGCTTCAACCTTGGATTATGTTTATTCTAATCTCGACAATATCTTTTGTAGAGTTTTAAATGCTTCTATTTCGGGCCATGAAGCAGTTTTGTCTCACTTCAATTCATCCACAGAATTGCATCAATTACCCTCACGTCGAGGCCGAATATTTTGTAAAAGAAATTTCACCAAATTTTGCAAGCTTTGTGAGCAGGTTGTTTGGTTGCCTCCAGGGTGTACAGACCCACTTGATTCCTTTTACAGTGCCCTGACTGAAACTTTTAATCTGGCCTTTCCCATAGTCACTTTAAAGAGAAAAAGTAAAAAACATAGTAAAGGTTGGCTAACCAAGCATGCCTATATCTTCTTAAAAAATTCTGCACTAGTGAATTTATTCTCACTCTGTTCTCCAAATATCGATCAATTTATAGAAAGGTAATCAAAGCTGCAAAAAACTTTACTTCAGTAGTAGAATCTCTAATTCTGGCAACACGCAAAAAGAGGCATGGTCTATTATCAACGATATAAGAGGGAAAAGTCGTCCCTAATCTTCCTCATGCAACCTTTCACCCAATGTTTTAAACGCTTTTTACTGCTCGATAGCAGGAACTCTCTCAGCTACTCTCGATTCGGGAATCAACCCGATGGACTACTTAGCAGGCAAGAATATGCAAGTTGATGTTCCTGAAATCGTGGAAAACCGTGACAATATCTCGATCAATCTGTTACTTCACCTGAATAACAGCGGTCTTCTGGCACTGGCACACGCAATTTATGATTTGTTTGAAAAAGGGGAATTTCCCAAAATCCTTAAACATGCAGTTATTATACCCTTATACAAAGGGGGCGATTCAGACTCTCCAGCTAACTTTCGCCCAATTTCCCTTCTTCCCTCTCTAGGCAAGCTAATTGAAAGACTGGTCAAGAACAGAGTTCTTTCATTTCTTAATTCTCATAGGATCCTGTCCAATCATCAATTTGGCTTCCAGTGCGGCAAAGGAGCTTCGGGAGGGTTTTCTGACAAATTGAGCAACAATTGTGGTGGACCCCTTCTGGCCTCTCTCCAAATTCGGGGTAGTATTAGGCTTTTCGCCGACGACACCTCCATAGTTTGGCACGCCATTGGTCGAGTGTTGTTGGAGGACATGATTAATTATGATTTGAGCATGATAAAAATTTGGTGTGACAGCAACAAGCTGTCTTTCAACATATCCAAGACCAATATGTTAAACTTCAAGTGCTCTCTCCCTCTAACATCTCTTTATGTGGTGACGCTGTACTTCCCAGTGCTAGTACGAAATTCCTTGGAGTTACGATTGATGCAAGCCTCAAATTTGAACAACATATTGTGGCCCTTTTGAGCAAGCTGGCATCAAATTGCGTTGCTATGCGTTGAGAGTAGTGCTGGCAAAAACCGTGAAAAGTTGAAACCTGTTATTCGGTGTTCTTAAAAACCGATTTCGGATAAAACCGGGTATTCGAATAATAGTGAAAACCGGGTATCCGGATAACCGGTTAATCGGATAGCCGGTTAATCGGATAACCGGTTAATCGGTTAATAAACAGTCATATGCTAATCATAATTTATAATTTGTTCTTAAGCATATTTCCATTAGTTCAGTTTCCCTGCCGATTAGGGCACAATCATTAAATTCTAGTGAACCAAATTTATTCCAGTTTTTGGTCGTTATTGAAATAAACCCCAAGGTAATAATTAAATTAAAAATATTGTTTATTACAAATTACAATCGATATAAATTCTGAGTAGAAAAAATATTACAATTTTTTAAAACTTAAATAAATATAAAGGTATTCTATTAAAGGTAGATATTATTTTTCAATCGCCCTCTAAAAGCATTTCCAAATATAATCACCGTCCAGTAGGTATGTGGTATGTTACGATTCCAAATACCCAGTTTTTACTTTACTTTCTATCTTTTTTACCATTACTTGAGAACCCGGTGGCCCAGTGCCATGTAACTAGATAACCGAATAATCGATTAATCGGTTAACCGGTTTCGGTTTTTTGAAAAACCGCGGATAATCCGAAACCGGTTAACCGACTATCCGAAAAACCGTCTTCGGTTGCCAGCACTAGTTGATAGTTCTCTCTGACCATTTGGAGCCGTGTGTTCTAAGGAATGCTTACTTTTCGCTGGTGGAGTCTCACATCTCCTATGGGATAGCATTCTGGGGTTATTGTAGTGCTGCAAATCTCAACTCTATCCTTATTTTACAAAAGAGGGCCCTTAGGTTTATGCTTAAGATCCCTTTTAGACAATCTTGCAAACCGCTCTTCATTTCTAATAAAATTCTGACTGTGCCTTGCCTATACCCGCTTGAAAGCGTTTGCTTGGTCTACAGGAAGCACTATAACCAAATTTCTGCTGCCGGGTCCTATCCTACAAGACAAGTGAACTGCGTTCCACTCCCTATCCCTGGAAGCACCCTAGTGAAGAAGTCTTTCATTTACTTTGCTAAAAAGGCTTTCAATTTCTTACCTAGAAACATAAGGGCTTTGAGTTCTTACAAGGCTTTTAGAGGCAGAGTAAGGGAGTTGCTCTTAACAAGAGCTTATTATAGTATAGAAGAATTCTTTGTGGATGCTCTCTGATGCACATCATATAATTAATTTTATTGTATATTTATTGTTGTGAATTTCTAATGCTTGTATGTTTGTCTTTTATTTTATTTTTTTATTTTGTTTTATTTTATTGTTTTTATTTTATATATTTCTTAGCCTTGTCCTTTGACAGTTTCTCCTATGTTCAGATTATTATTTATTATTTTTAATTATGGGTTGTACACAACAAATTTTTACTTGTTTGATACAAATAAAGCTATTTTTGATATGATTTGATGCTAACATGGTTAGCGAAACGCGCGTCGTGCAATAATTCTGTTTCGGTATTGTGGATAAAACTCCGTTTTAGTGCATGTTGCCGAAGGTTCCAAACCCCAACATAGATAATCTTCTTCCACGGATCTCAAAAGAAAATTCCTAAATGTTAAAAGATTCAGTTCAGTGGAGCGGTGAGAAAGAAATCCAAATTGTTAGCCAATAAAACAACCCTGCAAACCAGCTGCCATATAATCACATACAAGGCTCTCGAACACCTTTGGAATATAACTAAGCACACTGATGGATCGATAATTGCTAACCTGAAAGCGATCCCCAGATTTCAATATAGGAGTGATAAAGCTTACTTTCCATGGCTGGGAATGTCCCACTCATTAGTGAAAAATTTAAAATGTGGAAAAGGGGCCTAGAAAACAGAAAGCTACAATGTTTAACTAGGGATGGGGGAAGACCCGAGGGAAGACCATCAGGGCCAGGTTCCCTGTTTATATTTAGTTTGGATAATTTTTCATAGATAGATGAGAAACGTATGCAAAATCGTGACAGGTCGATGTCTCCAGAAGGCAACTAACTCAGTATCATGCAAGACACAATCCTCAATATTATATGTCTCGGAAAAATATTCAGCAAACAAATTGACAATTTTGATATTATTATGAGATTTGTTTTCCGTTGATAAAGAAATTAAATAGCAACAAAACTAAGATGAAAATACTTAAATTGGATCCAATTAATTCGATTAAGAGAACAGATTTCCCTCTATAATGGCATCTGTAAGAGTGATTCTAATTATAAGCCATTATGTACAGATTTAACTGACGTATATAGGTAACAAATTAAAAATGCATTCTAGGGACCGGAATGACAGAAATATTTATGAATCCGAAAATAGGTCAAAAACCATGTGGCAGTTGATCCACGAGTTGCAAAAAATAATAGGGAAAGGGCATCTGATGAAATTTATGAAAGCAATCTTAGGTTGTCTGATATGGCCCTGTTGACTACAATTTTATCTCAGAGCATATTTTTTAATAATAGGAAAAGGGGCCTCTGTTGAGATTTATGAAGACAATCTTAGGTTGTCCAATAAAGTAGGTGCCAATAATTTTAGCAAACATTTTGCAATTGTTCCTTGTTACTTTAATGCCCTTGCTGACTACAATTTTACCTCACAGCGTATTTTTTGGAAAGTAATACTTTTTTAAGTGCCTCAAGTTTGTCCTGGGGTCAACAATTTAAAGTATTCAGGTGCCACAGGTTTTGATGAAGTCTCCAATAATGTTTTAAATAGGTGTAGGTTTGTGTTGTGTTGATTTTGTAGATTATATTTTATTGCTCAAACTTTATTGGAACGGGATTAGTGGCGCACATCACTAGCATTGTTGCATTATAAGATCCTTTACACGAATAGGGCACTATATAAAAATCGGCCTTTCTTATTGGTCCATCCGCATTGCCCTCCGCTCGCTTCGCTCGCTACGGGGGCTCAAGAGAAGGAAACTAACCAGGTGCTAACCCAAACTAACCCAAGACATACTCAAAATCAAGAAAAAAACTGTTTAGATACGTAATCTTAAAGAAAAAAAAATAAAAAACAGCAACGGGGTTCGAACCTCGGCCGTCCAGGTGACACCCAGCTGTATAAACCTCTGCACCATAGAGTTAGAGCACTAACCAGCGCAGGGCACGTCCCCCCCTGTCTACGTCCCTGACTTAAATGAGTAGACATAGCAAGGGTCTCACAATTTTCAGTATGCTGACGACATGTCAGTCATATTGGCTAGTTCGTCTCTTGGGGGGCTCTCTGGGGACTGTGTGCATGCAGCAGAACAAATGCAAGATTGGTGTCAGATAAATCTGTTGACCCTAAATGTAGGAAAAACTGGTCTAATGTTTTTTTCAAAAACAAAAACCAAGAATCGCTGTATGTAAGACTGAATGGAAAATCAATCCCCGTACTGGACAGAATGAAATTTCTTGGTGTGCATCTGGATTCCTCTTTACATTGGGAGCAACATGTTAGCGCCTTGTAAGCTAAGCTAAATAGTCTTTCTGCAGTAATTAGAAGGCACTGGAGGGTATTAAACACACACACTTTACAACTGTGTTACTGCTCGAGTATCCAGTCAATCATTACTTATGGAATTTTATTTTAGGGCTCATCTAGCCAAGCTGGGCTATCCCCTAGAACATCATGTAGAGATATTTTTTTACATTTGGTGTCCTTACAGTACCTTCATTCTACTTCCTATCTCTGGTAACTCTAGTAAAGAAACAGCCAAGCCTGGTTTCAGACAAATGTGGATCATTATGCCGAGAACATGACAGTGGTTACCAGAGGCAGGATGGATGTTAGCATCCCTGCGCACTCCTCCGCCTATTTTGAGAAAAGTCCTGGCTATAGGGCGTTAAAAGCGAATAGAGCCTTACCAAATAACCTGCAAGAGCTTGCTTGCCCAAACAAATTTAAAAGGGAAGTTACCATCTTTTTACATAATAAATGTATATATGATATTAATTTTCAATTTACTTTATTTTTTACACAAATTACATCAAAAAACAACTTTAATATGTCTGTAATAGTCCATATCATTTTGGCTTTAGGCTTTTGATTATTTTAAACATTTAAACCTACAATTTTAATAATTTTCAAACTTGTAATTGTGTTTACAAAGATGTATTTTACTTAAGATGTTCCTGTTATTGAACATCCATTGTAATTTAGATTAGTAAGCATTAGGCCGCATCCTTTTTGTTTTTGAGTCTGATAAAAAAAGATTTGGTTGGCATTTATTATTTATTTATTTTTCAAATGCTTTATTAATAATGTTTGTTAAGTTTATTACCTTTATCATTAGAGCTTAGTCAATATTAGATGTGTTGTAGATATAGTAGGTTAGTTTGGATTAACAGAAAACTTCTATAGCACAGGCCTAGTTGCTATTGTTGACAGTGACGCAATCCTTTTCAGAAAAATTCGTCGCCAATATCATGGTGACGTAAATTAAAGTACATAAAAAGGGTTGCTTTACAAAACCACAAAGTAGCATAACTCAATAGTTCTCAAGTTATAGGAAAAGTAACAATGGACATATTAACTCATGTTATGTAATGTAACCCAAGTCATGCTATTTCGGGAAACTCTCAAGCTGATCATATTAATGTGTTAGGTTAGAATCTTGGTTAGAATAGTTAGCCAAAAATTTTGCAGCATTTTCCCAATATATTAACACATCTCTAAAAAATAAAGGGTAAGTTCATGTCATATATACCATCTTCGAGAAACCATTTGACAGGGTAAGCCACTGTGTTGTAATAAAGGCTTTATTGAATATGAACGTGACTCCTAATGTACTTCACTTATGCCTGTTTGCACGGCTTTGCTTAAAATCGTTACTTTAGTAAGTCTCCCTCAACTTTAAGGTCATGCTTAGCCAAAAGAATATCTAGGTGCACACTTATGTTGGCATATCATGGCTACTTCTCTTCCACTATGTCCCATGCAATCCTAAATTGGGGACACTCATCACATGCCTCTAGAATATTTGGGTTGCAACGGAGGTGCGTGCGCATAATAATGGGTCTTGGATATCGTGACTGTTGTCGTCACTGCTTCTCAGAACTACAGATACTTACTATTACTATATATTTATCCTACAATGCCTAATCTACGCGAAACATAACATCTCCAAATTCATCACAGTATTTTTTTTAACCATCTACCTTCGCACGTCATGATCTACATAGTTAAAATAAAAAGATTTTTGTTGAGCAGATCGTTCTACTTGTTTGGGGAGTACCTCGATGACGATTTTAATGACATGTAGGTTTACTTCTTTTAATTTTTCTTAAATGTTAGTAATTGTTAAAAGTTATGTGAAGTCTTGTTTGACATTATTTACATTTTATTATATTTAAAAACTTTTGATGTGTGTAGCTTGAAATTTTTAGTAATAGGGAACTTGAATATCTTTTTTTTTTTTATTTCTTTAATATAATTGCCTACCTATAGAGACAGCACACACCAAATATTAGCCCTCAAATCGCAATATTTAATTTGCAAGAAACAATTAAAGTTATGACCGCAAGCTACTCATTTTAAACGACACGTGACGTCACACCGCTCGTTCGATCGGAAAGCAGTCATTGACATATTATCTTAAAATGTCGGTGAAGGCAGTATGGATCGGCAGCCACAAGTATTTAAATATTTACGTTTATTAATGCTTGTCGTTGAATTGCCAGGGTGTTTGTTATAATTCGTGTTGATTTGTACTTTAATCTGTGCTTTAATATTAATAATAATAATGGAAGCTAAGACGTTCCCTGTTCTGCCGTCCCTCAAGCGCGACGACAAACGAGCTACTTGACGTCACACCGGTCCCAGCGAAGGACGGCGCGTTATAAGAATAATTTGAATTATGCAGTTTTTAATTGCTTACATTTATTATACAAAAATAAAAAATTATTTTTTTTTGTGAACTGTGGTTCTTTTAATAGTATTAAATTATGTTTGTGAGTAATGTTTTTCAAATTTAATTTTTATGCAAGTTCCCCATTGTTATATTTTATATGTATTTCTGACGTGTAAGAGCACATGTGTGTATTTATTACCAATAAAGTATATCTATCTATCTATCTAAGGTTGACCTTAGATTAATTTTGTTCGCGCAATCAGGGCTTAACGAAATCTTAGAGAAACGTTAGGTAAACTTGGCAATGTTGCAATTTTGGTTCCTTTTCTGGTGCTTTTTCTTATTTCCCCTAAAAAAAGTGGATCACTGAGCAATGTTGCCAATGTTATAAAGTGAAGTTTATATTACATATTACTTACAGATCGTAGGGGTATTCAATTTCATCTTTGAACTCCAAAATATTAAGAGCTGTTTGTTTACTTAGACCAAACCTCTTGAAAAACGTAAAGTTATCGAAAGAATAAAAATACCCTAATCATTGATAAACTCTTCTGGGAATACCAGACTATTAGCATTAATTCATCCAATTCGTCACGAAGGTCCATAGTAGTAACTGATGTTTCAATAGAAATGCTTAATTATATTACAAAAAAAAAGAAAAAACACACAAAGGATAGAAATGAGATTAAGGGCTTAAAACCGACCACTTCCAAGGCTTCATTTTTTATGATTTTTAAGTGAAGCTTTACACTTAAGAGGGATGGTGCAACAAAAATACACGAGACAAGGTGTTAAGAGAGACAGTGTGAATGGCCATTAGTCAAATCGTATTTGTTTAATAGGGGGCAGTATGTTGAGATCAAGGGTTCTAAATCTATCTTGTACAAGAGTACATCTGGGGTGCCTCAAAGTTCTAACTTGGGACCTAGCTGAAAATAATATTGTGCATGTTGTTAGACATTCAATGGCATTGTTGTTTTCTGAAGTTTTTAGAAATTAATACTCAAGAGGACTGTGATAAACTGAAAAATGATTTTAATAATGTAGCTAATTGGTGTGACAGAAATGGCTTTAGTTTAAATGTAAGTGATCATGTATGTTGTTTGCATTAAACAAACCATAATGTTTTTATAAATGAGTATGTATAGAATCAATGATGTCAAATTAAAACGCGTAAGTAGTCAACTTGATATGGGTATAGTGCTTGATTCAGGCATGTCCTTTACTGAGCAGTCATGAAGGTCCAGGAGGTACACGGAAGATGGGCTTTGTTGTCAGAAACTCTAGGCATATTAGCATTGACGCAAGTTTTTGACACTTTGGTACTGTCAAAACTTGAATATTGTAGTCATATGTCCTCCCGAATATAATGTGAGGGTTAAATTTATCGAAGGAATTCAGAGAAAGTTTTTAAAATGTAAGATGTTTAGAAAGTTTGGTTTTTATCCACAGCACAGCTTTGATAATGATTATTCGTTGAGCATCAATCAATCAATCAATCAAAATCTTTACATGTCCACAAAATTACAAGTTGACATTGTAATAACCCATACAAAGGGTGTAGGACATGTCACAGAAACTATGCTATAACTACTGACTACATTAATAAAAGATGAAAAGAAAGATAAAAGGAGTGAGTTAAAAATTAAAATTAAAATAAAATCAGGTAATCACAAGATTAATGGAAAACTGTTAAAATATGTACCTAATAAAACATACATATCACATACATACATACAAAATATACATATACACATGGATGAATCCTATATTAAATTTGACCATCTCATATCCAGAAAAGTTCTATCTTCCAAATATTCAAATCAAATCAAATCAAATTTATTTATGTCAAAATGAGCAAATAGCACTTACATACGTCAAAGAAAATACATATAACACACTACAAATAATGTCAATTTTTTCATAATTTTAAAACTCAATATTATATAAAGGCTTATTTTATTTATTTTTTTTTAAATAATGTCAAACAAAACACTACATTAAAAATAAGATATCCTGATGGAATAATTAAAATAACATACAACACTAAAATATTAAAACGTCAAGATTAAGGAATTCTAGTACTATAAAATTTTACTGTACTCAATTTTTTCATAAATTTAAAACTTAATAGTAGAAAGATTTAAAAAAAAAATAATGTCAAATAAAACACTATATTAAAAATAAAATATCCTAATGGAATAATTAAAATAACATATAACACTAAAATATTAAAACATCAAGATTAAGAAATTCAGCTGTACTATAAAATGCTTTCCCTAATAAGAAGCTTTTGAGTGCTTTTTTAAACTTTTGCAATAAAATCAGGTCTACATTGGCACCTTTTCAGCCTGCAATAAGATGGAACCAAATCACCTCTAGATCTGGTATTGTAGTCATGTAGATCCTCATGAGTCCTATATCCACTCTTAACATGCAACAGATTTTCAAGAATATACACAGAGGGAAAGACAATACACCCCACTCAGCGAATGAAGCCCTACAGTCCTCCCTGTATCCTAAGCCAGCCATAAGCCTCATAGCTCTCCTTTGTAAGCCAAAGATCCTAGCAGATGGCGCTGATGTTCCCCAAGCCAATATTCCATATACTATTATTAGGGTTGTGCCGTTTGAAAATTTCAAATGAAATTTTCAAAAGTGAAATATATCACTCTCATTGATAAATGAAATTTCACTGAAAAATTGAAAAATTCATTTGAAAATTTCAACTCGTAAATTTCCCGAGATTTTATTAATTTTCATAAATTTCAATTAAATTTTCATACATTTCAGTGAAATTTTCATAAATTTCCCATTAAGTTTGATGGAACACCCAGCTTGGAAGGATTTTTTTCACGAAATCAGAAAGTCATGGAATATCCTATCTCGCCAAACGCTCTCAGGAACCCTTCTGGACAGAGAATATGAGAAAACTCTTGTGGAAGTAAAGTTTTCTATCAAGCAATCAAAAAACCTGGATCTGGCAACTGATGCGTGGAGCAATATAAGGTAAGTTTACTAGCAAAATATAAAATAAATATGATATAATATGGTTATTTTCTTAATTTCCAGAAATGAATCTATAATAAATTATATCATTTTAAACCCAAAGCCACATTTTATAAAGAGTATTTCATCTGGAACTAATAAGCATACATCACAATATCTATTTGAACAAATGGCTACAATTTTAGAAGAATATGGACCAGATAAGTTTTTGGTTGTCATAACAGACAATGCCTCAAATGAGAAAAGAGCAACTAGTCTTCTAAAAGAAAAGTACAACCACATTGTACCTTTAGGGTGTCTATCACATACACTAAATCTTTTAATTCAAGATATTATGAAAATAAGTTCAATAGATAAAATTGTTAAAAGGGTTACTGACATTGTTAAAAATGTGAAAAAGTCTCATATTTTAACAGCTACATTCAACAAGGAGAAAAATGCTGAGATATCTTTATCTCTTCCAGTATGCACAAGATGGGGAAGTCATCTTAAAGCATTGGATGACTTTATAAAAGCAAAATCCACTATACAGAAATTAGCTGTAGATGAATCTACTTGTGAATATACTTACCAAAGAAAATAAATCAAAAATACTTGACAATGAAGTCTTCTTGATACAAGTCGTAAATGTTGCCGAACTTATTCGACCTATTGTAAAATGGATTTTTAATTTTCAATCAGCTAAACCTCTTTTGCACAAAGTTGTAAATGCATTCAATGAAATAGAGAACTGTCTGCTTGAAAGAATTCCTGCAAGCCTACCCAGGAGGAACGTAGTGTAAGTAAAAGTTTTATTCTCGAAAAGACTTTGCTCTTCAGCCAATTCATTACGCAGCTGCTATTTTTAATCCTCAAGACCAGAGAATTAATCTTACTTCTGAACAAATTCTCACTGCTATGAATTTCATCGATAATTTATCGGAAAATATGAATGGCATTGATCCTATTATGGTCTTATCAAGTTTGACTAAATATAGAAACCGAGATGAAAATTGGGCAAAAGAAATAATATGGAAGACTGTGGATCATTCGGAACCAATTACTTGGTGGAAGGGGATTGGAAGCATTAATTGCAAAGAATTGGCAGAAGTGGCGATAAGAGTCAATTCCATGCCTACCTCTTCAGCATCTACAGAACGGACTTTTAGTACTTTTGGAAGAGTTCACCGAAAACTAAGAAACAGACTAACCACTGCTCGGGCTATAAAACTAAGTTTTGTTTCCCATAATTATCGGCTTCTAAAAAGTATTGAAAATCAAGATTACTCAAAATTAGAATTAGGTAGGTGTCTAGGCCTATTTTATTTTAAACTTTTCGTTCTATACAACATACAATATACGAATTATTTTTCTATTTTATTTTGCCAACATGTAAATATTTATTCTAAAAGATGCTAATAGTAAGAGATAAAAATAATTGTTCCTTTTTTCTTAGAAAACCAAATTGTTATAGATACCAACGCCAACGCTGAAAACAGCGGCTGCGCAAGTAGAGCAGAGCTCCATATTATTGATGAAGATAAATATGATAATATGGAAGAAGAGAGTTCATCAGATTTGGAGGCGGTAGGGGTAGATATGGAAGACGATGACATTAATTACCAAGAAGAGGAGAGTGAGATGAGTGACGACTGACGTCTAAGAGAGAACACTGACTATTTATGATCTCATTGTCGTATTGTAACTAAAAAGTTTTGCTTTTTCAAAATGTTTATCGTGTTAAAAAAGAATCTGTGTTTATTTTTTTCTATTAAAAAAAATTAAAAATACATTTTTCTTTAATTATTCTTTCAGGTGGAAATTTAGAATGCATTATGGTTTGGGTATGAAGGAAATAGATTTTATAAGTTCTATAAAAATTCATAAAAACTTCTCTTTCTCATATATTTCAAATAAATTTCATAATATTCTTGAAATTTTCAACAATTCATGAAAATTTCTATATTTCATATATTTCAATCATTTCAAATAAATTTCATATATTTCAGGAAATTTTCAACATGGAATTTCAAAAACATGTAAAAAGTGAAATTTACCCAACACTAACCATTATGCTGTTAAATACCGCAAAATAGGCAGTTCTAAGTGTTTCCCATGACACACAACCTACAAGACCTTGCAAAACAAAAACACTCTTACGAAGTCTTGCACACACCGTTTCCATGTGAAGTTGCCAGATTAATCTGGAGTCCAGGCAGATACCAAGGAACTTGACTGATTCCAGAGGAAAATTACCAATATCTCTCAGAGTAAATGGTATAATTTGTGTCTTCTCGGCATTAAACAATAGATAATTTAAAAGGAACCAAGACTCCACTGCCTCGCGTCCCTTTAATAGTTTTTCCCTAACTTCCTGTACCATTTCAGCAATGGTTGTGTCATCCACAAGCAGCACAAATTTAGCCTCCTCACAACAGAGAGGTAGGTCATTAATGAAAATCAGAAAGAGAATTGGACCAAGGATCGACCCCTGTTCATCAGTAGAGTAATAACATTTTTCCAAAAGCATAGTTTTCAGTATTTTTTTTAAATTGTTTGTTTTCCAGATACCATACCTCTAAAGGTAGTTTATTAAAATTTTTTATAAGATTAAATTGAACATTTTTTTGATTGAAACTAAAATTGCACTTAACATTTTTTAAATTAAGTTTGTTTCTTGTATTATGAGATTGTTCTCTGTTACATTCTAGAAAGTGATCAGGATTTTCCTTAACAAAAAGTAGAGCCTCCAGAATATAAGCAGATGGCAGTGTTAAAATTTTACCTCGAATTTTACTATCTTTAAATTTTTGCTTACAAGATTTTGAAATTTAAGGTTATATATATTTCTGATGCAACGCAATATTCTACCTGCCTCCGAGCTATCACCCCAGAAGATAACTCCATATTTTAGCTGAGAGTGCACATAGGCATGATAAGCAATTTTTGAGGTTTTTTCACTGACATGAGTGGAGATTATTTTTAGTGCATAGCAGTAGGAAGCTATATCAATATAATGTCGCTAAAAACTAGAAGGATTAGGATTTCTTTATGCACATTGTTTAAGTTGTTAAAGGGAGGCACTGATGACTCTGGTATTTTGAGCCAGTTGCCTTTTGTGGTAAATAGAGTTAATGTTCATGCAAAAATAAATTTTTATTTGGACTTCCCATGAACGAATTTATACAAGAGCTGACCAATGTGTCAACTGTTCAATGTGTATGCTTCTGAGATTGAGATAGACTTAATTAGTCTGGGCAATTCAAGAAGTTAATTGATATAAAGTTATTGTCTAGGTAACTTCTGTATCACATATTTCAATAATAAGCATCCTGAATTAACTAATTATATTAATTTTAAAGTACCAAAGATCCAACTAAGGATCCTGAACAAAGAATTGTTTTTTGCCAATAATAATAGCACATCACCTCTCGATCATATGCTCTCAATATGGAATGAGCCGTTTGGGAGTAGTATTTGCATTGGTATGGATATAAGTAGAAGCGAACTGAAAAGGCTTTAAAGCTGCATCAAGATTGAATAGTTGCATCTGTTATATTGATGAAATTCTGGAATTTGTATCGTTGTTACATTTTATGTTTGTTGTCTGGCTTTTTACTTAGGCTAGTTACTTTAGCTTTACTTTAGTCCTTTGCATGTAAATGCCTCACTGGTCACTGGTGTTTGTAAAGTTTACCAATTATTTTTAAATAACATTTAATTAAAAATACCAATGACTTTGAAAATGGCTGAATTTTTTGCATTTTTTTGAAATCCTGGAAATTACTACCAAATCAAAAATCATAAAAAGCTTTAAAATGATCTCCTGTAAAATTGTATGTGTATTGATATTAAGCTTGCCAGACAATAAATAATTAGGTAATTATTATTCTATCAATGGTGACTTCAAAGAGAGAATTGTATAGATTGATTGGCTTTTGATTCCATGAAATCAATCACCGTCAGTCACTTTACTTGGATGCTCAAGTAAAAATCCTATTATCACAAACTTAGTCATAATATATTTATATCCTAAACTTATTTATCATATAAAATAGATGCAATTTAGTGACAGTATTAGATTCTATGATATCTGTAATTGTAACTTGTAACTGATGGTTGATCTGTTGGCTAAAACAATGTTCTTGTGATGAAACGATTTCCTTTAAATAGGTACCTATTAAAAATTCTCGATGATCAAGGGTGGAGTATCCATAGATTGGATTCAATGAGCTACTACTAGTAAGGCAAATAATATAGGAACTGATTTGACTAAATCATCCAAAAAATACCTGTTTTGGATATGAAGAATTTTAAAGATAGTTCTCTTCAATACAACAACAAACACATAAGTTAGTTTGGATACATAGTCAAATATTGCACAATAATGTAATATTTTACACCTCAAATGTTTATTACAGCAAATTATCACATTAAAACATACTTGACCAATTTAAGGCCTCCTACAAAGAAAGGAAGCACAGACAATTTGTAAGAGCACCTAAATTGAAGCATAATAGCCATCACAACAGTCTTAATACATTTAAAAATACATGATCAAACAATCTTTAAACAGGAATTTGGTACTACAAACTACACATACTAATAAGAACATTAAACAGAGGTACCAATAAAAGACCAGACACTTTTTTTCAGTAATATTCAACGGGTTGTTTCACAACAGGACTTACCCATGAGAAATTTGTAGAATCCTTTAAGAATAATCATGCAATTTTAGTTGCAGAGATTTTTTCTGCTACAGCGTAAATTATTGTTTTGATGGTTGTTCCATTATCCCTGGTCTGCACGACACCTGACCACAAGGCGTGTTGAACACGACAAACTAGCAAAACTATCTCACAAATACTTGGCCGATATCGCGCAAAATTAAAGGCGAATACTGACGTTGCAAAAATTTCAGTCTTTCGACCACACACCGCCTTTTTTCAGCAAGAAGCCATTAGAAAAATTTTGCCTTCCTACGGTTTGATCTGGACAGCACCTAGGGATTTTTACCTGGCGAATTTAGGGGGATTAGCGTTGACAGCTCGGTGACGATTCGATTCAACGATAAACTGGTTTTATTAATCTCAGTAGGCAAGTTAAAAAGAAACATACATATGCCGCAAGACGAGTGCAACAAAGAGCGATACATGAGATACACACCAATCTTTAAGATTGTTACAAACATTAAACACCCGTATTGTTGGTTGCGGCGTTGCGGCAGATATCAGGCCAGGAGATTTTTTTCAAAGTATAGGGTGTCTCAATATATTCCTACCAATTTTGCAAGCCTGGGTCATTATGTTTAATACATAACATAAACAATGCCTGCATCTTCGGTTTTTTGTTATTTTCAGAACAAAACCTTAGAGATTAGATGACGGCTATTGCGTTTTTAAACACCATTCATCAGCATGACCATAATGATACGATTTAAGAGCCAAACAAGATATATAATTTTTAAAAATATATACAGAGTGTTACAGAATGTTGTGAGGGAAATTTAGTGGCACATTCGCCTTCTACAAATATGAAAAAAGTTCATATATGCATGAGTTTGGAAATCCTCGGTGTTCGGTCTCTGATACATACCTACCTTGTTTATTTTACATTATTTATCGAAAAACCGGTGAGATATTTAGATGAGTTTTGGTACACACAAATGCATCATCAAAAACATTTACATGTAAAAAGTTGTTTTGCAAAGCATTTCCATCAGTGGCGTTCGTGCCGGCAGGTCTTTATGTTTAGCGAAAAAAACTGTGCGCCTCTGGATTTTCGGATTAATTCTGCCATTGTCTTTATAACAAATGTATAAACAAAGATTCTGCTTAATAAGTGCCTCTTCGACTTTTTCGTTCTGGCGCACCGTTTTCGAAATAAACATTATTTTATGAATCAGTACAGTGCGATGTTTTACATTTTTCCTGAAAAGTCCATTTTCCCGAGGTATTCGAAATAGAGAGTTTGCAAGCTCATAAAAAGTACTGGTTATTTTTCTATTCTCGTCAGTTTAAAGGTTCGGAAGATAGACAAAATTGTTTAATTTTTTTTTCGGTTATCATGTATCAAAGCGATATTTGGAAACATCGCAGATTCAACCTAAAACCAAAAATATGATCGCCAAAACAATTATTATTTACCGTCGGGTCCAAAGACATTTAATCTAAAGAGACCCGACAACTCATTCATAAAAATCTGAAAACTTGCATCCAACATCAACAAAACGTATGCGCCGCCTCCTTATATTTTTATGAATCACGAACAAAACTACATCCCGGCCAAATCCTCGCCGTGAACAAGACTGGTCCCCGCCTATGCGAAAGCAAGGACAGTCCAGAGGCGTAGACTTTGAAATTGTGAGTTCATCATAATAGTAATTCTAATAAAGTAAATACGTTTAATTTTAAATGATGGTATTTTTTTCGGGTGCATTATTTAAAATAAATGTATGTTTTATTTATAGTGTGTGGGATTATCAAAGTCGGCGGTTGCTAGATATGGCTTCTGAACGTTTGTTAACACAAAATAGTTATTTTGCTAATGAATGCGGCAAGCGATACTTTTCCACATAGCGGAGTTCAGTCATGTAGTCGAGTGCGGAAAAGTCACTTAATTTTAAAAGGAGCGTGTGGAAAATAATTATTTTCTTTTCTGCAAGCAAATAAGTGAGGGGCCTAGTTCCAAAGTGTACAATCTCCAATGTATAACAAAAATGAGAAAGATGGCGTTTTAGATGTAATTTTCAGCGCTGAATTCAAATTACCCATCATTTCGTACCAAAACGGTCAATCTCTAGTCTATTTTTCGTATAGAAAATTAGATTTAGTTCCATAACGTACAATCTCCAATAATAATTCAGTTCCAAACTGTACAAACTCCTAATTCGTCAATTAAAGCAAAGCGTACAATCTCCAATGTCTATTTAATACACTATAATATTCTAATTTTCAAAGCGAGCAATATATCGTTCGCGCTAAAATCAGTGGTTTACGTGTTATATTAGCAGGTTATAACTCGAAATTACTCATTAGTCTGCTTTCTATTGAACCGATATGTTGTTATTATTTGTACAGTGGTGATTATACCTTAATGTTCTAATATCTTAGCGTTTGATTAAAATATATTTGGCAATGGAAGTTAAAGTAACACCAGCTTTAAGTGAGAAAAAGGCTCGAAAACGAACAAAAACCCCTATCGAATGGAAGAAAAATAAGGAAAAACAGATGAGGTAAGTTTGTTTAGAAATTTAGGATCTTTTCAAGTTACTATGATACGTTTGTTTATATAGGTATGGTCCACAATTTCTTCCGGTTTACCCAACATGTGGCCACAAAACTTCTGCATTCCAGTGTGCTTTGCTTACAATGGCTGAAATAAAAAAAATTCATAGCAAGTTTTATGAAGTAAAACAAAAAATTTTTCAAGATAACTTAAAATACTGTCAAACTACATCCGTAAAGCGCAACAAAAAAAAATTAATTCCAGTTTGCAAAAATGCTTTTATGGTCATTTTGGGAATCAGTAGAAGGAGAATTGACACAGTGAACAAAAATTATTTTAGAACTTCGTTAACAGCGCAGGAAAATCGTGGTGGTGATACGAGGATGGAAAAATATCAATACAAAAAACAATCGGTTATGAATTTTATTAATACATTTAAGGCCATTGAGGGTCAGTACTGCAGGGGACAAAGTGAAAGGTTGTACATCGATTCTTCCCTAAATATTACAAAAATGTGGACCATGTACGAAAATGATAATAAGGAACAACCAGCGAAAGAAAGTTACTTTAGACATATTTTCAACACGATATAATTTGGGTTTTGGAACTCCTCGCACTGATGTATGTTCCACATGTCTACAGTTGACAGAACAAATTAAAAGCTGCAGTGACGAAATGTGGATTTGTTTCACTGTAGATTACTATATTTAGTAGTGACATCTATTCGTGAATGGGCTTATCTTGTGTGGTTAGTAATTGGGGAGCGCAGTACGATATTTAATACCTACAACTTATGAATTTAATTTACTATAGATTACTATATTTAGTATATATCGGGTATTTCTTTGGTTTGACGCCGCGTGACCTATAGTGGTAGTCACATGATATAAATTATCCAATTAAAACATCGAAAAGCATAATTTGTTGAACGTCTTCAAATTTTGGAAGCGAGGTCGTTTCTCTTTGTGAAGACGCTTGACGGGTAAGTGCTAATTTTTAATCTTGAAATATTTGATTCCTCTTGCAATATATTTAACTAATTCTTTAATTTTAAATACATAATTAATAAATGTTTCTGATTCGCTTAAGCAAGAATTTAGCATTTTTATATTACACTTTCAATTGTCTTACATCTTCAATAATTCAATTGTCGTGACCTTTGGGTAAGGTTACCGATTTATTGGTGAATAATTGCGTCTCTCATTATTCAAATTCATGTAATTTGAAACAGGCTTAGTCCAGAATTACGGGAACGTAATTATTTCATCGTTTAGCGGTCAGGCACATTATTTTACGTATTTCCATTCAAATTGAACAGTATTATTTGGGGAATTCTCGGAGTAGATTCTATATATTCCTGCAAAGGTAGTAAATTGAATTTCCAGTAGAAGTTCTTCGAATTTTCCCTCATAGTATTGCCGGTTTAAATATTTTTTCTTTTCAGGCTCATTTAATTAAATTTTCAGTTTATTTGTTACATCAAGCATATAATTATTAGCACTCGCCCTGTCTCGTTTCAACACTGATGTACCGGCATTAATTTGCATTTATGAGAGATTAATCTCACATGTGTAAATTTATCTGGTTTTTTATCTTTTATCTAAATTTCTATCTCGATGCGAGATAGTGATTATCTTTATTTATTTATTTATTTATCAACGGTAACACCATTTTTACAAACAATAGGTAATATCGCACTTACTAGTTTTATACAATTATACATACTCATAATAATTCAGCATTATAATCTCATAACAATAGACTATGCAACATAAAAAAGACAAAAAAGCCTGAACAAGTGTTTCACTTATAGAGGTTATAACAAACATTTTTATACTTTTGCAGAGATGTAGACAAATGCAAGATATCACAATTATCGTTAAAACGTTTTTGCATTCTGGACATGGGGCTGTTGAGTCCATAGTTTGTTCTATGACACGGACAACGAAAAAGGGACACATTTCTAGTGTTATGTGTATGACCTGGGACATTAAAATTAAGTAATTTAAGGAGGTTTGGAGCATCAATCAGACCATTTACCAATTTGTAGACAAAAACCAGCTCCTGCTGATACCTACGACCCTCCAGTGATTGTAAGTTTAAAAGGCTACATCTTTCGGTGTACTGTTGAAAATATCTATACCTAGCTTAAATGCATAAGATTTAAAAAACTTTTGTTGGACTCTTTCTATAGATTTAATATGTGTCGCATAATGTGGCGACCAAACGTTCGATCCGTATCCCACGCAAGCTCTTACAAAAGTCAAAAATAATGTTCTAATTATATATGGAGAGAAATCTTTACTTTGGCATAGAATAAATCCAAGCTATTTAAAGGATTTGCCAACTATTGCGTTAATGTGAGCTTTAAGATTTAACTCCGTATCAAGAATTACCCCCAGGTCTTTCACCTGGTGTGTTCGTGTTAACCTGTTAACCCATTGCCGTTCAAATCATAGATAAAGCGACTTAGGTTTTTGCTTTTAGAAAATGTAATAACAGAGCATTTTGAAGGATTTAGATGTAGTCCGTTTATGCGTGACCACTCTGCTAGTGTGTTTATATCCATCTGAAGTGCTTCTGAGTCTTGGATAGAATTTATTGCTCGGTAGACCTTCAAGTCGTCAGCAAATGACAAGTGAGGGGATGTGAGACCGTTACTTAGGTCGTTTGTAAAAAGTAAAAAAATAACCATGGTCCACAGTGGGATCCCTGTGTTACTCCCGAAGGAACTTCAAATGGGACAGATAAGTAATTATTTCTTCTAACGCATTGGTATCTATTTCTTAAAAACTATTAAACCAATATAGAGCAGGGTCTTGAATTCCCATAAGTTTCATTTTTGTGACTAACATGTCATGATTGACCTGGTCAAAGGCTTTTGAGTAGTCTGTGTAAATACTATCTGTTTGGACGCCCCTCTCCATAGCATTATTTAAATCCTCAAGATATTCTACAAGGTTGGTCGTTGTTGATCTACCGGAGCGAAAACCGTGTTGATTTTCGACTAACATCCTATTACAAACAGATGATAGGTGAACGGATACTAACTTATCCAAAAGCTTTGGCATAGCAGATTGCAAACTAACACCCCTATAATTCTCTATGTCTTCTCTGTCCCCGGACTTAAAAATCGGTTGAATGTAGCTATACTTCCAAAAGGATGGAAACACTCCTTGGTTAAGGAACAACCTAAAAAGTTTAAGTATTGGAATGGAAAGAGTGAAAGCACATTTTTTTATTATAAATGGTGGCACTCCATCTGGACCAGAGGAGAAAGAAGAAGGGAGGTTTGAGATCTCTGAAAAAACGTTAGATAGCGTCAGATCGATGTTATTCATATGAATAACTTCTTGGACACCGTTGGGTGGGGTCAAAATACTTTCGTTGGAGTAAACCGATTTAAAAAAAGATGCAAATAGGTTACACGAATCTTGACCATTTGAGCTTGTATTTTCGCCCAAGTACATAACATCTGGAAAGTCGTTATTCCTTTTTAAATTATTTACATGTTTCCAAAAGACTTGAGGCCTTTCATGGAGCTTATTTTCTATTTTTTGTATATATATTCTATAGCAATTTTGATGTAATTCCTTACATTGGGTTCGAAGGTCAGAAAAACGAGAATAATCATGATAAGAACTATTTGTTTGCTTAAATCGTTTATGTGCTCTTTTCTTTTCTAATATCAGTTCCTTAAGTGCGGGAGAGAACCAGCAGGGAAAGTTGCTTGTTTTAAATATTTTTATAGGACTGAATGCATTAAAAGCCTCGTATACTTGGTTATAGAATTGGTCAACCGATTCGTTTACGTTCGTTGTGTTGATAAGAGTCTCCCAGTCCAGTGAAGCAAAGAAATCGTTTAAAGCAGTTATATTAGCATTACGGAAGTCGTAATACTGTACATCATATTTAAGGGTTTTACAGTTACCAAAAGGTATATCTATACAATATGAAATGTGGTGTAGATTAACATCTGAAAAATTCGAAAAAAAAATCTAAAAATTTACCATGCTGGTTTGGTATGTTATTTATCTGATTCAAACTTAAATACGAAAAGCTGCCAAAAACGAGGATAGCTGGAGAGTCAGATAAGCAATCGACCAACAATCCAGGGTTTATCCAGAGTGCATCAGGCATATTGTAGTCGCCAATCAAAATAAAATATAATCTGGGTACCGCTCAACAAGACTCTCCACCGTATCACAGCGTGAAACATAAAGAGACATATCTGACTTTGGAGGAATGTAACATGACCCAAACATACATTTACTGTTTAAAGATTGGACACATACGAATAGTTGTTCGACTAACTCACAACTTACAGAAATAGCTCTAGATTTTAATGTTTTTCTTACGCATATCACGTAACTTTTTGCTTGTTTTACTATTTCTATCAAGTCTATATATGATAAAATCATACACACCCATCTCGTTGCTATCAATATCACTGGACAGCCAAGTTTCAACAAATATCACATCATAATTGCACAAATTGATGGCATGTTCTATGTCTAGAATTTTTGTTCTCATGCCGCCAAGGTTTTGAAAATAACAGCTTAATCGTTTTTTTGGTTCGGGACCCTGATTCTTAGGTTGAACTGTGGTAATGATTGGTACACCCAGCTTGTATCGGATGACCAGGTTTGCTTCACCAAAGGCTTTTCTTAAATTCAGTTCATCTCTTAGCTTATTATATTGGTTTCTTTGCAATTTGGTTAAAACTGGTCCCAGACCAAAACCAGTGTCCTTTAATCTATGTTTGTTTCTTAGACATGATCGTACAAGGTTTTTATTGGGCAAAATCACTTTGACTGAACGAACTTTGTTGGTGGTTTGTTTGCCAATTCTAGTAACCTTGATAGATTCTGGGGTGACTCCAATGGTGTTTAGTACCTCTGTTACTTTTGAGATGTCATGGTTTCTTCTAGACTGCTTATCCGTTGAGCTGCTTTCTAGGATGTTGTATAACATCACATTGGACTCTCTAACACTTCTATCTTGCATCTCTGTTAAAATATTAACTTGACCTTCTGCACGGTTAGAATTTTTGTCGCCTGCACTTTGATGATTGGCAGCTTTAAGGCTTTCTACCTCTTCTCTAAGAACTGAGATTTCAGATTGAAGCTGTGAAATAGTAGCATTTTGGGAATTCTTCATTTCTTGTAGGATATTTTGGGTAGTTGCATTTTGTTCAGAGATAGCATTAAACAACTGCACATGTAGCTGTTGTATCAAAATAATTACATCCTTAATGTCAACATCCCTCCTATTCAAAAGATTTGATACATCGCGAATAAAGTCTGGTAAAATTGTAGGATTTGGCCTTGGTATTGTCCCCGTTGTTGCGTCCATAGCGCTTGTGTTCATAACAGGACTTTTATATTTCGGTGTTGTCACAGTTGTCGCTGCCGTAGTGCTTAAATTCTCCGGACTTTTAGATAAGTCAAGCATTGACCGTCCGCACCGTCGGGTGAACGAAGTCGTTTGCCGACTCACTCTACTTTCTTCACACGACAAAGAAATCCAATTATGTTTGCGATGTTTTTTAATTTTGTTGTTGAATTCATTAAACTGTGTTGTTGTTAGGCCTGAACAGCCCTTATGGCACCATCGGTATGTTATCGTTATCTTCAATTAATTGAGGTGTAATTACGCTCAATTATCGTTTATGTGCCAAGGGCCAAAATAAAAAGTAATAGAAATTACTTATTTTGAGTTATAAGACTCGTTATTAGAGGTTGTACCTCTATTTTTCTGTTTATCGTTAAATTCAAGTTATCTTTTATTTAGATTTACCGAGAGTCACTGAATTGGAACGTAATTCCGTAATTTTCTTTTGAATTCTAAATTTCAGTCATTATTTCTTTTGAATTTCATATTTTAAAGTAAAGAAAAGGATATCTTGGGTAACAGTAGTTATTTATAGTTTTTGCTCAACTTAAAATTGTAATTTAAGTTTTTGATTATATCTGTTTTAGCCCGTAAATGTTCAATACTTCCCTGAATATTATTTAATTAGCGATATACATTGGGCTAAGACTAGGTTATTTTCTCTTGCATGTACTCAACGTTGGCTGAAGAAAACATCGTGCTTCGCAAGTAGCAGGTGTTCGTCCACTTACTGTGATTCGATACGATAAGAACCAAGTGAGTCCTCGATAAGACCAAGAAACATTAACTTGGGAACAGGCAGAAGCGGTTCCAATAGAGGTCACAATACGATCGCATGGTTACAGAATAGTTAGACAAGCTAAGTATTAGCCAATCAGAAGATAAATTTTTTGTAAAGACCAGTGATATCGCCTCATTCATTAATTTTTTTTAATCTTTTACATCAATTTTAATTTTCATTGCTAGTCAATTTATTCATAAACTTTATTTCAAATAATTTCATCAATTATATTTGTAATTTAATTATATTGATAATCTCCATTTCACCTGATACCACCACTCATATTTGTAATTTAATTGTAAAATTAATATATTGTTGTTTGAATTGCTTTGTTTAATTTATCGCAAGATTGAGGTCTGTGAGACACGAATTATAAGGACAAATTTCTGATATTCTTATCTTTATAGTTATTGATATTTAAGTATTCATATTCAGTTCACATTGTCTCTAGGAACTCTGGCGCCCAAACAAATTTTAGCTAATAGAAGAGACAATCCACCCCCTAAGGAAAATAAAAACAAGTCCCATACATTTAATCAACTAATTATCATTACAAATTGACGCCTAACGCCATACATAATTAATTAATTAATATTTAGCTAGCATTCATCACAAAGTGGCGCCCAACGCCACTAAATAAATGAACTTTCATTCATTCATAACGTATGAAAAAGATAAAACGAAATAATGTTAGACTGCTTTTACAACGTTGAGAGCAATGCAAATATTTCGTTGCCTAAAACTTAATTTTTAAAGTTTTCGGGAGAATATAAATAAATCTGGAAAACATACATATCAAAGGTTGATGGCTGCTAGGTCTGGGAATGGAGGAGAGTAGACTAGCTCTCTGAGAACTAGATATAAAAAGAACACTATTAAAGAAAACTAAATTTATTCAGAAGAAAATTCAAAAATCGCATTTAATATCGAAACAGTTTCTCAAAAATTTCAAAATAAATTAACCTAAAAGTTGAGTTTATAAAATCTAAAATACTCGCAAACGTCGACTAAAACTCAAAACGTCGCCAAAATTCTAAGGTATTGTCATCTTACAAGTTTTTAAAAATGTTTTGTAATAAGTTAGACAATATGTAATAAATAACCTTAAGAGTACAAATATATACAAAAAATGTATTTTGTTTTAAAGCAAATCGCAATATAGTCAATGTACAGCAATATTGGAAAGTCATGCAATATTATGGTTGTAAAACAATGTCTACTTATATAGACCTCAAAAATTATTATACAGAGCGTGACAAAAAAATACAAGTTGGTGCATGAGGCAAAAACATTCCTAGCAAATTGAACGATTTAGCGATAGGATGTTTAAAAATATATAAAACTATATGGTTTAACAGAGATGAAAAAGTGTGCCTCTATAAACTTTGAGCTGCATACTCTGCACTGAAATCTATACTTAATAAAGATTTGAATATAAGAAAGTTAAATAAGTTTAAAAACTTGTTTCATGGTTGAAGAGAAAGTTAAATGGATATCACGCAAAAGAGTCCTGGTTTTTATATATGAGTTAAGAACTAGGCTAATAAAGAAATGTTTTTAATAATGAAGGCAAAACCTCGAGTTATTGTTTAATCCATTGCTTGGATTATGGTATTTAGGGGGCGGGCGTGTCGTGATAAATTAATAAAAATGATTGTCAAGAACATAGAAGTCGACAGCCCGATTTTTAAATGTGAAATTGGCCGATACAAAGGCCACGCACTCTTAAAGTATATTATATATCGAGACAGTCAACATGAATGGAAGCAATATATAGTGGGATAGCCTTAACACCTTATATTTTCAAATGCTGAGGCTGGAAATCCCTGACAGGGAAACAAATTAAAATCAAATTCCAGATTGATTCTGAGGTTTGAAAGCCTTCAATTTGGTGTAATTTTTAAATCGTGCCCACTATTTAATTATGCTTAACTTTAAACGGTGTTCTCCCACGTATCTGAAATGAACTATTTTAAAGTGTTCTTTTTTTGAGAAAAGGCAAATCCTCTTTTGGACAGGCTATATATTTTTCGATGACAAATCATGGAGAATAATATTTTAAAATATCATATAGATCTGAATTTTAAGTAATATCCTTGTTTATGAGATATATGCCTTTGTTATTGGAAATTTTTTCATCATTTTAATTTAAGGAATTAGATGTTCAAAGCAAAGCGTATATAAAACAATTTCTCAGCCTAATCTCCTAAAAAATACAATTTTTGTCAGAAGTCATGGGCCTCAAATACACTTGTGCTCCATGTCTCCATAAGAGTACTTTTAAGCAGTTTTTGAAAGAAATTCTCGTAATATCTAGCCGAATATTCGACGATTGGACATATAAAAAGGCATTTAAATTTTCAGGGGCAATAGTTTCCCACACAAAACCAAATCTAAATGTTAAGATGCATTGTAGTTTGAAGGATACATATTGTATCTTTGAAATTAAATGCATTTAAAAGTTAATGATCAACTTTGTCGAAAGCTATGGTTTTCGTGGCAAGAGCCTTTTTTGCAAAAAATATACATTTGACGAACTGGCCAACGGCCTCTTTTAAAAAAGCATAATTTCCTACCAATTCAAAGGCAAAAAATTCAATCTTGACATAGTGCTATAACAAAAATTGTTCTCCCATGCCATTTTTGCTTAATTTTCCACTACAGAAAAATACTTTTCAATATAAAACAGCACAGGTAGCAAAACATAAAATCTGTACAATTATCAACATTATTTTTATCTTACAATATAAAAATTATGTGATTATCCACAAAATACGTAATTCGGCTACCTTAAGTAGTAAAACACATGACAAGGTCCATGCGCAAGTTGAGATCAAATCTAGAGGACGTCCCAAAAGTCTGCTACTGGGGATCCCATGTCAGAAATAAATTAACAGCTTAAAATGTATTTGGGACAGCCTGTACGAAATAGGGATATAAGCAATGAAATTTTCTACATAGTCAAGTATCTTATTATGTTAAATACACGAGGTTTGTCAACGATTAAGGGAAGAATGGTTGTGGCTAAGTAGAAACAATAACGATTATAGTCACCTGAAGGAGCTGAAAATAAATATTTTTATATATTGCTGAGTTGTATTATTATCGTCAGATTTTAGTGCAAGTTAAAAGCACTTTCGCAAAATGAAATACGATTTAAATGTTCATTTATAGTTTCGAACTAAATTAAAGTTAAGAATCAAATAAATTTATTTTTTCAATTTTAACTCTAATGTTCTCAAACTTTGACATATGAAAAATAAAGAGCCATTTCGTTTGAATTATCGATTTAAAATATTTTTCATTTTGTGAATTTACATTTCAATATATGTTGCACCTTCTGTAAGTAAATTTCCGATAGGGTGCCTAGTTTTTGACGCACGCTGCATAATAGAAAATAAATAATCTTACTGATAAAAAAATAACTTGTTAAATTGAAATATGATACCTTCTAGTAATAGAAACATTTTGATAGCAAATGTCCATAGTTCAATTCTGAATTCGCAATTAAATATATTTTGATTACTGGCTGTAATAAAATATATGTATTGTATATAAAACGTGATCAACTTCAATTAACTAAGATTGCTTGAGCTCATAAAAACAATAATTTTCCTGCACCAATCAACACTTGATCGCTGAACATCCTGTTGATATTTATTTGTCTAATTCAATCGTCTTAAAAGATTGCTTTATAGTACACAAAATTCAGTCACAATAACGATCTCAATACATATTTCAAAAATTAACAGCAAAAATAAATCGCTATGAACGAATATCTATATAAACAACGGGGCAAAATATTTTAAACTTAACCTACATAACTATGCTAAAATTAACGCGTAACCTGTAACTAAAAAAACTATACGTAACAAGTTCATTTTTGTCTAGAAATTAATTGATAAATTTCGGTGGTACTTCTGGCCGGAATTGATATGTGACAATTGACATAATTAAATTATGTAAATGGTTACTCTCAAAATGGTTAAGAATGCTTGGTTTTCAGTAAAACTCTGTAACTGGACTTTCTTGTTACCGTAATTGCAATAATTGATTAAGTTATTAATGTGATTTACTGTTTATATAGGTACAATGTGTTATCTGACACTTAAAAAACTTCACCCCTCTTCCAAACTAAATATTATTCAACCGTTATAAAGAATAGAACTAGAACCTTATTTTAACCAAATTTAGTAGTTTAAAGGGGCCTGAATACAGACAATTTTATATAGTCTTGGAGAAAAATGTGTGTAGAAAACAACTACGTTATTAAGGAAATGTTTTTCTAAGATAGTAAGTCTGTAACGACAAAAATTCAATCATACATCTTAAATGCTGCATAAACCATTATCTGGTTAACAATTATGGAATTCCTATTGTTATATTAAACTTTGGATGTTCTAGTTTGTAGCATTATTTACATGTGAAATACTGAACGTTATTTGTATGTTGTTTATTATTCAGTGTAAGTGAATGTATGGATCGCTCTAATGAGATTGTTAAGCTTAGGGGCTACAGGATTTATTGTTGATCTCGATGCCAAATGAATCAAAAGGAAAATGAAGATAAAGTAACTGATTTGTATAATGAAATTCAGAATCTTAAGGATGACCAGGAAAGCAAGGGAAAAACATATTAGCCGTTTAAAAAGAAGCAGTATGGTGTTTGATGATGTTGTTTATGAAGCAGAAAAAAAGTTCTTGGCTAAAATTAAACAACAGAAAAATTAAATCGAATCAGTACGCAATGAACTGCAACCAAAAAAACTTAGAGCATTCAACAAAATATAGAAAATCGCAAGGAGTTGGAAGCAAAGCTCAAACAACAGTTAACAGACCTAAATGATCTAAAGGAAAACATGATCATAAGCATTGATATCTTGGAAAAAGAAAATGATGGCGACATATCTGACTTAAAAACATTATGCAGACAGTTAGCTGAGTACCAAAACCATCAACGCACTTGTGCAATGACAGTTTAAATCCACCATCAATACCACCTGTTTTTCTTCTCATCATGAGTCGATGCAAAGACGGCGTCTGCTAATAGTTGACACCGATATCCGAGGGTATCTTTCCCTGTTCAAAAGTATCACCAATTGGAAATATGGTGTTAACTGCCTAACCATGAGAAATGTAGGTTTAGATGCACTTCTAGAAGTCAGTCTGGGTTACAGTCACCGTTTTAGTAAGGAGGATTTCATATTAATTTTTGCTGATGCACATGATTCTGACAAGGGAAAACTACTGTGTGACAAGAATCTTCTTGAAAAAATTGCCAAGTTTGACCACACTAACTTGATTTTATTGGGTCCTTCCCTTCTTTACGATCAACATGCACTGAACAAAATGATCGCCTCACAAAATCGCATAATGGAGAGATAATTTTTGTATGCAACTTTTGTCCCAATGATATCACCCGATCACAAAGAGAAGAAGTATATAGCTGAATATTTACTTAACTTTTTTATAAATAATGATATACCTCAGACTGCACTGAATAAAGATGCATCAGCTGAAGGGTCGGAGGATCCTCTGCAGGATCACACTGATGGTCCCGGTGAGCACTTGACCTCAAGGCACGACGAATCTTTTTTAGGCCAGAAGAATATACAAACCGTATACCCCTAGTTGATAGCAATCATGTGTTGTCCTTAGTTTTGTTTAATAAGGAACAAAACCAGTGAGTTATGTATTTTCCAGGATGACATTAACTATCCAAATATGATCCTACTGACTGAGCATTGGTTAAGACAGGATGAAGTGATTCATTTACCTGATTATGTAGCTGTATCAAAATATTGTAGAACACAATCTGTCCATGGCGGGTGTATGACACTCTTGAATGAGTCTTTTTTGAGGGGGAACTTTTTTTCAGGCAGTAACTGAATTTAATGACCTCCTTGTAGAATTTGTTTTTGAATTTTCCATAGTTTTTTCAAAAACCAGAAACAGGTATGTTATATGCGTTTATCATTTTCCATCTTCTAGCAATGATTTGTTCTTGGCTACTCTAGATAACTTATTATCGCAAATATCAATTTTGAGTGGAGATTGCGATATTAATTATACTGAAGGGAGTTCCCCTTCTACAATGCGCCTATGCAATTTACTACAATCTCATAATTTGCAAATGCATGTACATACATTCTCCAACACGTATCACAAGAATCTCATCTACAACTATTGATTAAATTTGTTGAAACTTCAATAATCATGAAGTTTGTTGTTCTGTTGTGAATTCTGCCTTATCTGACCATGAAGCCGTGGTGTTTGGCATCCTTAATTTTGGAGGTGATAAAAATAGAAGCTCCGAGGAGTGGCAGAGTTTTCAGTCACGGGAATTATAGTAAGTCTCACACACTGTGTGCTTCTTTTGGTTGGGAATCGGTCCTCATCTCACCTCAACCTTTATCAAACTTTAATGAACATATGCTACATCTCTTTAATAATGCATTTCCTCTTACGAAAATTAAAAACAAAAAACGCCGAAAAGAAACTTGGTACGCTAAAGGTCTAAAAACATCATGTAAAAATCTACGTTCACTACAAAGGATCAGAAAATTCACAGACTCACCAATATTTCATGAATATTTCAAATAATACCATTCCATATATCGTCGTCTGATAAGAGAGTCCAAAAAAACTTATTATTCAAATCGTATGGAAATTACCAATCCCTGAAACAACCCCTGACAATATAAGTCAATTTTAATGCGGAATTGCTAGTAGTCTTCAACTAAAAATACATCAAATAGCGGATCCCCTTCACTACTTATCCCAGTTCTGTGTCCAGAGCTCTTTTTTTTCTTGCACCAACCGACATTGTGGAGCTTACAAAGATATTAATATCCATTAAAAACAAAAATAGCTCAGGAGAAGTTTGCCTTTCTGCAAAGATTTTCTTAAATATGTCCGATGTGGCATTATTAGCATTGGCCCATGCAATTGATAATTCATTTAAAACAGGGATTTTTTCCCCATGTCTTAAAGTAGCAAAAGTTATCCCTATCCATAAAGGAGGTAGTCTAATTTTAGGTCCATCTCTCTATTATCAACTTTGTCAAAAATCATAGAGAAACTTGTGAAGGTACGTATGTTATCCTTTATGCAGTCCAATAACATTGTCAGCAGAACTCAGTTTGGTTTTCAGGAGGGAAAGAGTACAACGGATGTTATTTATAATCTTATACAAGAGGTGTACCTCCATATCAATGAGGGTAGACGCCATAGCCTTTTGTGATCTTTCAAAGCCTTTCGACTGTGTCAGTCATGATATCCTAACAAGAAAACTTCACTGCTATGGCTTCCGAGGTGTTGCCTTATCTTGATTCACATCGTTTCCTAGTGGTCGTCGACAACGCGTCTGTTGTGGGTCAAAAAGTTCATCATATCAATCAGTAGAATGGGGTTCGGTTTTGGGTCCAGTTTTATTTCTGCTCTACATTAATGATCTTGCGAACCTCCTGTTTGATGGTAAGATTACTATTTTTGCTGACGATACCACCATCCTGTGGCATAATCAGGACCCTATTGTCCTGCGACAATCTATTCTGGATGACCTTAATCGTATAAAGTATTGGTGTGACTCAAACCTATTGACATTAAATCCCGTTAAAACTAAAATCATTCCTTTGAAATGTAATTTAACGGACATGTACATAGGATCTACTCAAATTGGGTGTCACTCTGGCAACAAATTCCTTGGAGTGATTATTGATGACCAACTTAAGTTTTATCCACACTTGCAATAAGCTCGCTTGCAATAAGCTCTCCTCTGCTTGCTTTGCTGTGAGGGTTTGTATTCAAGCATTCCATTTTGGGGAAATGCGAGTGAATATTTAATCCACACTTTGTTTATAATTCAGAAAAGAGCTATTCGTTACATATGTAAATAAAAGCCACCAATGTCATGTCGCCCACTCTTCTTGCAGGAAACAATCCTCACTCTTTCATGCATATATATACTTGAGACTGCATGCCTCATCTACAAAAACAGAGATAAGTTTTTAGAAGGAAACCCCCGATATCCAACTAGAAGCTTGGGGAGGCTTCATCTGCTACAACCAAAATTAACTCTAACAAAAAAGTCATTGTATTATGAAGGCATTAAAATATATAACAATCTTCCATTAAATATCCGTGCATACGCTTCCCAACTTATTTTTAAGAAAAAAGTTAATAGGCTATTGTTAGAGAGGGCATACTACACATTAGATGAATATTCTGACAATACTTTTTGACTGCCAAAGTGGCGTTTTGGAGTTTTTTATTTAACAGCTGTACCGTTGCCATATTTAGTTGAATTTATATCTTGCCTATGATTGTATGTCCTGTAAGCGTTTACTGTAAATTTTACTTTTGTCTTAATTGTAACTCTTTTAATGGTTATTTTATACCTTTGTACTGTTTTTAGTTTTTAGTGTTTAGCTTTGTTTATAACAAATCTTCTTTGTTTTATAACAATAAAGCATATTTGACTTTGACTTTGAGCAAAATAATCTACTGAAAGATTCAATAAGTCACACCTTTCTCGATATGAGTTCAGACATTTTACCTACAACAGTTAATAACAAACTAACATAAAACGTCTTTATTCTTAGGAGGAACCAGAGCTCAACTGTTCTACTAGAAGCAGGTAGTTGCTACTGACTGACGGATCCAAAATGTTTTATGGTGGCAACCATAAAACTGGAACAAAAGCTGACATTGGCAAGTATGCACCATCTTCCAGGCCAAAGTCCACGTCATTGAACTGTGCCTGGAAGCTGGTAGAACGACAATGAAATGGGAGGCCAATGAAGATTTTCTACAATAGTCAAGAGGCACTCAGAATGTACTCGTAAATTCAGCTCCAAAATAGGTCGGAATGCTCAAGGTCCCTGTCTTTGAAAAGAGATTGACATTATATCACTCATAAGGATTTCAAAGAAATGAAGATGTGAAGCCATATGCCAGAAGCAATATCGCATTCGAAGGCTTTTTAGATAAACGATTCAAATGAAGAGCTAAAAACCTTCTAGACTGATAACGAGAAAAGCTTCAAATTCTCTTAGACTATATAAACAATATTGGTCATCTACTAAGTTCACTATCGCCTTTTCTGGATATTACTGTCAAGCCAATAATCAAGCTAAAACATCTATCTATATACGTAAATATATATTGAAACCCAGTTAATCAGGGCTGAAATTATTTCACAACAACCAGGTTATCAATCAATTAAATAACCTGTAGAGATCATTATTAATAAGATACTGCATTCCGGGAAGCAAAAACATTACACAATTTAGCTTTAAATTGAGATAAAACGCTTTTTTCTTAGAAGGAACGAATGAGACTAGAACGCAAACTGGCTCCAGGGTAACTGGTGGCAACTGCAAGTTTCGAATTAAAACTGACATTGACAAGTATGGGATCATCTTCCAGGCTGAACTCCATGTAATTGAACTGCGCCCGGAAGCTGGTAGAACGGTAATGGAGAGGCAGGTCAAGAAAAATTGTCTCCAATAGTCAAGGGGCAACCGTAAAACAGGTTGGAAACTCTCCTGACTCTTTGAGAAACTGAGATAGTGACTTTATCCGGTCATACAGTGAATTCATTCGCAACCGGAAAGAAATACGAGGCTTAACGCATTCAAAGGTTTTTAATTATCGAAATGAAAAGCTAAAGACCTTCTAGAGTTTAACAGTTTCACAAGATGGTAAGACTTGTACACTGGGCATTGTAGCATAACCATGGTCAGAACATGTTGATAGCATCTCCATTGTTTAGATGGATAACTTTCAGCTCTCCCTCGACTAATCTTAACAGTATTCGTCACCCATTAACTTCACTACTGCATTTTCATCAAATTAAAACATTTGTATATATATGAATCCGAGTTACATGAGCCAATATCTCCTCAAGCCTCAAATTATTTCAGAATAACCAATTGATCAATCGAATTCTTTATGTGACCTGTAGATATTGTTACTAATAAAATACGAAAAGGTGATTTTGAGAAACTAAATTCAAAAAGAACAATAAAAGAAAGACGATGAGGTTTGCCGCCTCATACTAATTCTAAAATATATTTTTAGCATGTCACAAGTCATCACATATCAATCCTAGACCATTTCTGTTTTTGTACCTAGACATTTTTTAAAGGGAAAATTAATTATATACCTAAACCAATTACAAATGAGCCATAATCATTCTATGATTTTAAATTTCTATTATATACAAAAAAGTTACATGACGCGTCTCACAACGTCTCTTTCATAAGCTAATTAAAAACGGAAATATCATCACATTTAAAATGAACGCATTTTTCACGCCACTTATTAAGTTACCTATCACTAAGGTTTCTATACAAAAATAAATATTGTTTCATTTGTATTTACGTATTTATAATATTCTCATTAGTAAAATTACATAATTATGAAGTCCAATTATTTCAACTGTAAAGGAAAAATGTGCTTAATTTTCTTTGGTGAAATTATAATAAGAGGAGGCTTTGAATCTTGTCAAATACTGTCTAGATAGGACACTCGAAAACTGATAGAAATCTATAGTGACCGGCAAAAAGTATGCGACATAGTGGGCAATTTATATTTGCCTAAAAAAAAACGAGCTTTTCGCTCACTGAGACAACAATGCAACAAACACTGAACTAGCAATCTCTTGGATAGTCTCAGATGATTAGTGTCCTGCGATTATTCAATACTAATATTGGATGGAAGTAAGACTACACCCTGTCAGGTCTTGTTTTCCTCATCCAGTGTCGGATCCGTGGTCTTCCCCTGTCCCGCCAAACCGTTCTTAGTAGCCAAATAGTTAATTCATCATCATCTGGATAGTGCCTTCTTCGATGTCCATTTCCACATGAGACTAAACCGAGCCTTTCGCTCACTGAGGCAACAATGCAACAAAAACTGAAGTACCAATCTCTTGGATAGTCTCAGATGATTAGAGTCCTGCGATTATTCAATTATAATTTTGGATGTAAGTAAGACTTCACCCTGTCAGGTCTTGTTTTCCTCATCCAGTGTCGGATCCGTGGACTTCAAACCGTTCTTGGTCGCCAAATAGTTAATTCATCATCATCATCATCTCGATAGTGCCTTCTTCGATGTACATTTCCACATGAGACTGGATATTCGTTATTCTCATTTCCCGTTTATAAGTCAGATTTCCACATTACTGTCTCAATTTCCAACTTTTCAACATTCTTTATTGTAAAAACCACAAGTTCCGGATTCGTATGTTAGGGTGAGAAGAATGCCCTGATCGTACACCCTAGTATTAAGGCTATAAGCGAACGAGCCATTCAAATTATTTCGCAGTTTACCGAACGCTGCCTAAATGAGTGGAATTCTTCCGTTGACATCGGCTATCCTTGTTGGTTTTTTGCACTGTCCACCTCTTGTTCGTCATCCTCATCATCATCACCATCATCATTATCAACGTTGTTCAGCGTTACTACTACATTAAAATTTTGGATATAGAACACATGTCTCCAGCCTGTCCGGGCCTATGTTTTCCTGATCCAGTGTGGGCCCTTGGTCTTCCTCTGTCCCGTCAACTCGTTCACGTTCCCCAAACAGTCGTCGACCCATTTCCACCTAAATTGGCTTTTCGTTGTTCTCCTTATCCTGTCTATGAGTCAGATTTTCAAATTACCCTCTCCATTTTTGGCTGGTATATTTTCAACTTTTGAATAATCGCAACTGTAAGAACCCCCAAGCCTCGAATTCGTAAGTGTTAGGGTGGGAAGAATGCACTGATTGAACACTCGTTTTTTGGCTATAAGTGGATGAGTCCAATGAAATCCTCACTCCGCTTCCTTATCATTTTGTTCACATCGGGTATATGTGTTGATTCATGCAATGTCGACGTCACTTATTTTGAAATTAAATTGGGTTTCCTAGTATTTTGTGTTATTCAAGACAAAATTACAAAAAGCCTTCTCTTTTTATATTATAAACACTAGACAAATGGGACTATAAAAATTTGAAAGGTCAGCTCATTACACCGATGATAACCCATCGATATCTTCTAGAAAAATATGGCAGATTTACAGAATTCTTTTCGTGATATATTGCAGCCCTAAATCCACTATATTTAGCAATCGGCAAAGTCGAAAATACTTTGATGCACTTTCTTACTTACTCCATTTTCATAATCTGAATTTAAGGATATTGCTAACCCTTTTGCATCAATAGATTTAGTTTAGTGCTAAATATAATGTTTTATGATTCTAAAATGTGATGTTTGTTGTACAGAAAGAAAAGAATTACTCCATTGCACTGTTAATACAAAACGAACACCTATCGACCTCACCTAAACCATAACCTTCATCAATCCCGCCTGACTGTTCGTGCCGACGCTTGAGTCCTCCAATGAGTCCAAATCGAGGGCGCTCTCGATCATGGTGGTGTCCTGCAACATCCTCAACCTGAATACAAATTTAAAAGTTTTTATGCACGTTATATCCTAGAAACTAGTTGCCTAATAGCGGTTGATAATAATTATTTAAGTATCCAAAAGGGTTTTTTAGAGACTGGAGGACCAGCAGTCATTCAATTTCTAATAAGGAAACAAAATTTAGATGCTTCAAATAACAATAGGGTTTTCAAGAATATTCAACTTATCTTAACGTCTATGTGACAGGCAAAGATTTCGGAAATTATTACCCTTTGAAAATGACGATGGTGGGTGAAACTTTAAGGTTTATGAGGTTGTATTTTATATTGTTCGTACAAATGGAGAAATTAATTCAAGGCGTATTTAAAAGTCACTGAACAATATATTGCATAATCCGGTTGCATAATAAAATCCTCTACAGTCCTACGGCACTATGCTATATTAGCCGCGTCTGATTGGTGAGTTAACGTCACTTTAGAGAAAAAATGTTATTACACATAAATACATTTACTGAACTATTCGACACCTCTTAATTATGACTTAAACAATAAAAAAAAAATCGATAAAAAATATACTTTAGTAGGTATAATGTAGGCATGCATGTTATGCAGTTTCAAATTTCATATACCTAACGTCGAGCCTAACATACTGTTTAAGTGAGTATTTAGGTATAAAACTATATATATTATATAACACAAGCTATGAAAATACATTAAACTTTTAAATAAATAGGTCCAAATTTTTTTTTATGGCAGTGGCACACACACTAAAGGGAGACCATATGGCGCTCGACGAGCGGTGTGTGTGCGAAGATGTTGATTGACACGGCTCTTGAATATTTGTAAGTTGTAATTAGTGGGAAACAGATGTCCTGGGAGCGAGTTCCACAGTGATGCAGTGCGCCAGACAAAGGAGTTCTTGTAAAGCGATGTTCTAGGTGTTTCCAGTTGTACGACGAACTGGTGCGCTCTTGCCGTCTGTCCTGACTGTCTGACAGGAGCTGCCAGGGGCGGGATGAGGCGGACCAAATCCTGGGAACATCTGCCGTGAAAGTATCTGTAAAACAGAGATATCTCGGCTACATGTCTGCGATGTTACAGACTATCTAGATTCCGGGTCAACTCCGGGTCGCCGACGAGACGCACAGCTCTCTTCTGAATGGAATCCAGCAGCTTTAGGGTGTGCTTTGGTGCGGCACCCCAGATATGTGAGCAATATTCTAAGCACGGTCTTATTTGCGCTTTGTAGAGCAAGAGCAACTGCTGTGGTGTATAGAGTTTTTTGTTGTGAAATAGAGCACCAAGCTTCTGGGAGGCTGATTTTGCGATGTTAGCAACGTGGTCATGCCAGGACATATTGCTGTTGACCGAGACACCCAGCAGTCCGATTGACGAGGATCAAGGAATGGTCGACCCTGCCATAATAATGTCAGGGCCCGCTGTATTGGCCCTCTTGGTAAACGTGGCTGCTTGGGTCTTTGCTGCATTGAACTGGACCAAATTTCGGTCGCCCCAAGTTTGAACTTTCTCCAGGTCTTGATTAATTGCTGTAATCTGCTCCTGTCTGCGGTGATGAGTCTCAGTCGCTGGTAAGGGGTTTTCTGATCTAAAGTGGGAGACAAGGGTACTGTTATCTGCAAAACTGTATACAAGATTATTTGTTTCGGTCAGCAGGTCATTAATATAGATGAGGAACAGAGTTGGTGAAAGTATTGCGCCCTGAGGCACGCCCGCATTGATGGTGAATGTGTCCGAGATGTGTCCATCGACTGCAACGTGCAGAGATCGGCTCTTAAGGAAACTGGCAAGCCAGCTGCAGAGAGAGGCTGGCAGTCCGAAGGACAGTAGTTTGTTGAGCAGTCCGTCATGCCAAACTCTGTCGAATGCCTTTGAAATATCCAACGCAATCGCTCGAGACTCTCCGTAGTTCTCAATTGCCCTACTCCATATATGAGTGAGGCCAATATATATCTCCTGTCGATCTCTCTTTGCGAAAGCCGTATTGATTATTGCTGATTATTTTGTTGTTCTCGAGGTACTTGAGTAGTTGCTGGTTGACTACACGTTCCATGACTTTGGAGATTAATGGAAGCAAGGCAATTGGACGATAGTTTGAGGGCGTGGTTTTCTTGCACTCGAGCGACTTTCCAAGAAGATGGGTAAATCCCTTTTCCGTAAGACAGAGAAAAAAGCCTGGAAAAAACGGGTGTTAGTTCATTAGCGCAGTTCTTTAACACGATGGCAGGTATTCCGTCCGGTCCTGATTACTTTTACGTATCTAGATTTTTAGGGATTTTACGAATATCACGGTGATGAAATTTGACTTCTGCCATGGTAGTGTTGATGTTCGATATGGTGGGGAGAGTCTTGCCTTGGGGGACGTCTAAGGTAGAGTGCGAAGAAAACATTTTGGCGAGCATTTTTCCTTGGCTGTAGTCGCCGTGATGCCACGTTCGTCTGTTAAAGGTGGGAGAGACGTTTCTGTAAAGTTGCTTTGCCTTTGCTACCGACCAGAAATTCCTGGAGCCACTGGGGCATTGCACAAGTTTATTCCTGATCCTTTGATTGTGTCTGTCCTTAGTTTCGTCGATAACACGCTTGCATACGTTTCTCGCTTCGACAAAATAATTGCGATTTTCAGCGGTCTAATTTTGCTGCCAGTACTTGTAGGCTTGCTGTTTCCTACCCACAGCTCTTTCGCATCTTCTGACGAACCAGGGGTTTCCTTTTGATGGTAACTTGATGGAATTTGGGATGTATGCTTCCATTCCTGAGGAGATTACTTGCGTGATCTGTTCGCAGCAGACTGACGGGTCGTCAGCGCCAAAGCAGACGTCGAGCCAAGGAAAATCTAGGTAGAACTCCCTTAGATCGTCCCAGTTTGCGGAATTGTAATGCCAGATTTTGCGAGGTAATGGTGAATCCTTCTGTATGAGTGTCAATTCACAAACCGTTGTAATAAGTTTATGGTCGGAAGTACCTAATGGCGGACCAACTGTAACTGTGTACTGGTCAGGATTGGTGATTAGAAAAAGATCCAGGAGGGCGGCGAATTCGCCCCTCTCTGAGATTCGAGTTGGTTCGTCTACAATTTGAGTAAGCCCGCAGCTGATGGCGAATGCTTCAGCCTCTCTACCTTCGTTGTCGGTCTTGTTGTGATGTTTGAGCCAGTTGGTGTTGTGAGCATTGAAGTCTCCCAGAACGATTATTTCTGAACTGGGGTGATCAACCTGTATTGAGTCAAAAGTGGTAGCTAGTGTTGAAAAAAAGCTTTGGTAGGCTCTATCGCTCGGAGGGCGATAGAGACAACATATAAACTTGGTTAATCCCTAATCCCTTGGCGGTGAACTTGAGCCACATGACGTCAAGGTTGTTCGGGTCGTAAGTAGAAGTCCATTCTTGAAGTGGAGTTGCTATTATAGCGGGTTAGAAGAAGGGGGACGACTTTTCTCCACAAATGAAAATGCCAATCCTTAGTTCAAGAGTTATGCATTTCGATGAGTTCACTCATCATCATCAGACTCTAAAATATATTTTTGTATAAGATAAATACATTAAAATAACAAAAGTACGTCAAAATTATACAGAATTTTTTTTTAAAAAACTCACCACACACTAGCTAAAATGTTGTATGTTTACATAGCCAAACAATGACAAAGGAAATAAATAAATTAACAAATTGGTACACGTCGCGACATCTAGTAAGCACAGTTAAAACTAAGGTTTTTAAACATTGAATTAAAAGAAGGAATATATAACGGTGAAGGCGGAACATGCCCGAATTATCAATGATCGTCGACAGAGTACTATAGTAGTAATACCCCGTATTTGGTGGAAATGAAAATACTCTAGGGCAGATTAGTTAAGGAAATTGTAAGTTTA
>MU182121.1:213379-287813 GCA_016904865.1 Pissodes strobi | reverse complement strand
TAAACTTACAATTTCCTTAACTAATCTGCCCTAGAGTATTTTCATTTCCACCAAATACGGGGTATTACTACTATAGTACTCTGTCGACGATCATTGATAATTCGGGCATGTTCCGCCTTCACCGTTATATATTCCTTCTTTTAATTCAATGTTTAAAAACCTTAGTTTTAACTGTGCTTACTAGATGTCGCGACGTGTACCAATTTGTTAATTTATTTATTTCCTTTGTCATTGTTTGGCTATGTAAACATACAACATTTTAGCTAGTGTGTGGTGAGTTTTTTAAAAAAAAATTCTGTATAATTTTGACGTACTTTTGTTATTTTAATGTATTTATCTTATACAAAAATATATTTTAGAGTCTGATGATGATGAGTGAACTCATCGAAATGCATAACTCTTGAACTAAAGATTGGCATTTTCATTTGTGGAGAAAAGTCTTCCCCCTTCTTCTAACCCGCTATTGTTCGGTTCGAATGTTTCCTCGCGGTGGCATGAAAGGTCGCTTCGGACAAAAGGGCATATTTCGAACTTATGTCTAAATCGGGTATGTAAGTCGTAACCAGGATAAGGGTAGTTCACTGTTGTTGTTGTAGAACATACTTGTGTTTCTGTAAGGGCTATTATGTGTGGTCTTTTGGCTTGTAGATGTTGGTGTACCGAATTTATGTTTGTATTTAGGCCTCTTATGTTGCAGAAATCAATTCTAAATTGGTTCGGTATCTTTGCTGTCTGTGAAATGCGGAATAAAGGGCTCCCAGGGCCACCCAGGGCCACCCAGCGCCCGGAGATCCGAATGGCCGGGGAGTTTATCTCCGGAATATTTTGATCCTGGAAGCACCATCATGTCCGTATTATTATATTCCTACTGTGGAACCCGGAACCACCAGCGCGGAAACGGAACGTGATTCGGGAAAACCACTTAGCGCTTCCCAGTTCTGGTGGGGTGGTCTTTCACCGGACGATGCGAGTAGGCATATGCATCTACCACCTAGGGCCGCTTCCACTGGATGCATCGGCCTCAGACTCTTTCCTTTGATGGTCCCTAGTCTGACAGGGGTATGAAATGAAATATAATAATATGTTTAGTTATAAAAAATATTTATGCAGGCATTTGGCCTACATCTAAAAGCAGTGCCACAAATCTCTCATGAACTTTTAGCAAACCAAACACATTTCAAACATAGTTTAAAAAGATATTTTTTTCATCCATATGGAGCTCAGTTATATGCTTATTATAAATACTCATTATAGTTTGAGGATGTGGCAAAATAAGAGACCCATAATCTCTTAAGTATTTGTATGTACACTGTGGGCAAAATTAAATTGAAACCTTCTTTAACGTTTAATAACATTTTGAAGTAAAACTTGTTAACGCGCGCCGGGAGTGAAATTTGAAGGTTGCGACACGACGAGAGGCCGCGAAAAAGCGTTACGATATTTTATTGTGATATCTTTGTTAGTTTACAAGCAAAAAATATGGGATTTGCTCTATTACCTTGTCAAGACATAAGCGAAACTTTTATGAAGATTTTTTTTTTATTTAGGCCTTCCCTTTTTGTTAATTGAGTGGTATATTAAAAAAAAACTACTTTTTAACCAAATCCGTTACGATATATATAAGGCTAGGGCGTTTAAGTTTAAGAAGTTTCACTTCAAATATGCGCACATAGTGCACACGCTTTTTTTTATTTTCAAATGAGTTTTTATCATTTTTGGATATGTTATGGCCTAAGGTATTGGGATTAAAAAGAACTTTGCAAAGAGGGTCTACTTCATTGGCGTACAGAAAAGGGGATAATTTTCAAAACCAATGTATTTCAGGTCGTTGCAAAAATCGGCCAAATGAAATAAAGATGAAAAAATGGGCAAAAAGATTTGAAACGGTTTGGAATATTGACCATTAAAAAACCAGGTCGATACAAACAAAGTTAAAATTTCTACTTTAATTTTGGGTGGGCCAAATTAAATTGGATTATTTTTTAATGCTCAATGACTTTTTACTTTCAAAGGATTTTTTACAATAACACAAAGAACTTTGCAAAGCGGGTCTACATCAGTGGCGTACAAAAATTTTAAATTTACTTCAAATTTTTAAAATAAAAAAATACATATTTTAAATTTTAATGTACGCCACTGCAGTAGACCCGCTTTACAAGGTTCCTTTCGAATCTAATATCTTGGGCCATAATAAATCCAAAAATGATAAAAAAAATCCTTTGAAAATAAAAAAGTTATTAAGCATTAAAGAAGGTTCCAATCTAACTTGGCCCACAAGACATAGTTTTGCCAAAATTAAGGAATCAATTTTAATTTTGTTTGTATTGAACTGGTTTTTTAATGGTCAATATTCCGAACCCTTTCAAATCTTTTTTGCCCATTTTTACATCTTTATTTCATTTGGCTGATTTTTGCAACGACCTAAAATACATTGGTTTTGAAAAATACCCCATTTTCTGTACGCCACTGAAGAAGACCCTCTTTGCAAAGTTCTTTTTAATCCCAATACCTTAGGCAATAACATATCAAAAAATGATAAAAAAAAATCCTTGCATACCTCTAGAACGACCATTCGATACCTTCAACAGAATCGTCATGATTTTAAAGGGCCCGCTTGCTGGCCGCCCAACAGCCCGGATTTAAATCCGGTTGGTTACACGATTTGTAGCCGCTTAGAAGCCATGGTTCATGAAGATATTATTATCCGAAATACCGAAGAATAAAACAAATATTTTTATACTGCTGGGAACAATTTTATCAGGTGATTGTAAACAACGCCATTGGTCAGTGGCGGCGGAGGCTACAAGCCGTAGTCAGGAATCAAGGTGGCCAAACTCACAATGAGCTTTTATAAGGTAACTTTACTTTCTTTAGTAAATTAGTAAGTAATACTTACTGAGAATAATAAATATTTTGAAATGTTTTATTCGCTTTTGTTCTACTTATTATTGCAACGACAACATTTTTTTTTAATTGTTTTATTGTTATTTGGTGTTCCGATGATTAATGGCCAGATTGAACTCACAATATATTTTCTAATCAAAGCCACTTATTATTGCAATGACAACAATTGCACTGTTTTATAAAGTAACCACTAAATCCGGCCCTGTACTGTTCTCCTTGTGAGTAATAACAGCAGCCGCTTAAGAATTGACACGTCTTCAATGTATGCAAATTTTATTGAAATCGGCTCAAAATCATACAAATTACAACAAGGTGAATTGGGTTCCAACTTATTGGAACCTTCTTTAATACTGAATAACTTTTTTATTTTTCAAGGATTTTTTATCATTTTTGGATATGTTTTGGCCTAAAATATTAGATTCAAAAAGAAGTTTGTAAAGCGGGTCTACTTCAGTGGCGTACACTAAAATTTAAAATATATATTTTTTTATTTTAAAATTTTTAAGTAAATTCAAAATTTCTGTACGCCACTGAAGTAGACCCGCTTTGCAAAGTTCATTTTGATTCTAACAACCTAGGCCATAACATATCCAAAAATGATAAGGAATCCTTTGAAAATAAAAAATCATTAAGCATTAAAAAAGGATCCAATTTAATTTGACCCACAAGACATGGTATTACCAAAATTAAAGTATAAATTTTAATTTTGTTTGTATCGACCTGGTTTTTTAATGCTCAATATTCTGAACCGTTTCAAATCTTTTTTGCCCATTTTTATAGTCCCCATTGCAGCCAGGTATGCAACATTCCTGAGGCATAATTACTTACACTAAGTTACCACAGAAGTACCGGAAAAAATATACAATTAACCACCACAGAGTTATAAATATGACGTACTACATAGTGAAGGAGAATACAAACCGCCAAGCAACAGGTGTTTAAGAATATATAGTTTTACGAATTTACAAATGCGCCTAACAATATAAATTGTATACCTAAATATACAACGAAATATTAGGTAAACTTTCACACACTCAGAACCACAAAAAGACTTCCGAATTTACAAAAAAGCAAGAAGATAACACTAAATGTCGATTTAAGCAGCCATTTGCAACCGGAAGAATTGCAAACTGATCAAGTTTATTTTCTGCACTGATGCCGGTTGTCTAAGGAAATTACAATAGAGTTTCGATAATAATTGGGGCGTATGATTTTAAATATGTAGGTATGTAAAAGCAAGATGTCTGTGTATATATTATAGATATAGATACATAATATGAATAATATACCTAATACATATGTACGTATGTATGTATTCAGAGAGATGGTTAGTAATAATGCACGAAATTGAAAACGTAGGTACTTATTTACTTGCTCCCATTATTTTAGGAAAGTGCACGGACAGGGTAGTAATATTACATAATTAAATAAATAAATTACGAAATATCACATTATAGGAAAACGAAAAAAGACCTTACGGAAATACATTTTCTACAATATTGGAGAAACTGTAATGTAAGAGATATATTCTTTATATACGGACATTCTAATCTTCGCTACTATCATAGTAGTCCGGCAATGTTGCATGCACTTGCGCCTGGATTGCGATTACACTTCATCCCGTCTACATCTTCACTCCAAATAGCAATGGCCCAAATACGTCAGGAGCTAAAATTTTGTAAGCACTTGGTCCTTTTGTACAGGTGTTATTTTGCCTCCGCTCGTTTCGCTCGCTCCGGGGTGCAACCAAACAAAACTAAAAAACCGGATTTATACTTTTCGTAAAATAAGAAGTAAGAAGTAACGATAAGCCGTAAGAAAAATAAACAAATGGGAAGTAACGTTGACATTCACAGTTCAGTAAGCTGTTAACGATAAGCAGTAGCGGCTTACGTTTTCGATTCGGTCGACTTCGACCACCTGAACGCATACTCGTCAGCTGCCGGCATTTTTAATTTTTGTTGTTGGTTTTCTATTTGTTTACATTGCGGATTGCGTTACTGTTTGTTTTTTTTAATGGCAGAATACGAAGAAGATCATATTTTAATAACTATTATTCAGCATTATTCGTTTCTATACAAGTCATTAAAGGATGATAAATATACTAATAAAAGCAACGCTTGCGACTCTTGTGAGGCAATTGCTTCTGCAATGTGTGCCACTGGTATGTAGGTAGGTTAGGTAGAATGTTAATAATTATAAAAGTTTTCTAAATTTATGATATTTTATAATTGAAGAGATACAAAAAGTGTGGAAGAATTGGAGGGAGAGATACGGGAAGGAAAGGATAATATTTACCATAAATCTGAATTACAACTGACACAATAAGAAACAATATGGAAACTATGACTCAAATGTTTGTTACTGATTAAGTTTTACTTCTTATTGATTACTGCTTACCGCTTACTTCTTACTTTACGGAAACTATAAATCCAGCTTAACTCAAACTAACTCAAATTTACAAAGAGAAACAAACATAACCTTAAAAAAATAAAATAACATGTCTTGCCACCGACGGGAACCGAACGCCGTACAAACACAGAATGTGACCACTGCATTACTAGACCTGTTGGAATAAATTCACTGGGCCGTAGATGTATTGTTCGTGAACGCGATATATCTACCACGTCGTTTGTCTGCTCCAGTTTGAGTACTATTTTTATTGGGTTATACTTGGAATTAATTAGTAAAGATTACACCTACTTGCGTATGAAAATTCCGTCGCTTTGAAAATCGTAGTGGTTTTTGCCATTTTTATTAAAATCAGTTCATAATGCCTGAAAAACTATGTAAATACTGCAACGAACCAGTGAGTCGCAAAAAAATTGGCATTTAGTGTGGTTTTTGTGCTCATTTTTGTCACGGTCAGTGTGCGAACATTGTAGGTAAACAACTTGCTGCGATACGGATGGAAGGTGTATTCTGGAAATGCACCGAAAGCCGAACGTCGCTCGAAGCCACTAGATCTCGACAATCGTGAATTGGTACCACCGGCTACACCGGTGGTACCAATTCAAACTACCGCTCCCGCATGTGGAAGCTGCGATGACGTCCTGGGCGCGGTGCAGGACTTAAAGGATGAATTAAGACAAATACGGGAACAACAGACTGCCCTCATGGAATCTGTGAATTTCTGTAGCGGCAAGATTTGCGATTTTGAAGAAAAACTCTCAAGATTTGATGAATATATCAAGAAAACAGACAAATTGATTGCTGAAAACACCAAACTTGCCAACAATGTAAGTGAGTTGGAAGCTAGAATAAATGATATGGAACAGATGTCTAGATCACAAAATTTAGAAATACAAGGAATCCCTGAAAAAGAAAATGAAAACCTTTCATCAGTACTGGAAAAGGTGGGAGAATATATTAATTATAAAATTGTTCCCGAGAAAGTAGAGTATGTCCACAGGGTCCAATTACATAAAAACTCCAAAAATAAAATCAAGAATATAATAGTACGTTTTTCCTCTCTAAAACAAAAAGTAAACGCCTTCAAAAGGAAAATGGATCACCTAAAATGAAGATAGCAGGTTTATCTGACAATCTGTACATTAATGAGCATCTAAATATGGCCAACAAAATGCTCTATAAATTGGTCAGGATAGCAGCAAAGAATAAAAACTAAAAATTCTTTTGGACAAAGAATGGCTCCATATACGTTCGAAAGAACGAAGCCTCTCGGGTGATTTTAATCAAAAGCAGGGACGCCATACAGAAAATCTAAAAATGGATTTAAAACTTTCGTACATCTAACAACGTAATTTCTCTTACAATAGCTGAACATCTACAGGTTTTTTTATCAAAACGTTCGAGGTTTGACATCAAAAACAGTTAATTTCTTCCATAATATCGTTTCTAAAAATTTTGACATTGTCTGTGTGACGGAAACGTGGTTGAAGAGCGGTGTTTTGTCTTCTGAACTATTTAGTCATGAGTACGATGTCTTCCGGCGTGACCGGGAAATGACAGCGTCCTCTATGAGGGATGGGGGTGGCGTGCTCATTGCTGTAAAGTGCGAATTACAAGCTGGAGTCGGATGCTGAGGATGTTTGGATTTCACTGAAAAACAACAATGACGAGAAGGTGTATACTGTATATGTGCTGCATATACATTCCGCCAGGTGACGATTATGCTTTTACCGCATTTGTTAATAAATTGCTCACGCTTGAACACATTTTTTCAGAGAAGGTGGTGACCATCGTGGGGGACTTTAATTTATCAAACTTAAATTGGATTTCTATAAATAACGAAAGCTTCTTGCGTCCAACACATGTGGATGAAAGGTCCTCTTCGATGGTCGACGTATTCTCTTATTTTGAACTTATGCAGTTTAACAATATTTTTAATAACAATGGTAAAATATTGGATTTAGTTTTATGCAATAAAAATTATATTTGTAAATTTGTTCGCTCCGACAACTGCCTGGTGAATGAGGACCTGCATCATCCATCTTTAGAATTTTCATTTAAAACTTCCACAGTAAGGCCATTTACCCACCTGAGCCGTTACATTCTTAACTTTAAAAAAGCTAATTACGATCTTATAAATAATGGCTTGACCGACATAGGGTGGGATAACCTATTTCTTGACAAACCGTTGGATCAATTTATTTTATGCTCAAATAAATAAACTTATCGAGGCACATGTCTCATCTTTTAAGGTTAGAGGCAAATATCCGATTTACTTTAGATCAGAAACTATCAGGATAATTGCAGAGAAAAATAAATGTCACAAAAAATATAAAAAAATATGGTGATCAAGAGGTGATCAGGTTTTCCCACCTGAGGCGGAAATCCAAGCAATTGATAAAGATCGATTATTTCTCGTATATTAGGAATATGGAGTTACAAACTTATAAAGATAGCAAAAAGTTTTGGAATTACGTATCTAACAAAAAAAACGAGCGTTGCAATCCCTAGGGTTCTACAATACGCAGACTCAATTGTTAATAACGGACAGGATGTATGTGATTTGTTCGCAACATTTTTTAAGAGTGTTTACGTAATTGATAGCGTACGTGGAGTGACACCAAGTCTCGCGAGTGCTGGTATGTTTGTCGAAACTTTAGTAACTGAAAGTAAAGTTATCGAATTAATAAATAATTTAGATTCTAATAAAAGCGCAGGACCCGATGGGATACCGCTTTTGTTTATAAAAAATTGTATGTGACAATTTGGCTAAACCACTTAATATTATTTATAATATGTCTCTAAGCAAGGGTTGCTTTCCTATAAAATGGAAAACATCTCACGTTACACCGATATTTAAGAGCGGCGATAGAAGCCATGTAGCTAACTATAGACCGATTAGTAAAATTAGTATATTTGCTAAAATGCTTGAGAAAATTGTATATGAAAATATTTTTTCCACGGTAAAAAACACTATTATTGAACAGCAGCATGGTTTCTTTCCTAGAAGGTCTTTAGAGACAAATCTATTATGCTATTTTCAATATATCTGTTCGGCTATGGATAATCAGGGTCAGGTCGATGTTATTTACACCGACTTCAGCAAGACTTTCGACAAGGTCAGCCATAAGCGATTGGTGGAGAGACTTGCTGATGTCGGGGTATGTGGAGTGCTTTTGGCATGGGTTTGGTCGTATATTTGTAATCGGGAGCAGGTTGTTCTTGTGAATGGGTACCAGTCGAAGCCTTTTAGAGCGACTTCAGGTGTCCCCCAGGGGAGTCATCTGGGGCCACTATTTTTTATAATTTATATTAACAATATAAGTGAATGCTTTCTGAATAGTGACTTTAGTTTATACGCTGATGATCTGAAGATCTATCGCACAATAGGGGCCCCGGAGGACTGTCTCAGGCTGCAGGACGACCTGGATAGATTGCGAGAGTACTGTCATGCCAATGGATTATTTCTGAATTTGGAAAAATGTGGTTCGATTAGTTTTTCTAAAGATATTAATTTAATTAACTCTAACTACAATATTAATGCTAAAATTTTAAGAAGGGTAGATCAAATCAAGGACCTTGGTGGCCTTCTGGACATTCGGCTTTCACTTTGACATGATTATTGCCGAAGCCAGTAGAATGCTGGGATTTATAATTAGAAGCTGTCAAGATTTTAGAAATCCGAGAGCACTTCTCTCACTTTACTTTGCATTTGTTTACAGCAAACTATCATTTGCCTCAGTGATATGGAACCCTATTTATAAAGTTCATATTAATAGAATAGAAAGAATTCAAAACAAATTCCTTAAGGTGCTGGCTTTTAAAAATAAGTGCACTACTAACGGTGTTGCCCGTGAATTTAAAATATTGCCCCTCGCCATGAGGCGAGATATAACAGATTTATGCATAATATTTAAACTTATTAACAATCAAATCGATTCACCGCTCCTCTTGTCTTTTCTAAATTTTAATGCTCCCACTAGGGTATTGAGAGATCATGAATTGTTTAACATACCGTTCTGAAGAACGGATCTGGGAAGCAATGCTCCTTTAATTAGAATGCAATTTATTAGTAATAAATATTTTAACGACATAGACATATTTTCTACATCGATCACAACGTTTAAGTCAAATTTAAAACAACTATTTCTTACGCAGGTTTAGTTTAATATAGTTAATCTAGATTATTATATTATATTTTATGTATGTGTTATTATGGACTTTTTAGGATATTAAAACATCCCAATATAAAATTATTGTAAAAAGCGGATGCCTTTTGGAACATAGTTCTGTAGCATCCTAAAGTTGTAATAAATAAATAAATAAATAAGTAAATAAAGTGAAAGCGACGTTAACCGATCAATCAGAAACGGCTAATATAGCATAGTGCAGCAGGACTATAAAGGATCTTAAAACGCAAACCGGATTGCTACTATGTATTACCAGAACTAACCTGCTGGCACTCATGAGGCTGTTCTCCTTATCCGGCGCAGTCATATCATTATCTAATTTCAACTCTGTGTACTTCGTCTTCTCATTTACGTTGCTTAGAATATGATTTTCTCTTAAAACCACCGGGTCCAAACACAGATCTGTCGCCATATTGACTTTAGCTTCTTTTGGTGCTTCGACGTGCTTATCGAGGACTTTGTTGATGTTTTCGGCGTAACTGCGGGATTTGCTCAACGTATGGTTGCCAGGGATAATGTTGTTGTACACAGGGGAATGATTCAGGCTTGGATGGCTTTTATAACGGCTTGAGGAGTCTTCCGACAGTCTTTGGAGCGCCGGAGCTATAGCTAAAGGGTGTTCGCTCGATACTAGATGTGTTACACTTCCAGCATTGCTTTCTGAAATTAAAAAGTTATGGTTTAATAGATATCTTTCTATGTATATGTTAGTACAGTCTGTATGTCGAGGGTTGATTGTTGCGGCATATTGATTTCCAAATGTTTAGAGACAGCCATCACTTTCATTCCGCGCATTATCAATTTCTTATCGGTAAACGAATGTGAGGTCCCATTAAGAATTCGTAAAATAATAATCTGGATCTCCAGCATGAATATTTTAATAATAAACGAATATAAATATCTAATACATAAAGGATGAGAATTACACGAAAAATATTAGCATGCATAGCTTAACGTGGTGTCAGATTTCCGACGCAGTCGATTGACGGTGACTTAAGCGAGAAAGATTAGGCATGACCCAATACTCAACCCTCGATACACAGACTATATTCAATCGAGGACGTTCCAAATTCTAGCTGAGTATTGTTATCAAGCTCACTAGAGACACGATAGGCAGTAACCTCTTAACTGATATGCATCTATGTTAAAATATTTTCAACTTGGACACATTATACACAGTTCTTTCTCAGCAACTATTGCTTTCGAATTAATTTTACAGCCTTAAATAAACTGGCTAGAAATTCAGCCTAAATATATTTCTTGCTTTTAAGTTCTTATAACTGAGACACAACAGAATTTTATTATAAAGTAACAAGCTAATTTAATAACTATTTGTTACGAAGGAATGTATATTATAAATCCCAACAACCATGGCTTTTACCCATACTGCAAAAGGAACATTCTAAGGGGCGTAGTTTCTTCAAATTACCAGCAAAACAGTTAAATAGTAACATTATAAGACAAAATACGTGTAGCTCCAATTTGGAACACAACTGTATAAGCTATAGCGTTAGTTAATATGCGATATCATCAGTATTGTAAAAAAACTGAAGTAGAATCATATGAAGGTCGCTCAAACAAGAAAAATGATATGATGACGTCTTATTAATATATAAATGGACTAGTATGTCTAATATACATGAATGTTGCAAACAGGCACAAAGTATCAGTCAGATAAAAAAAGAAACATAAAAACACAATAATTAAAATAATATAAGCCATTTCATATAGCACTGCTAAAACAAATTATAATCAAACCAGAAAAGTTTTTCATGGTAATATTAATGTGAAGAAACAAAATAGGCTAACAAATATTAAAAAGAGGACCGAATAAAATATATCCCAAACATCTATAAAATGAAATCTATGAAAGCTGCAGATTTAATTTATTTAATAAGTTATTTTTCAAAACGCGTAGTTTTTTTTCTTGGTTGATCCATTTCAGTTCCTCGAGTGATTTTTTCGCCTAAAAAAGCAATACAGTAATAGTAAATTTATTGAAAAGGACCTCATATAGATATATAAATGGAATTAGCAAAAATGACGGATACATTTCTGGAATATCAATCCGTGACTAATTAATTTATTTTATTCAATGTACTTTAGGATGGACCAAATATTTAAAGGTTTGCCGATGGTTTGGTACCAATAATATTACCATTTAAAAATAAATCGTACAAGAAGAAAATATATCAAAAGTATAGTAAAGCTTTAGAGGCAACTATGAACACATGCCCAAACAAAAACTTACCAACATCACAAGAGCGACAAACCCATAACACCACCGACCACACACCTCCACCATTGAAATGCGGGAAAATCAAAGCACAATTTTAGCACTAAAAATAACTTAAAACAAATGTTGAAAAGCTAGATTTTGTATTTCATTCTTTTATAAAGAAAATGCGCACTTAAAAAAGCTTCCATGGGATATTATACCAATGTTTAATTTGAGGGGCTAAACAAAACTAAAATTTGTTATAAGACACTTTTGGATTTCTTAATCAGAAGTATAGGAAATAAAATTCAAAAGATATAACGATAGTAATAAAATATGATTTGATTAACGTGGCACTTTTTGGTTACGTTATAGGTCAAGCTGCACATTTTTAAATCGCTGGGTCATAAAAATAAATTATCGTACACCACTAGTTAAATTAAAACTCTTGAGTAATGGCACACAACCCGACTGAACTTACTGACATGTGACCATCAATTACTTTCTATCTTAGCCTTAGAGTCAAAAATAGTATGTTTTCTAAAGTGAAATATAATGTATACCGTAGCTCTAAAAATATATCAGTTTTATACGTTAATGTTTTGGAGTGGGTATAATATCCGACCATAATGCAAAACATGCACTATCTTATTACACATAGCACACTTAGTGTAATATGTTATTGAAAAAATATGATGTGCAATAAAATTACTTATAGTGTACCAAAACAAAATCAAGCTTCAAACAACATTAACTACTAATGCTAGATAATGTCAAAAGTAATTCCTTGTCAATGAGGAATTTATACTATCTAACAATCAATTATATATGTTCTTTGGAACTATTATCACATTTAATAACATTCAACATTAACCCAAGTAAATATTGTATTTTGCATATATGCAACACGTTTGTACATAGTTAAGAATCTAAGCTAAGAACCTAAAATAAATTATTTCTAATATATTGTGGAACAACACCAAAGGCAATGATGACATTAGTTGCAAAATAATTAACATATTATATGTAACTCTGTAGCTGCAGTATGTACGCAATCAATATTCAAAAGTTTCAACCATTTCTCTTGACAAATGGAGTTGATATTCTCTATCAGTAAATATTGCTTCGCAGGCGTCAAAATTAGATCACCGCCATCAGGCAAGTAAATAGCAAAATGACAACACCGCCGGTTCAAAACTAGGAATCTAGAGAGGACTCTTCCCACTATGCGCTTTCGTCCATCATATGACATCACCCATAGAAAAAAACTTTGACAACGGTCTAAAAGTGTGGAGTTAGGTATATTACTTCTATTAAGTTGAAGGCGGTAAAATATTGAAACCTAACTTCACTTTGCCATAATTACAGCTTATGCCTTGTGGTACATCTATAATCATTCTAGGGAGGACCTCAAAAGCATCAATATATAATTTAGACTATAAAGCCCAGATAAACCCACACGATTGCTCGCCTAACGCATGGAACAAGAATTCGTTTAAAGCTCCGCCTCCTTGGGATGGCCAGCCATCCGACGAAATAGTCAGGGCACGCTCTGGTGTGATTCTAAACGCGAGTCTTGTGGTTTAGCCCGAGAGCGTTTCGAAAAATAATTAATCTTTATTTTATTTTTGTTAAAAATGCCTGGGTATAAGTACCTTTATTTGAATTGTTCTACTAGAAGCGGTGGCGAAAAAATCATTATTTAAATTACCCCGCAATCCTGAAAGGTATGTATAAATGTTGTTTAATGCACACTCCCGCACACTTATATTTCCAAAATTATTGCATATTGTAAAATCGAATAAGCACGAAATTCACATAAATCTGAAAACTGGCAGATACAATGTTATAGTTAAATCCTTTTTTACTGAGGAATATTTATAAATAGCAACTAAGCCACTGATAAAAATAAATTCCATTAACATTGTGTACATTTTTGATTATAGTATTAAGGCTTGGCTTCAAGCCGCTGGAAGAGTAGATCTTTTAAATAAAACTAATGTTAATTACAAATTATGTGAAGATCACTTCGAACAGAAATGTGTTGAGGTATTTACAACGCCTGTTAAGCGTATCTACAATACCGCTATCCCCTCTATAGTTCTTGGGCCCAAGCGAAAAGCTGAAGAAATGCCTGAAGGGCCTAATCAAAAAATCGTCATTTTGTCGGGTAAGCGAGACTTATTTATTTTATTACAAATATATATCAGTTTATCGACACTACAACAATCGAATATTAAATGATAATTTATAGTACGGCAAGTGAGAGAACCTGGCTGGAAAGAATGCGATCAGAAAACTTGCAGAAACCTGAATTTTTCGATGCCGTTAACTGCGCTGGCCTCAGGTAATTTCTCGCCGTGGGCGTAGGCATCGAACAGTTTCCTGATTGGCGACCGTTTATTTATGCATTCCTCCTCTGCCCCTTCAGGCGTTGTTAAGGTTCTTTCACTTGTCGCACTGTAATACCTCCACGAAAAGCCAACTATTATACAGTGTCCGCCAGAATATTTGCCACATATGGAAAAAATTTTTATTATTAAGAAACTTTTGTTTCAACCAATCAATTCTGCTTGTCATGGCGGCAAATTTGAAAAATTCGACATGAAAAGGTAAAAAGTGGAGTTAGGTAACGAGATACTGAAAAAAGTTATTTGAAAAAAGTGTTTAGAATGAGATTTTAGATCCGTGTGCCAATTTCAGATGAAATTTAATCAAAATACGAAATTCCATATTTTTACGATGACGCTGCGACGCGCCGTGGTTAAATAATAGTTTACTGATTTTGTTGGTGAAATCGTTTAACTAAAAGAAAATGCATCACCGATAACCAAAAAAATATATATTTATTGAAATAGTTCTAGCACATTAAATTAAATTTTTCTTTCGAATCTGGATCCTTACTGTGCCCAGACACTGTATATTGAACACTTAAGAGTTTTTCGACAGTTTCATTACAACACTACATTATTGACTTTTCATATCGTGACTTAATTTTATGTTTTTATCATTCTTGCGAAGGATTATTGAAACTGGAACATGCCAGCCTGACAAGCTAGCACAGGTGATGGCCTAGGCTAGCGGTGGCCAACCCGCGGCACGCCTGACCCTCTAGATTGATCGGCACGCCAGGTTTTCCACAAAGAAAAAATGACAATATGATTAAATCAAAGTTGCCCCCCCCCCCCCCCCGTTTGCCATTCAAAAAGGCGCCGAATAGTTGTTGAAGTGAAACTTCTTTAGCGAGGGTAAAATTAGAAAAAATGAAACGCTTTTCAAAGTGAAACGTCCCTCCTTTAATCAAGCATGTTCCAGTATAGCTAGAAGGCTGAAATTTTCAAGACATGTAGCCGGGGTAAAATGAGGATCCTGGACGAAAACTGGATCACGTACCCCTCCGCGTTCTAGAACTAAAATAATTAATTTCTGGAGAACGGCAAGAGCTACGGGGTCGAAATTTTTATGGTAGGTGCGCCTCATGGGGACCTACCTTTGAACATATGGGGGGACCGAGGCTCTAACTTAAGGGGGGATTTTGGGGGAAAACACGTTTTTTGCCGATATCTCTGCAACGGAGCCTCGGATCGATAATCTGACAAGCGATAACCCAGTGGCACGGAGTCATCAGTGGAGGGATTATACCCCCCATCCCCCATCTCCCCGGATACCCAAATTTTTTTGAAAAAATGGGAAACAATTGAAAAAAAAAAGTAAAAAAATTGTTTAATAAAAAAAATTATTATAAATCGCAATAAGAATAAAAATTTAAAAAAAATTACTTATAAACGCGGTTTTCGGCGAAAAAAAGGCGAAAGAGTTCAGATACGAGGGCGGGGATGGCAAGTAGAAAAAAAAAATGCTTTATGAAAAAAAAAACACATTTTTGAAAAAATGGGAAAAAGTTGAAACAAACGTAAAAAATGTTCAGAAAGGTAATAAAGTATGATAAAAGAAAAAAAAAAGTTAAATTTGTTCGGAAAGAATGTGTTAAAAAAGAAAAAAAAATAAAAAAAAAAGTTAGAGAAACGCGGTTTTCGCCGAAAAAAAACGCAAAAAAAATAAAAAAGTGTTGAAACCGGGAGCAAAAATTGAGAAAAAAAAGCTTAAAAAAAATCAATCCCAAATATGTATCTCTTTTAGAAGTTTCACTTCAGTTGTGTGCTTATAAAGGTGAGGCACATAATTTTTTTTAACGATTTTGACATTTGTTTTAAAACATAGATATTCAAAAATGGTACTTTGTATCAAAATTGCAGATTAAAAAAATAAAAATTAAGGCCCACTATGATTTTTTTTAGTAGTAACATTGTTTTCAAAATTTCTGGAATAAATAAATAGCTGATAGATATGGAGGGTGGCGAACCCTTACTGAAACATCCTGTATAACATTAAAATTTAGCTATATAAGTAATTAAAATAATCTTTTTTATTCTAAATGTGTTTTTTTAGGTGAATTCTGTTTTCGTAAAAAACAAAATCATATATGAACCCTAGTCTGAACCATCAAATTTTTTTCTTTAGCTACTTTCTTATAACAAGGGGTGCAAAAAACCTCCTGAATCAGTCCACCAACAAAACACGTTTTCATTTAATTGGTGCGGACCAACTACTTTAATTTTGAAGAACAATTATTTTATAATCATTCACAGATTATTTGGTGCAGGCCGCGTATAGCCGCCACGTCAAGGTTAAAGTTGGCTGGCGAGGAATTTGCCGACCTTTCGCATCTGCTGTGTGTTTATCTGGGACTATTATAGGTAAGATCTCCATGTTCTGTCCATGGTTCCCCATTATCTATAGATATGTGTACTGAATAATATGGAGACAAAATTACATATGGATATTTTAAATTATCAATTAAGTACAACATTCTGTCACATTTGTAAATGCGTTAACGCCTACTGTATATTGTTGAATTTATTGAATACGAGCTGTCGACGTGAAATGGAAATGCCTAGTGGAAAACGGACCCACATATAACTGCCCCTAAGCCGCTAGGTTTCGGCCAGTGCTGCCTTTTTGCTATCTACAGTTACTTAATTTAGATGGTTGTGGATTTCATTCGTCGTGACGCTCTCTGTTGGCCATGCAATAATTATAATAACAAATCGGAGGAAACAGTAGTATATAGCATCAAAAGAACGAGAGCCCTTGCAACGACATGCGTAATGGCACTTTCCTATAAACACTGCATGGGAAAATGTCATCAAACTTGACACTGATTCATTGTACTGTTGTATGGACAGAATCAGATGATCAATTTCAAAAAATATCAGTTCCATAATCTGGTATGAATGGAAGTTACAGTCATAATGCATTAATAAATAACATTTTCTTTTTAAATAACACATTCAAAATAAATCCTAAATTAATACATTTAAATTACTAGTTTAAAAAGTGAAACAGTTTACACTTAAGCCTCATCTAAAAATACAATTTTGTATAAAGGTTATTATTCATGCCTTGAGATCATATAAAAACTACGGAAGGATAAATGTGTAAAGATACACTTTTGATAACACAGAATTCTATTAATATCAAATCATTTAATTACGAGATGTAATTTCTCAGGTTGTTTCGAAAGCTCTGTCTCTTAAAAACTATTTCACCGATTTTGAAATGCTTTTTCGACAATAAAGTCAAATAACCGAATTTAACCGTCTTAAGAGTTTTTGAGAACGAATTTTTTTTTATATTAGAACATTAATCTTGTCGCAATACCATACGTAATATAGACAAGGTATGGCATTTCTGATATTTGTTAATGACATTTTCTTACAGTACTACATACGCTCAGCTCGATTTAAATATGAATGTAGTTATATATTATATATTTGTAAAAATATACTCGGCCGCTTTTAGGTACATGAAATAAGGCGTATATAGTTATTATTGCTTATATTTTGGGACCAATCATTAGGGCACGTCATAATGTAGCAAAATTAAATTGATCTGGTAACTAGTATTTGACCAGTAAAAATGATTACGCACAATAATTTACACAATCAGTTGGGATCGGAATACGAAAGCTTTAAATTACCAACCTAATTCATTATCAATGGTGCCATAGACCTTGAAGGTTTCCGATACCTTTAAAACGAATCTCGAACAAATAATTAAAATAACCAAAATAAAGATCAAACGAATCAGTTTAAGAACATCATGAAAATGTACATCAAATATTACATTATGTTTGGCCACTTAGAAGACACACGTAGAGGAAAGGCCATGGATAGTGAAATAGAATAGATCAGATTATCAAGCAATTCTAGATAGACCAATTTAATTAATGAGGGGACTCCGCGTGTAAGGCACGACAGACTCATGAAAATTCTAAGTTAGAAGCAAATAGACTTCAATGATATACGAATACTTAGCAATCTATATTATAATCAGAGAACTGTTTTTAGAGAGGACGAGGAAACGTCAAGTTCGTCGAAATGAGTATTGAAAGAGAAGTAAGAGAGGAGATGCGTGCTCTCTCCGGTACTTTTTAACCTTTACTCGGAGAAAATCATGCAAGAGGCAGCGGGAATAAAGGTAAACGGTCAACTCATAAATAATATTCGTTTTGTCGACGATACCCTGGTTATAGCCCAGAATAGCACGGATCTACAAAGAATGATGGACAAAGCTTGAATAGTAGTAGATCGGCTTCTAGGTCTTACACTTAATACAAAGAAGACAACATTCATGATCATCAGTAAAGCATATGTTCAGAGCAGTCTGTATGTTCCCAATGAGAAAGTCGAGAGAGTGAGAGAGTACAAATACCTATATAGAATGGAGTCGTGGACAACGAACAAAGATGTCCTAAAGACTCCAGGCTTTCGAAATGTGGGTGCATAGATGGATACTTAGTTTCTTGGACGGTGCGGGTAACAAACACAGAGATACTAAGACGAGTAGGCAAAAAAGCAGAGATAGTGGATACTATAAAAACAAGAAAACTTGCTTACATGGGTCACGTTATGCGGGGAGAAAGGTATCACATGCTACAACTAATACAAGGAAAAATACAGGGCAAACGAAGCATGGGGAGAAGACGCACTTCATGGCTAAAGGACTTGAGAGAGTGGTATCACTGTACATCAATAGAATTATTTCGAGCAGCCGCATCCAAAGCAAGAATCCTCCCTCTAAGAGCAAGAATCCTCCCTCTAAGAGGAGGCGGCACGTAAAGAAGAAGAAAAAGAAGAAGGGGACTCCGCACGGTGCTTAATAAACCTGTCTTAAATAAAGATACAGGTAAGCAAAATCAAGGCTTTCAATTATGAACGGTGCTGCTATGTTTGACAGTTGTAAAATACTGAAGTCATACCAATAAATGAATTCGGGAAAGCTGAAACCTTAAACACATAATATACAGACAATGTGTGGCCAGTAAAACAGCAATTCGACGGAGTCAGATATGGGAATTGTAAGAATTGTTTGAATACAAGCACAAACAGAGGGAAGAGCAAAGTGAGAAAGACGCCTATAGAGGAATAAAGAAACACTCGGCCAGAGTTGGAATGAGAGAAGCAAAGTCCAACTACTGAAATTACACAGAAAATACTGTGGAAGTTGAGGCACGCAAACAGACAAACAAAGTAAAGCGCGAAAGAACAAAGACAGACCAGAAACAAATTTCAGTTTTTTACACCCAACTCGTCTCTCAAAACCGCTTCCAGATCTACAGGGTGTCCGGAAATAATTCCAGGAGAAATTCTACATAAGAAAACATGAATATTTTTCAAAGGACCTGGGCCCGGAAATGCGTAATTTCCACGATACAAGGTGTCAAACTTTTTTTTTTAATCGGTTTTTTATTAATATTTTAAATATCCTTTTACCGATTTTGTTGAAATTTGGTAGTGTTATCTGTAATAATAAGGGGCTTATTTATCTTTAATTAGATTAAAAATATAAAGTCCAGTGGCGTCTCGGGGGGCATCATACCGATTATGCAAAAAAATGTCGGCTACTGACTTGTTAAACATTTTATATTTTTTTGTATTAAGCAACTAGAAATGCCACATTTTTGTTTCTTGAATTGTTTTCGTATCTTGCTTCGTTTTCCAGAAATAAAATAAAAACCAGTTTATTACATTTCTTTAGAGCAACAAATTCTACATCAAAAGCTGGTGGGTAACTATTATTTTATTTTTTTGGATATCAATTCTATTCATAGAAACTGTTATAATAACTTATTATGTATCCAAAATATCATCAGGGCCCTTCCTTTATCGATAAAGTGTTGTTTACAGACGAAGCAGGATTTACGCGACAAGGCGTTGATAATTTTCTTAAGAACCATATGTGGGCCGACGAAAATCCCCATGAGATTTTTCAAAGTCGCAAAAATGAATCCTGCGATGAAACACCTCCCGGGACACCACTGGACTTCATATTTTTAATCTAATTAAGGCTAAATGAGCACCATATTATTATAGACAAGACTACTAAATTTCAACAAAATCGGTCAATGGATATTTAAGATAATAATAAAAAAACGATTAAAAAAAAAAGTTTGGAAATGTAATAAACTGGGTTTTATTTTTTTTTCTTGAAAACGAAGCAAGATACGAAAATAATTCAAGAAGCAAAAATGTTGTATTTTTAGTTGCTTAATACGAAAAAAATATAAAATGTTTAAAAAAGTCAGTGGCGCACATGTTTTTTCAATAATATTCGGTATGAAGCCCTCCAGGACGCAACTAGACTTTATATTTGTAATCTAGTTAAAGCTAAATGAACCGCTGTAGAATCACACCTGAAATTATTCGAACGGTATTTCCGGACACCCTGTATACCAAATAAATATTCGAACAATAGACGGATTAACCACTTGAACGTGAAAAATATAACTAGCCAAATAAACCAAATGATCTTCAACTTCTTACCCATGAACAAATGCCGCATTCTTTGTATAACAGAAGCATGGGCCCATAAGGACGGAATATTAGGGTATAATACGATTTTATGTTAGTGCCGAAAGAGAGGAGTAACAATATGTTCAAAGAACTTAGTAACTTCAAGAGAAGCATTTAAGTGGGGAAACGATAGCACAGAGATGGAAACTGCATTTTGTTCTGTTGAAATGAATATACCAGATGCTAAAGCGACAATTTATTGTTGTCTATAGACCAAATGGATCGATCGGCACGTTAGTACCCCAATTGTCAGCCATGATAATATACGGGGTGAAAACTTCCCACTCTTAATATCTTTCTTGCAGTTAAAAATATGAAAAATCGTAGACATCTCAAATGTATTTGTAAGGGGGACACTTTAAATGAATATTTTTAGCCTTCTTGTTTCAACCCCCTAGGAGGGGTAGATGTCACCCTTAGAATCTTAAATGGGAATGGGGGTCAAGTGGCACATCGTTTTAAAGGGCGTTCAATTCTCTTTTTAGTGGTTGTTCAATTCTCTTTTCTCTTTTGTTGCTTTTTGTCCAGAGGATTCCGAATAATCGCGTATCAAAATTGCAGAAACAATTAAACTTGCCTGCATTGAGATTTTGGTTTTCAGGTTAGTGTTTACACAAAAATTATTGCAATGGATCTCCTTGTAGTACAAATAATGATTTGAAGAGTAGGTTACACCGTTAAAATCGTTGGATAATAGGAAGAAAACCTAGTTTAAACAATTGATTTCTTATTTATTGATTATTCGACAACAATAACTTTTTATTTGCGGAAAAGAAATTTCTACAACAAAACACATGGGATATACTTACACACTATCTTATAAGTTGTTCAAAATATTGTCCATTTTGCTATAAACAACAATAAAGACTGTTTTCAAACTCCTCCCTAACATTTCGTAAAACTTCACCGGTAATTGACCGGCATTCTGCTGCAATTCGCCTTTTAAGATCATCAATATCAGCAGGTTGTGTTTTATAAACAATTGATTTAAGATGTCCCCAAAGAAAGAAGTCTAAGGGTGTTAAATCCGGTGATCTTGGAGGCCATTCAATTGGTTCCCTTCTGCCAATCCATCTATCCGGGAATCTCTCGTTTAACCACTGTCGTACCGGAAGAAAATAATGAGGTGGAGCACCGTCCTGCTGGAATGTTAACAAATCCTCCTGTAAAACTGAATTACCCTCTGCATCAATTTGAGTTTCTAGCTTATGGGTGATAAGCGGATCATTAGTCTCTCCAAGCATATTAAGGTGCAGATCACCTGTCAAGTTACCTTCAATAAATAAAGGACCAATAAACGTTGACTTTTTGAGGATATTGTGTATGTCCTTCTCGGAAAATATGCGGGTTTTCGTCACTCCAATATCGACAATTTTGTTTGTTAACATTTCCATTTTGAAAAAATGAATATTCATCGCTGAAACAGATATTCGGCAGAATATTAGGGATGGCGTTGACTTGACGACTCATGAATTCACAAAACTCTATCCTTCTATCAAAATCATCGTCACAGAGTTCTTCAAGTATCTGCATTTTGTATGGATAAAGTTTATGCATTTTCAGTGCTTTTCTTACAGTCTCGTGTGATATTCCTGTCTGTTCTGCTACCGTCCGCAAGGAGTTGGTAGGCTCAGCAGCAAACAATCCCAAAACCTCAATTTGAGCTCCTTCATTCATCATTCGTAGGTTACTTATTTTTCTATCACTCACCGAACCAATTTCGGAGAACTTAGGCACCAAATCCATTACAACCTTCCAACCTCTCCATAAATGAAAATAATTTCAGTTCTTTCTTGAACAGAATAAACCATTCTCACACTTTATGCACTTAATAAAAGTTATCACTAAACAGCCCAACAAGCAAAAGCGAATTAACAATAATATTCCTGTTTTGGCTACATCTTTTAAATTTCCTGACCATGTTTTTTTTTCTAAAAAACAACGTATTTTTAGAATTTGTTGATAGAATAGCAAGGCTTTTTGTGGAATTTCAGTGATAAGACATCGAGTGAACGCAAGTTAACTAGGTACTCGTAGTACCATCGAAATTTTATTAGATTACTTTTTGATGTAAATTTTTCGAGGTTACTCTGTCAATCCCCACATAAAGATTGAAACGGTGCCACCCATGGGCGTAGCGAGGAGGAGACAGGGGAGGGCTATGCCCCCTCCCCCTGGAAGTGGCCACTTATTGGAATCTGAGGCAAAAAAGTTAATGTTTATGATGTTTTGTGTTTATTAGTATTTCGCCCTCCCCCTAGAAAAATGTCTGGCTACGCCCAATGCAATAATTTTTGTGTAAACACTAACCTGAAAACCAAAATCTCAATGCAGGCAAGTTTAATTGTTTCTGCAACTTTGAAACGCGATTATTCGGAAACCTCTGGACAAAAAGCAACAAAGCAGGATACAACTGAAAAGAGAATTGAACTGCGAATGAGAAAGCAAGTTATTCTTGCGGTGATTTAAATACAAATAGTATGAGTAAGACAGTCACGAAATTTGAGATGCATAAAGATGTGCTGGATTCCTTCAAAATGATAGATCTACGCGAAGCTCCAACAAGGATCTACACGACGCGACGCGATGCAAATAGGCACGCCAATAACATCCAATGACTACATGGCAACAACCTGAACAGCAGATTAGGTTTTTGCGAATCAATAGAGCCGCATATCTCAGATCACCCATTGCAATGATTTCAAATAGCCCTCCACCCAGCAACTAAACTAAAAAATTGCTAAAGAGGACTAATATGAGTAATATCATAAGGATATGGGATGGAATGCACCTTTGAATATCAACACAGTATTTGATACTTTCTGTATCAAAATGGATAACTCTAAACCTGAAACAACAATAAGAAGACATTATGCAACTCCATAATCTTAGCAAACAAGCGAAAATGACGAATGGCTAATAAGAAAAGTAAGAATCAAACGCAATCTGGAAATATTAGACGAAGCACCAAATACACAACGAAAAATCTGGAACATCGTTAGTGATAATCTTGGAAGAGAGAAAAAGTCCGAACCCATAGTACTATCGTCTCCAAAAGGTTTATAGAGAAAATTGACGTGGTAAATGTTCTTGGAGATTTCTTTCCGCATATAGTTGATTATCAGGTAAAAGCACACTTTGGTCCCAACTGATCCACTACCCAACTGTCTCGGCTTCTTCGAGCTTGCTTCTATATGGGAACGTATATGTTCTCGATTTCCAGTTTCAATTAAGAAGAAAACAATTATGCGAGAGATATTGATAGACTGAATCTGGAGGAGATTATCAACCATCACTTTTATATAAATTTATTATTCAATTGATAGGATTATCAAGATAAATATGTCAATATTTATCGTTTATTTATTTTTTAAATTGCCTAAGACAAAAGTGAACTGAGCACTGATTTAGGTAATCTTCGACGTTTCTATTAGCTAATTTCGAAGGTAAACAGACACACCATCTATTGCAAATAATGGAATCATTGAGACGGGAATTAAAACAAGAGCTAAGCACATTTTAAGAAAAAGGAAAATACGACTTCACCATTTAGATACAATTACAAATAACTGCATTAATATTATCAATCTAGTGATTGGTTCATATCACGTCCCCAACTGATATGTCTACATAAACAAACGTAAAAATTGAAGTCGTGCCTCGTAATACTAGTTACCAAACCTCAACAACTAAATCACGGAATTAATCCAACCCGCTTTGCACGTACATCTGACTAAACTCCGGTCTCGGATACCCGTTAATTTTAACATTCGGCAAATTGTTCCTGTCAAACCGCACGGGCTTCACGTTGTGATTGCAGAAGTCCTCCGAAGTAACATGCACATTTTCATACACACAACTACTTCTGGGCCTCTGATACTTTTTCGTCTTATCATGGGTTTTGACCCGATCCAAAGTCGACGTTTGTTGGCCAAACGTGGCACTGTTGTACCGCTTCTCCGGGGGAGTGTAAGGACGTGTGAACTCATCGTCATCTATGTCGGGAGGAGGAGGAGGAGGCTCCCTATGAGACTCATTACTACCTTGATACACAACAATTTTTGGATCGTTCAAGTTATAATACTGATCATATTCAAGGTATTCTTCCACATAAGTCTCGATTTTCTTCAACTGCGGCATACTACGACTGTTCTTGACAATATCCCCGTTTAGCATCATCATCGGCCTCTGATACAAGTTGTAAGGGGCCACCAAGGGGGCCTGCGACGGTATTATTTTCGGGTTGGAACAGTTTTTAGAAGGTATGATTTGTTGGGCGCGATATAGATGGCGTTTTAACGGACTGTACGTACCTGTAGTTTCGGTGGTTTGCCGATAAATGCCGGGCAGTTCGGTGGTGTTCGTCGTGATGTGATTGGGACCGTTCTAAAAGAAAAAAAAGAACAGTAAAATAATTTACGACAAAAAAGTGAATTTGTTTTTAAAAATACAGACAAATCCTGATTGGCGCTACCTGTGAATAATACACGGGCAGACGATATTAAATTTCCAGTAAGACTTATGCGGAAAGATAAAGCAGTGAGAGTCCTCATAAATGGTGAAATTCATGTTTCAATCCTGTTATCGTCGGTTTTATTATGATAGGTTAGGTTAAGTTTAGAAGTGAATGGGTTCATATACATCTAAAAACAATTAAGCCTTCTGACGAAGTTGACTATATTGTTAGGAATGTTGTTTTTTAGGTCAACTGGCAGTAGTATATCCCTATCAAATATTGCCTGCCTAATTCTTGCAGTCATAGGACAGGCACATATGTGTTCTGCCTTTTCCTCATGCTCCGGCATTGTGCATCTTGTGCGATGGTATGAGGTGTCTCAACTTGCAGTGTTCCGTATACCGACCTACCAAGATTTTGAGGTGCTGGCTGCTTAGCTCTAGTAGTCTAACTGTTACCTGTTGCTGTGAATGTCTTCGAGTTATTCGGCCTTGGTAGTCCCAAGTAGTGTTGGCTGATTATGTGATACACAATATACCAAGCACAGGTTCAGATTCCGTGAATCTTGTCTTTGCTTCTCTCCAGATCACTGTATGCAGGTATCCAAATTAGAATAACTCTATTCTGCCGTCCAAAGCGAAATTGCCGTAACTGCAATATGCGCGAAACTGAGATAATTGCATTTAATGTTTTTGTGCTTTTTTTACTGTAGTTTTTTTGTGAATATTTTTTCTGACTTCATGTGTGGATCTAAAGTAACTAAGTTTAAATAAATCGTTTTTTTGATCAAAAAAGTTATGGAGATTTTGCTCTTGTTGCCAGGAAATCACTTACGGCCTAATCGCTGAGGAAACTGCATGACAAAGTGTTATCCTATACCAAGCAACTAGGCCGTATGTGTACGATCCTTACCGTTAGGCGGGTCGCACACTGGAGCAACGGGCAATAAGCAACAAGCAACTGGCGATAAGCAACGGAAAATAATATTGTACGTGTGTCTCACATTGAAGCAACAGAAAACAGTGACGATCTTTTGTGAATAATGTCGGACAGTGACGACGATGTTTTACTATTTTGGTGGTATCTAGGTCGAAAAAGCAAAAAACGAAGACTCTGGATTCACCCTTCATTCGTGGAACTGATGTGCCATAGTGCAGCCATACGGATAAAAGAACTGGAGCAACATCCAGTTAAATTTCAAAATTGTGATCGCTCATTTACAATTGCAGCCCATGCCCTTTCTTTCATCTCCCTTTTGTTATAATCTTGACGATTATAATCATAAATACATGGGGATTTTTCGACGATTTCGACCAATTTAATATTCGAGATAGAATCATCTGCCAGTTTTTGAATCTTACCGCCTGAATGTACGCCGATAATGAAATGATCAACATGCAGGTTTGTTGCCGGCAATATAAATCGCCGGAATAGAGCAACTTGTTCGGACAGGCAATATCGCATCACCTCAGTGTGCGACACCATATTTGATCTGCAGTATCGTGTCAATAGGTGATAATATCGCGTATTGCTAGTTGCGTGTTGCCTATTGCCCGTTGCTCCAGTCTGCGACCCGCCTTACGGTGTAATTGCTGTGCAACTTTAAACTTTTTGGTCAAATTTACTAAGCCAAATTGCAGTATAGGTAAACAATTAATAGCAATCTAAACTATTTAGATATATTTTGTTGCACCAAACATTTTTATTTAAAGAGATGATTAAAAATAATTATAATAATAATAAATAAAATAGTTACATTTATAATAAAAAAATTAATAATTTGGGTCTTATGACGAAGATTCTGCTTCATCTTCAGAGTTAAAAATAGGTAAGTTGTTCCAAAATTATTTTCTATTTTCTGGAATTATCGTATTTATGACTTTTAAAAGGGTTTGCTTTTTTCCTCTGGAAACCTATTGGGCGCTCGTAGAGTATCTAGTTTACTTAAGAGTGAGTTTAATCATGTTCTTCTTTTCCATTAAACAATCCAGGGTATATTCTTGGTCCAGAAAGAAAGTTTTATATTTTAAGGTAAACTTGCTTCATTCAGCAATTTGGACGATGTCTGATAGAGTGGATGATTTTGTTACTTTTCGTTTAATTCTGGAGCTCATGACCAACGGCTTCTACAAAATCATATAATTTTTGCCTTCTTTTCATGGAAAGCTTTACCTGATTGTGAAAGCTGTCGGCCGACATAAAAGTGTGGCCAGGCTTAAAATAAAGTCTGATTTCCAAAAAAGTAAACAGTGCCCAGTTTTTGTTTTGACAAGCACAATTGTCGCCAAATTTAATTTGTTTTGCGTCTCTTTTATGCTATCTTCGCTGCAGTGGCGGACTAACAACTTGTGAGGCCCGGGGCGGTTAACTATATAGGGGCCCCTCAAGGGCGTATTTAGCTCCGAGTTATGGGTGAGAGGGGAGGGGTACTGACGCTCGCCGGCAGGCGCCGTCTGAGGTCAATGCGCCTGCAGGCGGAAAATTTTGAGGGATCCACGCCCAAATTTTTACCCAAAAGTTGTTAAAGAAACACTCCTTCCACCAGCGGACGAAGCGGATTTTACCATCAGTTCATGGGGCCCCTTTTTTTTGTACATTTGTTTAGGATATGTTTCCATTAATGACAACCAAAAAGGCCACTTTTCCAATTTAAATTCACGACAACCAAATACTTCAATAAAACGGTAAGTCCGTGACAGGTCTTATTTTTAACTTTAAGTCAGAAATAACTCCCAAAAGAATATAAACGATCAATATAGTCATCAAAGAAAAAAGTGATCCCAAAAAAATATACTATAACTAGATAAGAATAATACATTAGTAAAATGAAATGTAATTAATACAGTTGAACTATGAACTCTGTATAATTCATGAAAACGAAATTTGCTGCTCTAAAACCAACTTGAATATTAGTTCCTACTATTTCAGCTTTTTGGACGTATTGACGCGACTCAATAAAATTGATTTAAATAAGGGTCCAGGTCCAGATGTACTCACTGCTAAATTTTTAAAAGAATGATCTATTTCACTTTCAAGGCCCCTCTGGTTAATATTTTAATAACTCTATTGCTAATGGAGGTTTCCAATTATTTGGAAACTCTTTTATATATCCCCCATATATAAAAGCTCTGGCCGTAAATCCTGTATTAAAAATTAGACCCGTTTCAAAAATATCTCTTATATCAAAAATAATGGAGTCAATAATGACTTTATGGAGGACTCTTTTAGAAATATTATAATTTCGAAGCAAGCTGGAGTTTCTAAAAATAAATCTATTACTCCCAATATGTTGCTTTACACCGGATATATATCGGAGGCCCTGGAGAAAGGCAATATTGTGGACTCGGTCTACACCGATTTCTCAAACGCCTTTGATAAAATACATCATCGGTTGCATTTGAGGAAATTGTCTGTTTATGGGGTTCATGACACTCTTTTGCAATGGATCAATTCATATATTTCTGGTTGAACACAAGTTGTCAAAATAAAGAATCACTTCTCAAAAGTCGTAAGTGTTACTTCTGGGGTTCCTCAAGGGGCACATTTGGCCCCATTACTATTTAATATCTATATTAATGATATATGCAATTGTTTTTTTTATTGTGTGAATATATTTTATACGCGGACGATTTGAAAATATTTAAAATGATTAACAGTGGCATTGTGCAGTTTCAGGAGGACATCGACAGATTTTATGACTGGTGTGTTAGGAACAAAATGGTCCTTAATACTGATAAATGTAAATATATCCAATTTTCTAAATCTCTTAACACGGTTGCTAATAATTATCAAATCAACAGATGTGGCATTCAGCGTGTCAATCTCATTAAAGATCTTGAAGTATTTTTCGACTCAAAGCTCACAGTCTCCCATCACATAGATTACTACTACTACTTACTACCAATCTCATATAGATAAATTGGAGTCTGTACAACGTAATTTTTTTCGATATGTAGCATTTAAAAAAGGCATAAGAATGGAAAACATTAATTATGTAGAACTTGAAGAGAGTTTTAAACTAAAGCAATTAAAAATATGCCGGGAAATATGTGATATTGTTTTAACCCACAAAGTTATAAATGGGCAATTAAATTCCCCAGAACTATTAAATAAATTTCAGCTTTATGTTCCTCCGAGGTTTTTAAGAAACCAACGAACTTTTTACTTGTGTCAGCATAACACACTTTACGGAGAGAACTCCCCCATAAATAGAATCATGAAAAATGCAAACAAATTTGAGGGGGACACTTTTAACAGATCGCTGAATTGTCTTAAGTTATTCTTGAAGAGGCATTACAGTACTAATGACTAATGTTTTTTTGTAAGGTTCCTAAACATGTTAAGTAAAACATATATGATGTTTGTTTTAACTATACCACCGAATGTTCTACTCGATGACCATACTTAGATTCAGTTTATCTAATTTTAGTTTTATTTCTTCTTTAATTTTTAGTTTTATTTTTAGTACTCCTGTACGAATGGACTTAGCCCGTATATGAATAAATATATAAATAAATAAATAATTATGTAATAATATGTTTCCGAGCTTTTAACGAACTAAAGTTACTAATTGACTCATCATAATCTAAATTTTCAGACATTTTCTATTGATAATTTAATCTGTCGTCGGTCATTGTCGAATGTAGATAATCTTTTATTAATTTGAGTTTTGAAAAACTTCTTTCGCGGGGCCGCTACTGAGACACAGACTATTAATATTTTTTTTTGATTTTATATATTTAAATTAAGCTCCCCAGCGTGGCGGCCCGGGGCGGACCGCCCCCACCGCTAGTCCGCTACTGCTTCGCTGTGAGGATGAAGATAAAATAATTCGCAAAGATCGCATTCTTCACGCCTCAATTTAGCAAATGATAAGTTCTTTCTGAAACTTTAGCATGGGGAAATGTTCATTTTAAATTATTAAACAAAGCGTAATGGTGATTGCTTAGATAGCGAAGATTTGGCGCATGTTCCCTACGATAGTGAGATACACATGGATTACTCTATGTCTACATTATTATTTTTTTACCAATATTTTTCCTCTATTTTTATATTGAAACCTAAACTGAGGAGAGAAATGAATGCACGTACACACCGAAAAGGCGGTATCTGGGGCTTGCGCAGGGAATTTGCGGTAACTGCGTATGACGTTGCCAGAGATACGGTAATTTTGCTGTGTATTAATCAGCTACGGCTAAATTTTTGTCAAGAACAAGATCATGCCTGGTCTGATCTCTGCTCCGATTATCCTTATTACTTCCTTGTTGAGCCAAAGCTAGAATATGCTGGGGTCTGCTGTATAATAAGGATATCTTATAAGGCCTTTATGCGGATTTTAATCTTCCATCGAATTCAATTGAATTAAAATACTACACAAGCATAAAAAATAATGCGAGAATATAACGAAGCATCCCCTCGCTTTGAAAGGCGGGCAGACAATAAACACCCGTGCAAAGCAAAAAGGCGGTAAGCCAGGTTTACCAGGAGAAAAAGCCGTACCAGCACACGCCGACGGCCCCGATACGGTCTTTTCGCTTGGCATTGAGCAGTTATGGCATTTTCGCTTTGTCGACCATAGCAATTTGGTAGTTAAGGTAAATTTCAATAATGAAAAACAAATAGTAAGAACTGAACTGCAGTGTTCTCCATTTCTAAGGATATAGTTTGATCCATTAGAAGGCCAAATAAGACAATAACTAAATTTTCTTTTTTTTTGCAGTTATGGCCTTTTCGCTTTGGACGACAGTATTATGTTCGCCCAATGGAGAGAGCAATTTTGCAGTTCCATGCCGTTTTAGAAGCATAACGGTTGAATCCAAATGCTTTAAGAGCTGCATGAATATCTGAAAATATTTTGATTCACCTTTGGGTGAGGCGCTGTTCTTCCAACTTCCTTACACAAAGTTCAATGGCATATATTTCCGCCTGAGATATGGTAGCCAAAACTGACCTAAATCACAGTATTTGGTGATTTTGTTTGCTCCGCGGTTTTATTAACTTTAAATTGAAACTGGCCAGGTTCCATGCATCTGCCGTAATAAGTTCTTTACCTAAAATACTGGTAGCCGAGAATTTTAATTCGACTCCAAACATCAAACGAATTATGCTTTTGGAAATTACCGTCCCTTGTACGGCTTTATGGTCAGTTGGAGCAGACCTAATACCATTAACCACAGCTACTTTAGTGCCACCCTTAATCTCCTCTGATAATTAATATTGAAATGGTAAAAACTGGCTTAAGGAAGCTAACGGTTGACTAAGTCAAAAGCTTTGCTGAAATGCAGAAAGACAAGGTCTTTCTGCATTTGTAGTTTGGAACAAACATATTGCCAATTGCAAGGCATATCCCTATTGATGTGTGAGGATACGCATTAGTTTGTATTCTTCTTCTTCTGGTGATGTCTTCTCAAAGAAGATTGTCGATCTTCATATTGTAACTTCATAGGATCCTCTGCAGCTTGAAAATATGATTGCGAATGATTTAATCACTGTCAAGAAATAGTCCGATGCTAACTATTTAACATTGAACGTAAGTAAAACAAATGTGTGTTTCAAGTGTGATTTAGCCAATATTCTATTGGATACCAAACCTGTAACTAACCTCCAGGTCAACAAATTCCTTGGTGTTGATATTGAAGGCAGGCTGAAGTTTGCAGATCATGTTTTGTCTTTAAATAAGAGGCTTGCACAGAGCTGCTATGCGATTAAGGTGATTTCTCGCGAATTGGACGCCGAAGTTGCAACCGGTGTGTACTATGCGTTGATTGAAGTACGCCTTCGCTATGGCATATGTTTTTGAGGATATTGTGGGGATTGTCTTTTTCGATCGGTTTTTGTCTTGCAGAAACGAGCAATAAGATTTGTCTGCAGGGTAAAACCAAGAGATGCAGACCACTATTCCTCTCCTTGAGGATACTTACTTTGGCTTCATTGTTTATCATGGAAACAGTATGTCTTGTCCGTGAAAAATTTCGATGGAAAATTTAACAACAGTGTAGTTATGCAAATCGTTTTAATACCTTCATTGTAAAACTTACTATATCGTCCACTGAACTAGTAAACAAATCAGTCATATATTCTGGCAAAAATATGTTTAGTAGGCTACCAGGTTCCATAACACAAAATTCTGCTGTAAAAAAATGTCTGATTGGAAGGGTTTACTACAGCGTGGATGAGTTCTTTTTGGTCCCAATTGCTTGATTTGGACTGGGTTGACTTTATTTAATTATATGTTTAGAATCATGTGTGTGATGCGTAGTAAAAGTTGTAATTTTACTCTATTTTGGGACATCTGCTTGCATAACTTTTGTGCTCCGTTAATTTTATTATATTTTGTCGCTATAACAATTGTTATTCTACTCTTGTGGTTCTCCTTAGTGTTAAGTAGCTTGGTCAATGAGATTATTTTAAAGACTTAAAATAATCTGTCTTGGACAATAAAGCATATTTCGAATTAGAAAAAAAAGTTAACCTGAAAACGGTACTATAACTACGCTGTAACATATAGGCCTCCCTTATTCTAAATTGAAGTCATCGACTAAGATGAATTTCATATATATTCATATATCTATGTAGATTACTGTCTATCAATCATATATTTCAATAACATAAATTGTAAGGTAAATTTTAAAATATGTTAAAAAAAGTCGAAAATACCTGTTTTAATCCATAATTTAGAGGCATGGATTGTTCCAAAATTACTGGTTGACTAATCTCTGCCCTAAAACTTTCTGTCACTATACCTCTCCTAAAACAAGAATAAATATTAAAAGTAGTTACAAGTTGCGCATAAATAATAAAGAAAATATGACTAAACAAACAGCTAAAGAAAGGTTTATTTATGCCTATTTGTATTTTCAGATATAGATTGACAAAACTTTTCTATTATAAGAATAATTGTTTTCATGGGTTTTCACGAAATATTTTCAATTAAACTATTCAGTTTATTCAAAACTGATGTCACGGGTCGATATGGCTATTGTATATCGAAGCGTAAATAACCTTAGAATTAGTCACCGTTCCTATAGCTTCAAGCGCATTCATATTTACTAGCAAAAAACCCTAGTAGATTCCGTCCGCCTTCGCTCCGACGATATCCTGATCGAAACAATTAAAAATAAAATTTGCGTTGCTAAACAAATTTCGATTTCGAACGAATTGAATTTGGCGCGTGAGGACCCCGAAAGTAAAGTCGGTGGCTTTTAGTGTTTCCGGCTTTCGTAGCACATACTGTTTTTGGATTGATTGTCGAGTTAGGCATCGCGCGCAGTTATTTCATTGCCTTGGAATAATTAGGAAATTGTATTAGATGAAGTGGTTTAATGACAATGCCCTTTTGGCTACTCTGAGTTGTTTTTTTGGTAGATGCAGATACATCGTAATCCCAGGTTTCCATTGGATGAATTATTGAGACGAACATTGACTTGGCAGGTCATGCATTCATTGGTGCAGCGAGATATTCGAAGTAGAGAGTCTCTGTTCCTCGAGTTTCCGATTTGTTGGCGCGACTCTACGTCGACATTTCTGTGAGTCAAGCAGTTCTTTTGGGTACCGGTTGAAATCAATTTTTGATTTTACGTTTAATGGGATTTTCCAACCGGGCCATTTTTAATAGTTCCAGTCTATATCTGTGCCTTTTCTTTTCTTAAGTGTTGGTGTCTGAAACTGCCCTTTGTGGGATTTAAATGCTGCTCACCCAACTGTACAGCTATCTAGCGATAAGCAACTGCCTACCCCTACACAGGGTCCTACCGTTGGGTCTATTCCAGCATCGGGTCTACTCCTATCGACAGATCTACTTCTACCGTCGGGTTCATTGCTATCGACGGATATTGCTATCGCCGAGCATCGCTAACGACAGGGTTTTCCCTGGCTACGCCTGTCTAGCGGTGCTACCTATAGTCTTGCAGTTCTCCGCCTGTCAAGGAAGCCTTTTTTTCTACCGTGAGCAGTTCTTTTCTGGAAGCTGCATGAGGAGCTACTCATCAGCCAAGCGAGACATTTCTATTTTTTTATATATATATTTTGTGACAATTGCCTGCAATTAACTTACGACTCTAATTATTATTATTTTTTTGCTTTGTTTTCGAACAAAGTTTAACTTTTTAGTTTTTTTTTCTCTCCTTAACTAAGGTAACCTTTACTTTATTCTTATTTTCTATTAAATGAACTTTGAATATTGGGCCAATTTTGTCTAGCCTAAGACGCTTGATTTTATTTAATCGAATTCTAAAATTCAGTTAAATCCGGTTGATCTAGAACCAATCCGACTCTTGATTATATCTTGAACTTTTAATTGACTGTCACAATAATATTGTAGGTCGAAAGTTTTATTATTATTCTCAATTTTTCACGATTTCTGGCTTACGTTAGAGACCTGTAGATCAGATAACTACTATTGTTGTTACGGCCTAGTAGACTGCGTTATTCTTAATTTTTATTGTGGGCTTTGATATTTTTTTTATTCAAACAAACTGTTCATTATCTTTGTCCTACCGGTAACTTGACCGAAGAGTCCTTACGCTTAAGTTGACAAACCTTAAAGTCTATAATTAATTGCTTGCTACAATAACGCCAGGTCGAACTAGTTATTTTTCAATATTTTTTTTGCGGCGATTACCAACGTATCATAACTGATCCAGATAAACATAGTTATCATGATTCGACGTCCGTTAATTAGCCATTGATTAAGTGATTATTCGAGTTACTTGAATTTTCCCATAACGACATAACGAGTAGATATTTGCAGTGTCGCTGGCTTGCGTTCACATATTATTGACGTTATTTTTTTATTATTATTGCATAAAGTGTTCAATATAGATTACGATTGAATATTTCGGCGTTTGTTAAGATAAAGCGTGTAATTTATTTCTTCAAGTAACCGAGTAGAGCCTACTATTTCCCGTTGAAATATAGATGTTACAATAAATTAATCTTTTCTTTCTTTTATGATCCGCTATTTCATTTAATAGTAATAAATTAACCTTCCATTTACCGTATTCATCTGTTTTCATTTGGCTATTTAATTTCCCGAACTTCCCTTAAGCGGTAACGTTCCAGAGGAGAGGCCCGCTAAAGTAGCTGATTTTTTATTATTTGCGCTCAATAATTGAAACGCTCTAGATTTACTTTCGATTAATATTTGAGTATATGTTTATCACTGACTTTAGTTCTTTTTTCAATTAATATTTGAGTATTTGTTTATCGCTGACTTTAGTTTTCCGGTTAATATTTGTGTATTTGCTTATTACCGACTTGGATTTTTTTTTATTAATTTTTGAGTAATTATTTTTCCATTATTAATACTGATAAATTGCCGGCATATACATCCGACCTAATTTTCCAATTTATTTTTGTTGTTCTATTGATCGGTTTTCTTAACAGAAAAAATAACAAATTTTTGGTATTCTTTTTATTTTGTCGCGAAGCATAAGCTAAATCGAGTTCCATATTTCAACTTTGGGGTATTTCTCGCTTGTGCCGTCTACAAGCCCGTGGCGCCTTAAATAAATAAAAACCCACCCCTACTCTCTGACATCTGAGCTAGGGCCTAATTTGTACGCTCGGCGACAACTCGTTCTAGCCTACGCATCGACATACGTAAATTCATTCAATTTCTAATTTTAAATTCTCACTTAAAATTTTTCTTTCAATTTGAGATTATTCACTCTCAGCTGGAATGAAGGTTTTACGCCCATTAGAAAGACAGAAAGAGCGTAATACTGATTTGGTACATTATTGGCGTGAATTGACAAATAATATGATTGTAACTATGGAATAGTAATAAAAAATATACAGGTTTGAGGTGCCAAAAATATCCAATATCCTAATTTAAGATTAAAAATTACAAGAACTGATATTACTGCTATATTTAAAATTATCATAATAACTTAGTTATATTTCAATTCAAATTCTGGTATATCCCTATGCCAAGTGATAGCTTGAAATGTGCCCCAATTCACTGGATAAGCCTTGTACATTTACTAGGAGAGTTCAACTCTAATCTAGTATTTTTGGAAAAACAAGTTTTATTTGGATTTTTTCTCTAATGAACAATTACTAACTAATGACCTAAGATATTTTAATTAATTACACGTATTAGTCTTTAGTTTTTTGAGGCTTCTCGAACCACACGCGAGATTTTCAAAACGCGTTCGAAGTCTTAAGGGTTCTGCGAAGCCGATTTCCATAAGAATTTAACAAGGATCGCACTAAAATCGTCTTTTGAGGGTGTCGGGCGCTCGTCGCGAGTTTTTGGTTACGATCGGAGGGCTTTTTAAAAAATCTATGTTTCTTGGGGCTTTTTGGGTGGTGTTTGCTATGTATTATATGTCAATCCCTGGGAACTTGTCAGCTGCTGCTCGGCAGTTTTCTGACAGAGGTTTTTGTAAATCAGGGGCGTCAGGGGGGGACTTTTGGGGGATTAATGTGTGATTAGTGTCTTTTAGACCAAACTACTCCCCGGACACGGCTCTTAGTTCAGAGACCGTGCTGGTTTTGTATGGCATACGAACTAGTGATAAATAGCATTTGATTCTTCTTTTGAGATAACTCCAGTCGCAACAGTATAACTTCGCTACCTACCGTACGCACTTGGCTAACTTATCACTAACTTCTTAGATTAAGCCGTATTTTCTTTTTTCGGCTCGTATGCCTTTTCACTATTCACCCGTAGGCCGAGTAGCTAAAGTATAGGGGAGTCAGGGGACTCTCTAGTTCTCGAAACCAAACTAGCCGTCGACGCGCTTTACTCTCGCCCAATGTTTAACTACGACTAGTATGAAGGCCCAGAGAAGCACGTACGTGAATGGGGGGAACTCAGGGTACTTGCAACTAACCTTTTTCGCGGGGTGTTGCTGTAGGGTGCGCACTACAGTTGAAGGTCTCGGTGAATTGTTGGCAATCGGCCGCTTGACAAGGCCTCTTCAAGTATAAGTTAATTCTGTCTTCAAAATTTTTTTCTCCTGTCCTGAATTCCAGAAACTCCGAAAAACTCGATAAACTCTGTAGAAGGCTGATTCGGTACCAGTTGAGAGTGCTGGTCCTACAATGTCTTTTCTTTCGCCTCGGGGCTTCTTTGGCTCGTCCGTAGAGCCCCTTCTTTTTCGAGATTGTCGAAAATTTGGCTAAGTCCCTAGTGGCCAAAAATCTCGGAAAATCTCATAAATTCCTCAGAGATGTGGGGCTAGGGGTTAAATGGATGAGTTGGTAGTCCCGCTAGGATTCCTGAAGATCAACGATGGCGCTGGCCTAAAGTGATTTATTGCTTATTGCGGGATCTGAACTGCAATTAACTTTAATTTCAATTCTGGCGACGCGCTTCAGGGCTGGATATTCCCACCCGACCGTGCACAGCCAATCGAAGGCGATAATTTTCGAGCGATTGAAAGGTCGGTTGGGCTATTGACGGTCGAGAATTCTGAACCGCCGATTCTAGAATCATGGACCGTTAAACTGCCTGCATTCTATCGCGGTCTGCATTTTATCCAGAAGCGTGCTTAAATGCGGTTAAGTATAAAGGCAGCTTTTACAACAGGATGCATACTAAAACTTGAGTGTGACGAATGACTAAAATTTGGATATTCTCTATACTTATATATCCCTCCTATTGAACACCCCACAAAAACTATTGTATCGCATATTTTTAGTAATAATTATTTTTGTATCGCTTCCGAAATGTATCTGCAATAACCTAAATATTCTAGAGTCAGTTTGAAGCATAAAACCGATAAAGAAATAAAGCACACATACACAGGAAAGAAAAACTTTAATTCATCATTTATATTATATAAACGAAAAAAGGTAAACGCAAAAATTAAGCAAAATTCAATTTGAAAATAGCGTGTATTTCCTTCACCTGCCCTTATTCATACGCCTCGGATGTCCTTGTATATACTTCTGTGGCATTTCCTCCTAAATTTTAAAAAGCATGATCTGAAGCTAATCTAAGGTTCTAAAGGGCCTTCTATGTTGTTGAATTTGATATTTCATATTGGTTCAGGACATGCTTTTACTGGCCTCCTCAAAGCAGTAATGTTAACTTCACGTAGGTATTCGGGCAAAAGTCTAGCCGCACGCGGCCGTGCTGTAGCGTGCATCAAAATAAAGTTGCTCTCTATAATCTCTCTTGTATACGTCAGTCGTCATTCTGCTTTTCTTCGCGGCCATCAGCTCCGATCGGCCGTTATATAAATGCTTTCACCGTATATAAAATGACATTGGCACACCAGGCATTACCTCCTACTTATAGGAGGTAATGCACCAGGTCGTCTACATGATTATTGGAAGCATATAAAGTCTCTGGACTCATATGTAAACAGAACATTTTAGCGCTCCTTTAGTCTCTAATTTGCGTGATATCTATCGAATTGCAGTATGACAACATCTCCGAAATTTTATATCGCAAATATCCTTGCACACAATGCTGAGCCCTTAGAGCTGTAAGGTGCAAAAACTATCATCAGCAAGAAATGTAATACGGTGGTGACCTCTTATCATTCTCTTCTCGTGTATTGTTTAGATTTCCTGTGAAGATTCATCGTTCTTGATATGAATATTCAGAAAGTTAGCCACGTACCATTGGCTCCTCAACCGTCAAATGGCGCGTAACACGTTCTGGAACAACCACAACGTCAACGCATTTAAAATCAATCAAATTACACTGGGTTCTTACTCCTAGAAGGTGAACTGAAATCTATACCGGCCAAACAAATATTTTACGTTTTGTAAGCATTAACAAAAAAATATATTATTTATTTTGATTCCTTATCGAGCTTTTATCACTGCGAATGCTTTATGGCGATAATTTTTGTGAGGTACGTATATATCGATTGGCATAAACGATGACCTGTCAACATCTCCTGTTGGAGGTGCTGGAAGCATTAAAGCATAATGTATGAAAATAATTAGTCTAGAAGTAATGATGTCACGAGCCAACGTGCTTGGTACTTCTAAGTGTTAAGCCAACGTAACAATTCATAGGTGTGCCAACTTTACGACAGGAGTTTAAGAGATAGATAGATACATGTTTGAAAGGAAGTTCAAAACTTATAAAAGTATATTCCACATTCAACTATTAGAATTTAAAATCATTTCAATCTTCTTATTCTTTCAATAAAATAGTATTGGGTTTTTCTCGGTCACTTTTCGATACGTTGATTCCATTAGTGGTTAAAAGCGATCTCGTGATGGATTTCAATTTCATGTGAAGGCTTTCTATATTCGCCTACAGATAATCAACACTTGATAAATTTAACTTGCGCTTGTGTGTTTTTTGTTATTTGTATGACCATAAAACAATGTTTATGTACGGTTCTGTTGGTCATAATTATATTGACCGCATCCTAACAATTTTCGCTATTCCTATAAATAATTTTAAAATGTGTCATTTAGGTCTTGATTCGCACTCTTCTGAGGTTTCATGTTTTTGTAACATTTTCTATAATAAATTGATTGAGTACAGATATATTTCTCAAATGTTTTTCTTTATCCAAAACTTATATATTATTTGAGTGAGTTTTTAATAATTGCCAAAGCACTTACCTGTCAATCAGAGAGGGAGCTACAGGCCCGCACAAAGTGTGGAAACAATTTAAACAGACATTTCCTTCCGAGTACGGATTCAAACTTTCTTGACCTCGTTTACCAGTAAACGAACCTTTGATCTAAAAATAAATCACTGTATTTCTATAAAATGATCAAGATTTTGCTGTATGCTTACAGATAATTGTTGTATGTAATGCATACATAAATAACTTATGCATAACACAGCACGGCCTAACCTGTAAAGAATAAAACAAAAACTAGTCCACTGACCAAACTGAAAATATGTAGGCAGTGGCGTGTTTACCATGGAAGCTAGGGAAGCACAGCTTCCCTAATGCAAATGCTTTATTATTAATCAATTCCTTAACAATAATAAAATAATATCTCTATTTGAAATGTCTGTATTAGCAACAAAGTTTCTCATTTGAATCCGGGCGCCCTTGTTCTCTCTTGTTACAACACCCCTACATCCAAGCCGCTTACTTGAATCCGAGCACGCTTACATTACCCGATTACACCGTATGCATACGAGCCCTTGCGCCGCGCCATGTTTCTCGTTGAAGTTGCTGTTTTCAAGCACAGGCCATTGCTAATTGTAGCTCTAAAATTCCTGCCAATTATATTGTTAAGAAAATAATTAATACCTGTACAATATTAAAACGATTTGGAAAAACTGTACGTCTTGTTTGGGTTGGCATATTGGTATAACAGATAACGAAATTGTAGATAAACTAGCTAAAGATGCCACAAACCTCCTAAGTTTTGTAGCAAATTATAAAATACCATTCTGAAAATTGGTACCGTAAGGTTTTTAAAAACGCTCTATTCGAATAAAATAACAGCAACGTTGTGCGACTTCCGGTTCTACCGGAAGTAGATGTCAACTTTGTTATTTTAAACAGAACACCCTGTATATTATAGCGTATTTGGATTTTGCGGAGAATTATAGACATATTTCATGAATAATGTCCTATACATATCTCCAACTGTTTTTGAAATAGTGACAGTTGAAAATCGACCATTTTCCAAGTTTGACAGCCTGTGAAATCTAAACGGCTGAAGATAGAGCAAAATGGTTTGCACTTTCCTTTCTTGGTGTTTCATAAGCTATCGTTTGACACTATTTTTTATTTAACCAGAGGTTAAGAAATTCCGGTTAAATTTAACATCTGGTTAAATATAAAGTTAGTGTTAAACGATAGCTTATGAAAAACCAAGATAGGAGAGTGCAAACAATTTTGCTCTATTTTTAGCCGTTTAGATTTCACAGGCTGTCAAACTTGGTAAATGGTCGATTTTCAACTGTCAATATTTCAAAAACAGTTGGATAGGTATAGGACATTATTCATGAAATATGTCTAGAATTCTCCGCAAAATCCAAATATGCAATAATATACCCGGTGTTCTGTTTAAAATAACCAAGTTGACATCTACTTCCGGTAGAACCGGAAGTCGCACAACGTTGCTGTTTTATTCGAATAGAGCCTCTTTGAAAACCTTACGGTATCAATTTCCAGAATTATTTTAAGTGTGGGGGAAGTTATTCTGAAAAAGATAAAAAAATAGACAAAGGAAGCATTATTTGTTGCTTTTATTTTAGAGGAGACTACTGACCTAGCTAATACTAGTCTATTATCGAAGATCGTCCGCTATTTGACAAAACAAGGCCAAATAAAAGAAAAAAATGCGCGGGTCTGTTAGTACTCGAGACACTGACGCGTAAACATATGTCCTATATCGACATCGTGAACATGAAAATCTAATACCGCCCTAGCAGCTAGCTTTTTAGAAGTGCCACTTGAGTCGTTGCAATCGCGGTCGTCCCATTGATTTGTATAGGAGTGGATAAGCAATAAATAGACCAAACATGGCAAATTTACGACCGCGAAATGTAAACAAAGAGATTTCAATTTGGACTTGCGCATTAGAAAATTAGTAGGAGCTAGCTGTTGCACCGTGAAGGTAAATAGGCAGACCCGGACTTCGAAAGTGATTATTTCACCAAATAGTCTTGCCGATTGTGAAATGGGCCCCAGTTAGCATAGTGAAACAAACAATAAGGTATAGATAAGTAATACTTATAATAATTAGACTTACTTGAAACAGGAAATCCCGGGTATTTTACCTTTACTATTACAAAACACAACCATACACTTTCGGGATTCTATTTTGGTAGCATCGCCCATTGTTTATGTGCGTATTGTTCAATTTAAACGAAAATCAAAATAGGGTACGCACAAACCACAAACGTGAACCACTAAACTAAAACTAACTAAGCAACTACAGACACTAGGTCCAAAGAAAGTAAAAAAAAAGTAAAAACTCGAATTACTAACTCAAAACGCCGCGCCGTCAAAACGACAACACGTCCAAGACAAAAGCCAAGTACGATCCTGACCGACGCCTGCTGAGACGGCAAGTGTTTTAGTGCGCATGACAAAACGGTACCTTCTTTGTTTACATTTTTCCATTTTGCGTCGATTTTGTCATGCGCAGAAACCTGTTTTTTCGCCCATAGGTTGCGACTTTTGAGTAGTGCGACAGGCGGTTATTGCTTATCCACTCCTATACAAATCAATGGGTCGTCCTGGATTAGCTTGCTCCTCAATGCGCATGAGTTATGATGTCACATCGGTTTACACATTTCCGTCCCCACATTTCCCCCATTTGCCGAGATATACCCTCATACCGCCGTTTCAGAAACGGTCTGGGTACTCGCGAGGCTCTCTTCTGCACCCGAGTTCTCACTCAGAAGTGCTGTGAGTTCAGGAAAAACATCTATCTGTGCTTTATCGACTTCCAGAAGGCCTTCGACTGTGTTCGGCATAATATCTTGTTTGATTGTTTGCAGAGTATTGGGCTCGATAGCAGAGACATCGTGCTCTTGCATAGTTTATATTATAATCAGTACGCTAGAATCAAAATTGACAGGGTGACAACGAACAAAATACACTAAAACGTGGAGTGAGACAGGGCTGTGTCCTCTCGCCTACTCTGTTCAATCTGTACTCAGAATGGGTATTCAAAGATGCTGTTCAACATCGACCGGAGGGCGTTAAAATAGGTGTTGAAATCATAAATAATATTATATTCGCAGATGATACGGTCCTGCTCGCGGTGAGTGTGGAAGACTTACAGACCCTGCTCAACCGAGTAAATGAAGCATGCCATCAATTTGGGCCGAAAATAAACGTCTCTAAAGCAAAGTGGATGAAAACAGGTAAAATTAATATTGACCCTGTAAGGCTAACTCTGGAGGATGACACAGTCGAGGAAGTTACCTACTTTAAATATCTGGGAAGTTGGTTGAACGGCGAAACTAACTCGGACGAAGAGATCAAAGCCCGTATTGAGTTGGCTAGAACCACTTTCACAAGATGGCGATCCACACTTACTGACCGCAACTTGTCTTTAAAAATGCGTCTGCGTGTCTTGGAATGCTATGTTTGGTCAATTCTTCTGTGCGGATGCGAGACCTGGACCTTGTCAGTGGCCATGATGAATAAAATAGAGGTGTTCGAGATGTGGAGCTTTAGAAAGTTGCTAAAGATAGAATGGACCACGCACACAACAAATGAAGAAGACCGAGGCATGTTAAACATTGTTAAACGGAGGAAGCTTGAATATTTCGGTCACATCATCAGGGGTCCAAAATATCATCTTTTGCGCCTGATTATTCAGGGCAAAATCGAGGGGCGTAGATGGATTGGTCGAAAGAAGCTATCTTGGTTACGTAACATCAGAAACTGGACCAACCTGAACGTTGAAGAAGTTTTTAGAGCAGCAGCTGATCGAGCAGCATATGGTCAAGGGATTAACATGGTAACCGCCAACGTCTGAACACAGACACGGCACCCAAAGAAGAAGAAGAGAAGAAGACAACGAGAAATTGATTTTAATTTTCTGTTACTCATTTTCTCACAAATATTTTCATTCTGTGATAATCTATTTAGCGTCCTACAAAGTAAAATAAGTGATATACATATAACAATTTGATGAGTGTTGGCTTAAATTCGAAAATTTAGAAACTTTGTCTACAGAAACGGAAAGAAAAGGAATACGAACGGAAGATACTGTAGACAAACAGAAAATAATAGACATAAACTGTTCTACGAAATCACCGACAATATTTCGGCTCACATAGACGATAGCTTTAATAACTTTAAGTATAAAATTTCTGGAGCGTGTCAACTTCAAAGAAAATAATATACTTTCAGAAGGCTTAAATAAAAACTGTGTCCAAAAATGTGGACTACATCATGCTTGTCCCGAAACGCTCAAACTTTGCGAACTTACACTTACCATACCTGCGACAAGTACGTCACACGTTTTTACACTCAAGAGAATTAAGACTTTTATCAGAAACTCTACATGACAAGAAAGACTTTCTGCTTTGGCAATGCTTTCCATTTAACAAGAACTAGTTCAGGAACGTTTTGAGGAAACCAATTTTTACGACAACGTTATAGATGAATTTGCAAAACAAAACAGACGATTGAAGTTGCATCTTAAATAAGGTTAGTTCTCAGTAGAATAATCATAAATTTTTAAATTTTATCCTTAAAGTAATATTCTTTTGTATTATAAGGCAATGTTGGGGAAACACCCCAACATGTGTAGAAACTATCGTTTTTCACCGTATAGTGAAGCCATGGTTAAACTCAGAATAGATTTTTCACCCCGGGCACAACCAAATGGGTACATTTAGATTTGCATATGCCAGTTCTCCAAAACCCCTTAGTCCAAACCTGGTCGGACGATCCCTTAGTTCGAACCTGTGCTGTCAGTATAATAGATTACAATATAGCAAACTTTCACTCGTAAAGGGAAACGTTTGTAATAGTCTTCAATTCAATATATTTTTGTGTCACTCCGCATTGTGAACAATAGTCTGTCAAATAAAGAAAGAAAACAGTTTCTACCCTTTTAATCTCAAAGCGCCAATCCCCACTTTTTATTTGATCGTGGCGCCAGGAGGCGACCAGCTCGAAGAAAGAAATTGAAATTAATCAAGTCAGTGCGTAGCAAACACTCATTCGCGTAGGATCTGTCTAGTCACAGCTCTCTTAGTTTCCGCGCCAAAAACATCTTGCCATGTCCTAGCTCTGTTTGAGGCAAATAATTAGTTTCAAAGTGTCTTACATCCCCTAAAATGTTCTAGATCGGTCCAGTCACCGTCGAGCCTCTAAAAGTTCAGTTAAAACGTTCGCTAGAATAGCAGTAAACCGTGCTGTTCTCCTCTGGCCAAAGGTCAAATTCCTTTTTGGGCCAATTTCTCTTCTTGTATGCACAAATATTAGATAATATTTAGTGCACCTCAGTTATCTTTGTCCAAGGTTGGACAAAGACCTCCTTTAGGTTTTTTAAAGCAATTCTTCGAAGTCAGAACGATAGCGTACTTTGGAAAATTGAACATAAGATGGCGGATTGACATTCCTGGTCGAATAATTCAAAATGCGCCGACAACGTTTTTTACGTTTTTAGCGACGTTTGGGTAAAAATTGCCAATCAAGAGGGCGTCGAATACGTGTTTTTTTTTACCATTTTAACGACTTTTGGGTAAAAATTTCGGCGTGGCACCCCAAAAATTGTTCAATAATGCTTAGTAAAATCCGCTTCGTTCGCTCGTGGAAGGCGTGTTTTTTTTTAACTATGGAAAGTAAGAAAGTGCTGTTAAATTACTCCTAGGGGACCGTTTTTTAAGGTTCCATCCCAAGACACAAACTAAAGAGGCCAACCAACGACTCGAGTAAGCTTTAAAAAAAGTCTAACATATCTGAATCACGAATAAAAGAAGTTCTGTCCACAGCAGCTACCATTAATTATTCTGCGAGCTATATGGAATGCAAGTTCTGAACTATAGGGTGCGTTAATTTACTGTGGTCATTTCTTCCCGTATGGCGTTAGAATATCACCTTTTGCTTTTCAGAAGACGACATCTTACATGCACAACGAAGATGTTTGAAAGATGGAGTGAACGACCATAGTAGGAGGCACTATATGACATCGTCCGCAAGTTAATATATTAAGATATGAGCGTTATTTGTTGATCAAATCAAAATTTGGGGACTATTGTCACGAAATAAATGCTGAAAATATGGGGATTGGTTGAAAAAAAAACTAATATCGGGTTTACCTCCTCTATTCTTTGCGGCAATTGACAATGCATCTTATCCAACCTTATTAAAGGGCCATAAAAATCTATACATTTGACACATGACTTCAGAATAGCCATATAGTATTACGGCTTCTTTGCTATCAACTAGGAACTAGACCTAGATTTTCTCCGTAGTCAATATGGACAGTCTTAAAAATATTGTGGGAGTGAAAAATACTACTTTCCAAAAAGATTAGTTTAGGGAAAACTTTACTCTTATCAGTTAATGGAATGTAATGCCAAAATGACATGACGCTTCACTGCATGGATAACATGAACATTTTAACCTTTTCAATATGAAAATTTTGATAATAGATTTTTTTTTCTAATACTCTCAGATGGGCACAACTTTAGGCCCAGCGCTAAGTAATTAGAATTGCGTCTAAAAGCTGTAGAATTAAAAAAAAAATGAGGAACTACAATTGGGCTGAAAAACAACCTCTAGTAGCATCCGGGCGACACCTTGTGTAATTTCGAATGAGACTGTTTGTCACTTTGTAATGTCTGAATAACATTATTCCGCATTTAAGGGATGATGCATTCCAAGAGTGACGCCCTGTATATATCCCAACTGGCCCTAATAGTTGAATGGCGCAAAAAAAAAAAATGAAAAATAATTTTCTCAAATTAGTTAGGACGACTCGAAAAATTAAAACACCAATTTGCCTAGATCCAACAATAAAGCAACTGGTAATTACTAATTTAGAATGTTAGAATTATCTAAATACATATAAATTATTATTTAAGTTTAAATATAAAATTAACCATGCCTATATATTTTGCAATGCGAATTGCGTCCCCACGCATATAAACAAAGATACGAACTCATATCTATGTTTATATTCATTAGGTTTCCGCTAATTGTCAAACAAAACTAGATGTAAACAAGTTATTACTCACGTCCTCATTAGTGGTTAGATTACTGGTAGTCAAATAAGTGTGGAATCCGGCCAAACCCAATATACTCCACACGCTGAAAAAGCAAATCAAAGCAGCTATCGCGCTGGCAGGCGACTCCTTAACCGCGTCTAAAAACTGCCTATCTTCTTTTGTAACTGCAAAATATTACAAAATTTTTAAAAAATAACCATTCGTTGCAATTTTAAAAAGGAAGCACGTCAAAAGCCATACGAGATATTTAGTGGTAATGCCCCACTTGTATTATAATATTAGGAAAATAACGCGAACTGCATTAAGTAAAAAACCTATGTATGAATTAAATTAAGTAAAACAACAAAAAGATATAGGTACATATAAACTAGTCAACAACTAAAACGCCACATACCAAAATTCGCCTGAATTTTGAGGTCATGTAATTTGAAAAATATTTGATAGGATTTTTTGAAATGAGACAAATTTGGATAGGTGTGATTGTGAACTGATATATAGGGGTAGATGCGTAGTCCTAGACTGCGCAGGTGGCATTATACAGGGCGGATAAAAATATGGTGCAACCTTTGTGATTCTTTTTGAAATATCTCATGTCCATCCAGGGAAATTGTAAATTTTCTGAAAAACTGCAATTTTTACGACATTGAGGCATCAAGTTGCTTTTAAATAGCAATGCTTCTCAAACTTTTACCACAGATTACCTAGAACAGATGCGAATCCTTTAATGTTTTTCCTATACTTCATTTTCGTGACCTTGGTCGCTTGCGACTTCCCGCTCGAGGCTCGAGCGGTAGGGTTGAAAAAGCTTGTTGCACTAGTTTAACCGGCCCTAAATGTGATGAAGATATTTTGCCTCATAGGTTTTATTTACATAAAACAATTCTAAATATGACTATGAAATTAGGTTGCTTATTTTAGTATATTAAAGCATGTGGATGGCATATATGTCGGGATTTAAATGTTTCAAAAACATATCTGCATCTTTTACATTATTAATTACTACTGCGACAATCACTTTTTCTAGATATTTGTTCAAAATAAAATCAGTGAGACCTTTTTATCAGCTTTTACACTGAAGGTTGTGAAAAAGACAGTCACTTTTAGCCATATAATGTTTTTATTCACCAAAAAATTAAAGATGGCCTAAAATATTAATTTTCCTATGGGTTTTTCCTTTTTTACAACTCTTAAGGTTCCTGATTGCATATTTTATTGCGTAAAATAGTCTTAACCAAAAAAACAATTTAATTACATAAAATAAGGGGAAGCCCGAACATGGATGTTTGAAGGGTATGGACTTCATTTTTTGCAAATAAGTTTTGATAACGTTTATTTCCAAAATAATTGTTTTCAGAGGCGTATGTTTTGAAATGTATGAATAAGAATGACTTGTCTAAAGTTTCTGCTGCATTGGAAAATTGAAGACAAAGGTGGCATTCTTGAATTTTTAAACCATTTTTCAAGAGATAACCATACACATAATTGAAAGCATTTTAAAATGTTATATTTTCACGTCGATAATCATAATCTCGCAGACTAATAGCTGCTTCTAAATTCGGAGTATTTTCGTAACTTTCATCTAAATTCGGATTGGTATCTCTTAGTTGGAATAGGAAAACGTCTTCGTTCTCATAAATCTTGTGATATAAAAATGCAAAAAGTTTTGGCAAAATATTTTCCTACATGTTGTTTCAAACTAAATCGGAGTAGGGTTTACACAATTCCCACTTTGTTGTCGAATATTCCCAAAATAGTTCTCTAAACAGTCTTGAAAATTATAAAGTAAATAAACAAACAAAACCAGAACGAAAATTATCAAAATATGTAATATTTATTGTTTAGGACGCTTAACACCGCAGAACCATATAGCCACGAACTAGATTAAAGCGGCCGCGGCGCGTCGATTTAGCTCGAGTACACATAGAGCGTCTGACTATATACGTAGGCGCCAGCCTCCTTAGGAACCAGGAAAACGTGGACCCCGCGTAATCGGTAGCTTTCGCATCTGTTCTAGGTAATCTGTGCTTTTACGATAGGCAGCTGAATCAGATGCATGCTAATGTGATTGTGGATATTAATTTAATCTCCTAATGGCGCTATACAGAATATTGGAAATTCTAGGCGTGCTATTGGATTCCAGAAACCGCAAAAAAAATAAAGACAGATTCTCACGTAATAATAATCACTTTATAACGTATAACTGATTCATTAACAAGCTGAACGACTAATCGAAACAATAACTAACGGACATACAGAACTTTACAACTAGTAAATAAATAACCCAAGATTAAAAAATAATCTCCACTTCAGGTTCGAACGGATACAGCACGAGCAGTAAATTACTGCATCTTTAAAAAGCGGTTTAAATCCATGTTGAACCACCTCGTTTTCAGACGACTTCTCTAACTCTTAAAAGGATGTTTTCGATCAGGTTTGTAACCAATATTTGGTGGGTAGCTTCCCACTCGCACTCGATCGCATTCGTTAATTCATCCAAATTATGGAATACATTACCTACCTGATCCAAACGTAATATTAAATCACTCCATACGTGTTCAATTGGATTCATATCTGGCGATCGAGCAGGCCATATCATTCTTTTTAAGTTCTGTTCTCTCAGCAATTGCCGTTCGAAATGAGCGAGCATTATCGCCAACTAAAGTGACATCGTCGCCAAAATTTCTTGCGAAGAGAACAACAACCTCACTTATACACCTACTTATACACCTACTCCTACCTAGTGGTAGTAGTATCTCTCTACATTCTTGCTTTCTCCAATCAATACTACTAGTTCCGTTTTTCCATTCCTTATAATTCTACCCAAGACTGTCACACCATCTCCTCCAAATGTTACTCCTGCTTCCATGTGCACTTCACTGTGCCTTTCAGCCTTTCCTCTCCACACCAATGGTATGGTATGGTATGGTAGATGGGTCGCTCGGCAAGATTTGCCATTCAACACGTCGACCACAATTGGTCTTTTGTGTATACCCTTCTATTTTACATGAATATTCCTATCTCTTTCGAGAACCTCAGAATATTTCGAGGGTTGAGATTTTGTAATCTCCAGGTGCCACGAGGACATTTTCGAGATGGCCCAACCTTTGGCGAGTCAATGCCTGACATTCGCAGAGTAGGTGTTCTGACGTTCAGCCATAATTTGCAACAGTCTGCATTGTTCGTCAGTGGTTTTCTCCATGTTCTTGAGGTGGTACCTCCAGGGGGTCATGTCCACTGAGAAGGTCTGCGACCAGCTTTATCTAATTTTTTTGTGGCTTGAGAAGCTTTTTTGTGTAGTTAGGCGAGTGAGAGATGAGTCTTTTGGCCTGTCTCTGCCCAGGTGCATTGGTCCAATGTGTCTCTTTCCGCTTTTTTCTCAGGCCACAGAATGGTTCAGGCTCGCAAAATACAGTCTGTGCAATATTCCGTGCTAGTTGGTCAGCAGCTTAATTGCCTTTCACACTCTCGTGCCCTGGTACCCACATTAGGGTGAGCCTGTTTCTGTTGGCCACTTGATCTGCAGCCATCCGACAATCCCACACTAGACGGGAGTTGATTCTGCTAGATGGTAGTGCTTTTAAGGCTGCCTGACTATCCGATAGGATATAGAACTTTGCACCGCTTAGGCCTTTTATTGCTGATGGCTATATTGCTAGCATTTAGTTCTCCTTGAAAGATTGTGGGAGTGTTTCCTAAAGGTGCAGAGATTCGACACCTAGATCCGTAAACTCCGGATCCCACTCCTTCTTTCATCTTTGGTCCATCTGTGTACCAGACAAGTGATCGCCTCTTTAGTTGCTTCAGTCTTTCCCCTGTAGTATTGCGGTCTTCAATTACCATTTCAAAGGAGCGATCAAAATGAAGTCTTGTTTCCTATCGGTTGTATTGGTCATCGTCTCTATCTGGATATCTTTCATAATTTTACGGTGACCAGTCAGGTTTCCTGACTTCAGTTTTTGTGTCTGACTCTATACGCACTGAACCAGGCCTCATTTTCTATGCATATCTGCAACGGAAGGAGGTCAAGAAGGGTTTCCAGAGCTGCTGTGGGGCATGTTTTCATAGCCCCTGTTATACCCAGACAGACGAGCCTTTGCACTCTTATTAGCTTTCGCTGTGTTGTTATTTCCTTTTTTTTTACCCACCACCCTAAGCAGGCGTAGGTTATAATAGGCTTCACAACAGCGTTATAGGACCACCAGATGATGGAGGGTTTTAGGTCCCATGTTCTACCAAAGAGTCGTCGATAGGCCCAAAGTGCTGCCATTGCTTTTTTGATAGTTCTTTCCAGGTATGGGTTCCAGGTTAGTTTCCGGTCAAGAACGATGCCAAGATACTTAACCTCTTTTTGAAAGCTCTTAAGGTTCAGCGTCCTTCTTTTTGTGAATTGGATCACTACGGTTCTGCTTGTGTTGACATTTAGTCTTTCCTGTGTACACCATGTGCTCACAAAGTTGAGTGCACTTTGCATACGTTCTGAGAGAAAGTTGTCATGCTTACCTTTTATTATTATAACTAGGTCATCTGCGTAACCTTGGACTTCAAGGCCTGCTTCATTCAGTCTTACCAGTCGATCGTCAACAACCAGAGAACAAAGCATGGACGATAGGACCCCCCCTTGGGGGAATTTCTTTATTACTTTAACTGTGACGGCTGTTTCTCCAATGGTCTCGGTGACTTCACGACTGGTTAGCATGGATTTTATAATTGTGTAGTAGTAGGTTCCACACCTCGGAAGGTTGTGGCGCGCTGAATGGATTCATGTGAGGTTTTGCCAAATGCACCCTCTATGTCTAGAAATGCACACAGCACCACTTCTTTTTCAGCCAGTGCCTTCTCTATATCGAGATTTTGAAGAGCAGGGTGGTAGAGCTCGGTTGGTATGCGAATTGTTTTGCATGCAGTGGAGCATTAGACAGGAACTTGCTTCTTTTCTTTTAATTTTTTCCATCGTTTTAAGAAAGAAGGAGGTTAAGCTAATGGGACGGCAAGACTTTGGTTCCTCTTTTAATCGTCGTCCTGCCTTTGGTATGAACGCTACCTTAACTTTCCTCCAGTTTTTGAGAATGCCGCCCATTGCAAAAATGGCTGTGAAGATTAATTGAATGGGTGGTAGTAGGTGCTCTATACCTTCTAGTAACAAGGCTGGAACGATTCCATCTACTTCCGGGGATTTGTAGGGTTTAAAGCTATGTATCGCCCATCTGATTGTGTTTTTTGTAAATATTCTGTTGGCTAGACCCTTTACCCTTTTTGTAGGTCGCGGAGCGGTTTCAATGGGCTCGTCTTCTTGTGCAAGCTCTTCTTTGGCAATTACGCTAGACCCGGGAAAGAGTGTTTCTCGACGAATCCTTAGACTTTCTGCAGGTGTCTCAGCATAGGTGTCTTGGGCTCTATTCTTTAGTAGGCCGATTTCATTTGAGTGCTCCTTGGATAGCACTTTTTGTAAACGAATGGACGGTGCTAATTCATCTATCCCTCCACAAAAGGACTTAAACTTCTTCTTTTGGATCTCCGAAGCTCTTTGTTATACTCGTATAGGGTTTTATGATAGTTATTCCAATTCCCAAGTCTTTTGGCTTCATTGAAGGCTTTCCTCGACTCAGTCTTTAGCCTGTTTAGTGACTTGTTCTACCATGGGTTGCCACCTGTTTCACAGGACAACTTTTTTCTTAAGAGGCTATTATAGCACTTTTTAAGTGTATCGAGGCTACATCAAGTTCCTCAGTAGTTAAAGCGGATAGCGGTTCTCCCTCAAGCTCCGACTTTAGATGCTCTTTGTAGGCAATCCAATAGGTAAGTCTGAGCACTCGGTTGCTAATAATTTTAGGATTTTCAACGGATATGTCGAAGCGAATGTGCATGTGATCGGACACTGAGTGAGTGTCCGAGACATGCCAGTTGCTTATGCTCCTTGGAGTAGTATTGAGACATCCTGCTATGACTACCTGGAGATATATGTCTATAAATAAAATTAATACTGTTTTTTTCATTATCGATAGGAGGATAGTTTATTACACGCATTTCACATGGATTTTCCCCTTCGCTGAAATTTAAAATTGACCAAAATCCGATAAGATTTGCATCCGTTGAATGAATAATGAACTGTAAGATTCTGTGTATTAGTTAGTTATTGTTTTTATTAGTCATTCAGCTTGACAGCGATTCAGTTAATAAATTATCATTGCTATTATTATTTCTTTTTCGCGGTTTCTGGACCGGAATCTAATATCACAAGGTTCGAATTTGATACCCAATATAGCGCAGCGCCATGCTATTCGGAGACTAAATTAACATGCACAAGCACATTAGCAAAAAATTGAGCAGAAATGGATGCATCAATGTCCAAAAAATTTCAGTGTTTCAAAAAATTAACAGATTTTTCTGAAACGACGTGAGATATTTACAGAAACGACGTGAGATATTTTAAAAATTCCAAAAACGTTCCGAGACAGTACATCGCTCCTTACGATGGCGGTTAGAAAAATATGTGATTTTTTTCCAGCAAATGACGAGGTATACAAAAATTGATAAAAATGGACCTATCTTCTTTTCCGCCCTATATTATGCCACCTGCTCAGTCCACCCTTGTATATTAGTCCATAATCACGTCTATTCAAATCTATCTCACTTCAAAAAATTCATAAAATATTTTTCAAATTACAAGGCCTCAAAATTTCTTATAGGGCCTTTCAATTGTTGACTAATTTACTTTAGTTGCACAATCATTTATATAAAATTACTGTAGGCAACGAATATCATTTTAAATTATTACTTTCTTTCTTTCTCCAAGTTAATGATAAAATAATGACAGAACGTATTGCTTGCTTTAAAACATATCTAAGGTAATTATCGTCTCTTTTATTTATCTTTTTATTCCCAACCAATTAGTAGTAAACTTTTGCATCACCACCCGGTATAAGCAGTTTAGATAACCAACTAATCCTTCACAGGAAATAAAAGTATTTCAAGATCTTCCCGCGAGAAATCTCTGAAAACAATTACTATTATTCAAAAGTCGACATGAGAACCTTCAAAATAATATGGCACATACAGTTTTGAATTTTCACACATTTAGCCAACGTGAAGGTGCGATAAGCCTTAATCATTTTTCCAAGACAAAATAAGCCCCAAAAATTATTATAGTAGATACATTATTATCATAATAATCCATCATTTATTGTTTACCTTTATCGAGAAGGGATTAAGTGCTTCAAGTACTTTCTATTTTATCGGGTAGATACTTATGACTGAATGCATATTATTGATTTTTACTCAAGGCGATTACAATATTTTGGGAATTTACAGTAATGTAGATTTATACGGTTTATTTCAGCTGAAAAGATGCAAAGAACCTTTTAAACTTACTTAGCAAGATAAGTCCGAGAGTTTTGAGACATCCTTATTGACGGGAAATAGTCTATTAGTAGGGCGAACAGCAGTATTTAGAATTAACAGGACTAAAACGATAAGCTGTTAAAATAATCAACTCTTGGTCTCAGTCTATGGAGAGTTCGTTTACAAGCTACACATTTTTGAACTTAACCCAATCTAGATAAATACATATCTGTTACACTTTCCCTAACTAAATATTATAAAGAGTATACTTACTTAAAATTAAATGAGCAATAGCGCAAGCGAATATGAACACTGCCAGAAAGGCTAAGGACACTATGAACATGTAAAAAAATCTATAATTTCTTCTACCCACGCAGTTGCCCACCTAAAAAGGAGAAATATGTACATATACTACGATAAAAGAGTAGGGTTCAATTTAAATATAACTTCGGAATAATATTTATAAATTTAAATGTATCAGATTATCAGTTAATTCTAAAATAATCATCCTTCGGACATTCTAAATATTTGCACATAGCTATTCAAAATGTATTAATCTTCATTTTACATTTTGTATCAAAAAATGTAGCCTGTGATTAAATCCTGTAGTTAGCTAGTTATAGTTACAAACGTCATTTTAGCAATGATTTTAAAGAAGCTTACTTCAATTACAATTTTTTAATTTTATTATACGCCCGTTAATCATTGATTTAAATCAAGTGTAGCTCAACAGATCACTTTGTTAATCAATAATCTAGAAGACAGTTATCAAATTTAAATCTTTATTAATGATATAATACATGCCACAAAGCACTTTCAGAAGTCGAAATACAATACACATGAGTAGTTATAAAAACAAGACAAAATATAATAAAATATTCTTAAGTGAAATCTAGAAAACAGCAATTTTAAGTTAAGACCAAATCACAAGGTTCCATATTACACATTAATTGGTTCTAAGTAAATTAATACATTGACAAATTGGTGCTTTTCAGATATTATACGATTTCGCCAAAATCACAGTTTAGGTACTCAGTTTCAGTACAGAAAGCGCTTTCCATAAGAAAGCCCCTTAATTTAATTTAAAATACTCTGATATTGAGATGTTTAACTCGATCAGGAAAACATTAAAGAACTTAATATCATGATGGGTCAATTCAAACTCGAAAAGTACTTTATTTTTTCAAAAATATACATTATGTGAGCAAAGCATGTGTACCCAAAGATATAAATTGTCGAAAACAGATTAAAAAGAACAAAATAAGAGAGAAAACGAGTAAATACACTGTAAACCACATAGTAGAATATAAAAAATAAAAAACAAAAACACAACAACAAAATTTAAATTCTACAACATTCTCAAGGACAGCATCCCCCCCCCCCTTTATTTTTTTTTATGGCTCTGGAAAGAATCCAACTGGCCAGTATCTCACTTTTTATTCGTCTTTGACATAAAGTTTACTAAAATTTACATTACATGTATTTTCCTTCTCCCCTATTATCTACATACCATATTCAACCCCCCCTTTATTTAAAAGTATTGTTTTAAGTAATGCGCGAAAAGTTTCAATGAATTAACCGTTCTTAAACTAATTCGCAGATAATTATAAACTTTCCGACCCTCATATATCTGTGACTTTTTCACCAAGGTACTTCTTGGGATCGGTAAGGGTAAATTATGAGTTTGACGAGTCACATGCTGCGGTGTAGGATCCTGCAGCCTGGTGCGATGTTTCAAAATAAGGGACGATGTCTTGAAAATGAAAAGAGATGTCAGAGTCAAAATCTTCTGAGCCACGAAGTGACTGTCCCTGAGACACATTTACAATAAATCTCACTGTTTTTTTTCTGAAAAAACGAAGAGGACGTTCAAAAGGCCCCGATTAGCCACACCCCAGAATGGCATACCATACCGGAGATGTGACTCAAACAAAGAAAAATATATAGTCCTTGCTAGTTGCTGACCCAATTCTTTCCTAACCGTTCTCACAGCAAAGCACCCCGATGACAGTTCCTGCTTAAGGCCAGTATATGGTCCTCAAAGTGCCAATCGCCACCAATCATGACTCCCAGGACCTAGTTGCAGGTATCCCTGGAAGGAGGTTCCGATTAAAATGCAAACCTGTGAGACCACATTTAAGCCCTGTCCTGTGTGTCTTGCTCAGATTCAAACACAGGCGATTGCAATCGAACCACTCCCTAATGATGGTCAAGTCACCAATCATGACTTGCGTCAGCTGCTCCATCTCTATGTCCAGCCATAAAATTGAGGTATCATCAGCAAAAAGGGTGAAGTGTGCACAGATGTTTAATTGAACAAGATCATTAATATATAGCAACATCAAAATAGGCCCCAAAACAGAGCCCTGTGGAGCACCACAACTAATCCTTAATGATGAGGACCTCACTCCTGAGCACGTCATAGACTGATATAGACACCCGAGATAAGATCCAAACCAAGAGAGGAGAGCCATGCCTCGAAAGCCATATATCTTGAGCTTCAACAGCAGTATTTGGTGATCAACGCAATCGAACGCCTTGGACAGGTCGCAGAACACCGCCGCCAGAACGCCTCCCTGATTCAATAAAACTGTAGATAGCATAATGAGTACCCTTGGCTTCTTGGAAACCAAATTGTTTAGCAGGTATAAGGTTAAATGATTGTAGATAATTCCAGATCTTTTCTTTACCAGCTTTTTAATGACTTTGGACAAAGTAGGTAGTAAAGAAATTGGGCGAAAGTTAGATGGCTCTTCTGAGTCACCACCCTTGAATAAGGGGAGCATTGTTGCAGATTTTAGGCAAGAAGGAAACACACCTAAGATTCATTAATACACACTGATAGGGCTTCCAAGGCTTTATCAGGTAACCTCAAAAATGCCTCAGCTGAGATTCCATCATGGTCTGCCCATCTCTAACCCTCGAGGACCTACTATAGTTGATGACAAATTTGTCACTTGCTCTTGTATTATAATTATACAAATCTCTATTATATTTGTAATATTCTACATTTTTATACATGCAAAAACAGTAGATGATATAAGTTAAAGGCACAGTTAGTATTCCCACGGACACAAAGGCTCCCCTACAAAAGTCCGAATAACGCAGCCCAGCAACCACCCTGACACTCTTTCTCTGGGCGGCAAATACTATCTTTTTAAGATTCCTTATTACAAAACCGTTCTTGTTAATCTTTTTAGTTAATTGAATGGTGTGCTCATCTCAGGTCAGTCTCGTGTTGAGGTGTATGCCAAGAACGTTTACGGGGGCTGGTTTCAACCGTCACCGGCCTAAGGGAAAATTCAGGCTGTGCGTTTTCGAGGAATTCATGCATAACTTATTGGATAAGAACAAATTCTGAATATCAGACCGCGTACTCCCTAGCCGCAAGTTCAGCGGCTGCAAGCTGTCAGCACTATTATGGTATCATCCGCAAGTAGCTGTATAACCTCGGAAGCGTCCCCCAACTCACACGCCCCTATATTATTGATGTGCATCAGCGACGGGACCAAGGACTCTGAGGAACTCTATTTCTAACGAGATGCTTAGAAGAAGTTTGACAGTTGAACGACACACATTGGAGGCAATCAGCTAGATGCGATACCAGAAGGCTCACAATGCCGGCGGTAATGTTATACTGGATCAGCTTTTGGATTAGTCATGAGAGACGCAGTCAAATGCCTTCGAAAGATCTAAAGACGACGCTCCTGCATATCTCCTCAAACCAATCCCGTAAAGTGTTCCATTACTGCAGTAGTTGGCCTATTGTTTCGAAAGCCAAATTGACATGGATTAAAGTATGTGTTACTCTCAAAATAAACTGCTGGAGATTTGCTTCGGGCCAAGTAATTTTTCGCCGAATTTTGAACGTGAATATTTTTAAAAATAAATCAGATCAGGCAGTTTTCACGAGTGCGTGTTTTCACGAGTGTATAGATCCATTTTTTGAGGAAAACATTTCATTTCTTACGGACTTTTGTATGCAGGGTGTTAAAAAATTCGATGTATTTTGTTAACATTTCAAGGATGAATAATTTCAATAAAATATTATTCTACATTATTTTACGTATTGGGCTTTTGATTAAAAATCTCTTTTATTTTAGGAGTTATTAATTTTTTAATAAAGAACCGCTTTTTTGACAATTTTTTTCATTAGGTACAGTTTAGTTTAGCCACAATATATAGACATTTTACACAATATTGTCAATACCTTCTAGGACCACCTCGAACATTACGGACTTGTATACTAAATTATCGACAAATCCTCGAGGAATATTTTCCCATTCCACTCGTATAGTCACAGCATGTTTTATTATTTTGAGGAATATTTTCTCTTGACCGCGCTAACCGTACATACTCTAAAATGTTTAAATCCTGAGATTTTGGAGGTTAATAAACTCATGAACAATTCGAGCCCTTCGTGATCTCACAGTATCGTCGACCGAGAGAAAATCTGGTCCAAAGTTTTCCGCAAAAGGTAACACAATATTGCTAAAAATGTCTTCCCTATAAGCCACCGCACTCACAGTTGTATTTCAAATAAAAAGTTCGGTTTTGCCGTTGTATATCACTCCTGCCCAAACATGTATGCCTCCTCCGCCAAAAGCCTCCTGGGGCGCCATACATTCTTCCATATATCGCTGCCCAGGTTGACGCCAAAGTAAAACTCGTCCACCTGAAGGGATCAGGATCAGATTGAAACGGGTTTCATCTGCAAATAAACAATTTCACCACTTTTCGAGCTAATCCAAATGTTCTTGCATCCAAATCTAATTGCGCTCCGCACGCCCATTATTTTTTCTCTCTCTACCCCCACTAGGTAAGAGGTTTCTCCTGTTTAGTTAAACCTTTGCTTAGGGCGATCAATCGCTTTTGCCCACACTAAAATGAATGGCAACGTCCCGAACCTTCATCCTTTGTTTAACCGCTTGATGCAAATGGCACGCTCATTTTCGCTTATACGAGACATTTAAAAAATAGCAAATTTCACATGAATCATGTGCAATTGACAATAATTCCTCTCAGGCATTTTCATTGTCTGGGGGACTCTGGGTTAAAGCTATCTGTTCCTCTGATCTATCTCGATTCAGTTCAAGCACCAAGCGCTCATTCACACTCGGGTGTTGTTGGTGCGTGGTTGCTGTCGATTGAGGGGTTCGGAAAGTCATTTTGACTTCTTCTATGTCTCAAGATATTATAACAATATTTATGTATTTACAATGTTTTTATCACGGAATGCCAAGTCGTTATCGAGTCGACTACTTGTTATTTAAAAGTTTTTAGACAACGTCCAACCCGTAAACTGATCTCACTGTCAGTCCGGGGGGAACAAAGGTGGCCCCACCAAAGCCTTCCCGCTATCCAAGGGAAATTGTAGATAGCAGCCACCATAGAACGTCTGTCAGCAGCAGGCTGACTTAGATACAACACAAGGTTAGTCTTGGATAAGAAATTTAGAACACCCTATAGATGTATAGGAATTCCATTTGATTCTAAGTCACCTTGTATATGGGGACTACAAGATTAACTCAAAAGTTTAAATTAAATTAAAACAAAACTTCGGCTTACTCTCTCACTTAGGAGGCCGAAACGTTATTAATCAAATGCTTTGAAGAACAACGGTAGTGGGGAAAGATTCCCAGAGGGGTCTACTTGGAGCGGATCATTTTAAATTTATTTGATTTTTAATTAACTTTTGAGTTATTCGTCTTTTTGTATGCCAATGTATAAAACCTTCTTATGAGGTAGTGCGTATATATGTCTGATAAAAAGTTTAAGAATTTTTAATTCACCCTGAAGGGGGAGTATACTTATTTCGGACGATAGAGAGTGGCGTAGTTCCTAGGTTGCTGTAGAGAAATTACTTGACTGGATTGGATGGATTTTTTGCCAGAGAGTCAAGATTATTGGTTTGCAACTACACAACTACTGTCACGTGCAGTGTATTCGGGAACAAAGTACGGCGTTTCCTTCCTCGAGGAATGCCTGTAGAAGAGAGCGTTTGCTCCCCAATTCGTCATTACCATAGAAAAACCCTACGTAGTTAGGTAAATAAATATACATATCTTATATTTTGTACATACTCATTTATTTTCTGTACAGGGGGGATTTATTTTATCAGAGTATAAGTTATTTCATTATAGTTTTCTAACGGGTCTCAGGGAGAATTGAAATACTGCACAATACTGCTATTTAGAGTGCTACTTTCGAAAATTTATTAATTCTTGCACCTATATCATGCAATATCGTCAAACAAAAGATAATTTAGGCCTAGGACAGGCATAGCGTGATTAAGTATACTCGTTATTTTTACAAGAAGTAATATTTTGGGGAATTCAAGTGTATTTAATGATAGTTTCTGATACCGTCTTCGGTATGATATTGCAGTCGAGCACTCATTCTTTGTCTTATTAGCACCTGTATTGTATAATAGGGTATAATGACATATAAAATTGTATATAATCTTTGATAAATTTCATTTCTACTTTGAATTTTGCTTATAAGAACTTGCAAAGTCGTACATAAGCTTAGTAAATTTAGATTTCATATTAATGTCATAAATGGACAAGCTTTGTTTTTGCCTGGGGGCCTAAACTCTTAACAGAGAAAACAGTGGTTATATGTTTGGTCAGTTTTCTTAGTATTTTATATCTTTCACCTGTAGGGTGATATGATATTGGTTATATTATTTTTAAATACTCTCATTATTATTTTTAAATACTCATTGAGTTGAAGTGGTCTGAAAGAGGAGGCTATCTGATATTACAGTGAGAGAATGCATACTTAGCGCTTGTTCTCTTTCAGGGTTTTTTTTGGGGGAACCATTTTTACCGGGAGCCAGTTTTACCGGGAGCCAGTTTTATGGGAGCTATTTGTTTGAACGGAGCTATTTTTGGCTGGAGCTATTGTTGCTTGGTGTTGTTTATATGGAGCAAAGCTATTGTTGTTTGGAGCGAGCTTTGCTTGAAGATATTGAGTAGCTAACCAAGTAGCTGTCAGCCAGTACGGTTGATTGTGTTTTAGTGGTACCGACTGTAGCCATAGAGGTATGTACATTACCTCAAATACCACTGAGAATTTATGGTCCCAAGGTGCATAGCAGTAGTCCACGTGCAGGAAGCCGTAGGTGACATCGGCGAAGACAGTAAAGATAAGTTTAGATTATAATTGTGATCTGTTTACCTAATGTTGTTGGCGTGTTATTAGCATTTTCCAGCGTGTAGTAAATTGCGTGTTTTTATTTCTTTCTGCGAGGTATTGATATAATTATTTTCGGAACTGCTTAGGTGTAAGCAAAGCTTACCAATGCGTATGTAAATAACTGCGATATTTACTAGTGTGATTCAATTAATGCTCATAGTTTTTTATGCTATATTTCATTATTCTTACAATTTATATAGTGGTAAATGATAAACATTGTTGGTCTGATTGACTAAATATCTGATTATACTAATTTTACATAGCGGTATCTCATAAACTGAATCTTAAGGTCTATTCATGTACAACCGCGACACGTATACCATGATACATGCGCAACGGACTTAATAGTAATAAGTATTAGCCTGATAACTTTTAATTATTAGTTGATGTGACGATAGATACCTTATGCATATTGCGTTTATTTTTAATTAGTTGGAATTGTTTTTTTGATCTTCCGTAACCATTTATTACGTCATACTGTTACATCTCATATGATCTAGTTCAATATTCGTGAGCATATATCAAGTTATTAATTGTTTCCAATTGAGCTCTTTTACCTGTTTATATATTTATATCATTTTGTTTATTGCAAGAAATATGACAACACGTTACCGTGAGACCTAACGAACGCCAATAAATTTAAACCTGCACGAACGTGACCGTCTTTTATTTGCTCTGGAATACGTCAACCAAAAGTGTAATTAGTAGTCGCCATTGCGTAGCGGATAATCGTCGATTTGGATCGCCCTTAGGCATTCCTAAGACCGAGGATCTTCCTGTTTGGGTCTGCGGATTTGGATATTTCAAACTGGTGGCGCCCTGGTCAAGAGTAAGTAATTGGCCCACTCCCACGCCGACAAGCGAGTCGGAGCACACATGTTGCGCTGGCCGCATCCTTAAGGGTAGGTATCATCTAATTCATTATATCTCGCTAACACATTTAAAAGGGTTTTACGCGCAACACCCTAACCTAATCCTATCTCCTAATCTTGGCTAAACCTTATACAAAAATCAATAATTCGAATGATTACTAATTTGAACAATTGATTATGTATAATTGAAATCAAATCTGATAAATCCCTATGTCAAGTGATAGCTTAAAATGTGGCCAAATTCACTGGATAAGCCTTATACATGTAATAGGAGAGTTCAACTCTAATCTAGTATGTTTGGAAAACATTTTTTCTCTAATGAACAATTACTACCTAATGACTTAAGATATTTTAATTAATATCTAACACGTATTAGTGTCTTTAGTTTTTTGGGGCTTCTCCCTCCGCACACGAGATTTATAAAACGCGATTCGAAGTCTTAAGGGTGTTGCGAAACCGATTTTCGTTCGAATTTAACAAGGATCACACTTAAATCGTCTTTTGTGCGCGTCGGGCCCTCGTCGCAAGTTTTTGGTTACGATCACCTTTAAGAGGGGTGGTATGGAAGTAGCTCATGGAGGGCTTTTAAAAACTCCTTGTTTCTTGGGGCCTTTTGGGGGAGTTTGCTATGTGTTATATGCCAATCCCTGGCAACTCGTCAGATGCTGCTCGGCAGTTTTCCGACAGAGGTTTTGTGTAAGTCAGGGGGGACTTTTTGGGGATTAATGTGTGATTTGTGTATTTAGATCAAACTACTCCCCGAACACAGCTCTCAGTGCAGAGACGGTGCTGGTTTTGTATGGTATACGAATTAGTGATAAATAGCATTTGATTCTTCTTTTGAGATAGCTCCAGTCGCTACAGTGTAACTTCGCTACCTCCCGTGCGCACGTGGCTAACTTATCACTCTTCGAACACTCCCGAATACTTTGGGTTAAGCCTTATTTTCTTTTTTTCTATGCCTTTTCACTACTCACCCGTAGGTCGAGTAGCTAAAGTATGGGGGAGTTAGTAGGCTCGCTAGTTCTCGAAACCGAAATAGCCGTCGACGCGCTTTACTCTCGCCCAATGTTTAACTACGACTACAATGAATGACCAGAGAGGCACATACGTGAATGGGGGGAATCCAAACCAGTAGGCTGACTCAAGTTGAAGGTATCTGAGAATTGTTGGTACTCAGCCGCTTGACAAGGCCTCCTCAAGTGCTTAACTTCTCTTCAGAATTTTTCTCTCCTAAAATTCTTCTGTCCTTTTCCTTCGCTTCGGAGTTTCTTTGGTTCGTCTGTAAGCTTCTTAGAGCCGTGTCTTTTTCGAGACTGTCGAAAATTTCGCTAAGTCCATAATGGCAAAAAATCTCGGAAAATCTCATAAATTCCTCAGAGATGTGGGGCTAGGGGTTAAATGGATGACCTTACACAACCAATCAAAGGCGATAATTTTCGCGCGATTGAAAGGTCGGTTGGGCTATCGACGGTTGAGAATACCGAACCGCCGATTCTAGTACCATGGACCGTTAAACTGCCGCATGCCTTATACAGTCTTATGCGGCTTGCTTTTTTATCCAGTGACGTGCTTAAATGCGATTAAGTCTAAATGACGTTTACCAATAATGAATTTTTCGAATAAATGCGATACGTCATTAGTTATGAGACATCAGAAGCTCTTAAAATAAAAAAAAAATCAGGTTCGTATTAAAAAAAAATTAGATGGTAGTGCCCGAATGCGAAACGTCGGAGATGAAATTTGAAAGTACCATGTAGTAAAGCGAAAAAAATTATACCACTTTCGAATTTAAACTGTGCCTCGAATATCAGAAGGTTTTAGGCGTCTTTCATAAATCATCCTGTATCTCAGACTCTAGCAGGAATTTGATAACGCTGTAAACAGATCTTGACTCGGCATCAAAAAAGGCAACTTTTGTCTCACCTGAATAAGACGCTCTCTAGAGAGAGAAAAATTAATGTGCGTGCTGACCGCAATTTATAACTAAATTTCCGTCAAAACTAAACTAAACCCAATAAAAAAATCATCAAAAAATAATTTCTCCATTAAAAAAATAATATCTCCTAAAATACAATATATAAAAAATTTGAGAAATTACTTTTTAAACAAAAGCCCAATAAGTAAAATAATGCAGAATAATATTTTTCTTAATTTTCACTTGGTCTGTTCTTTAAATTCATGCCTACATTTCGTACCTCGTTAAAACCGATTTCCCAAGGAGAAAATGGAGCAATATCAAGGGCCCCTACAGTCAGCTGAATTTCTTTGATTTCTATTTATTGGAAGATTTCTAATTGTGTTTTCAGCACCATCTATATAATTACAGAACAGAATAAATTCGATTTTTCCATCTTTTTTGTACCCATATAATTACTCTTAACTTTAATGCCCTGATGTTACCTATGGGCTGCAAACTAACGCACATGAGAGTGCGTATGAAAAACAAAAATACACGAGGGCAGATCTGGACAATATGGTATGTAGTCCAGCTTTAACAGCTTATAATAGCGTAGGACCAATTGAACTTAAGCAATGTTTTTACCATAACTCACAATTTACAACATGCATTTAATGATAACAATTCCTGCTTGATTACATAGATGACCAAAAGCTTCCCAGCTGAAGCTCTTATAATTTTATTATACATTCCTTATATCATAGTAAAGTAGTTAGAAGATTGAACAGAGAAAAGACCCGGGAGGAGTTTGAGCTGATTTCATAAATTTGCTGTTTAGGTAGGTTTTGCTAGGAAGACGATAATCTTTATGGGCAGTAAAAAACCCACTATTTCTGAGATGATTTGATCCTGTTAAGTAATCACATGTTTTGTAATACGAATATTAAAAATACGTCTTACTTAAAAAACCGAACCGGCAACAGTGCAATTCTAGTTACCTAAATACCGCCCGCTACTTCGCGTTCGGGGGTGAATCAGTCGGCAACAGCTCTTGAAAGGGTTCAGTGCGTAACTCTGTCGACCGCGTCGTAACCTCACATTTATGGCGGGAACGAAGCCAAACCTGTTCGCATTGTTAAATTAAACACATTGCTCCTAGCGAAACTAATAGCCCTTTAGGAGCAATAAAGTTTTATTTGTTATGTCTTGGTTTCATTCAAGATACAGTCCACAACAGCGTTTCTTGAGGCAATTCTCGTGGTCAGTGCAAGAAAACCGAGCAAGCTGATGCTATGCATCTAGAGCATAACAGACCCGTTTTTTAAAAAGAGCTCCTTGCCACCATTACGTTTCAACTTCACAAGTCTTATTTGTCGAGGGTACTTATAATAAATACCCCATCATAAAACGCAAAAGTAAGAATTAATTAACATGAGTCCAAATTAGAAAAAGGGCTACTGTTTAATGTTGCCAATCAAGGCTATAGCAATTCTTTCCACCATAGCTAGATGGGTATTTTTTTAGTTCTCCCCATATAATCGTAACATTTCAACTTAAAGATACATATTTCGAGCCTAAGTACTTACCCATGGGCAATGGTGATCGAACCTATCCACACAATTATCACAAATGCTACAATGCGACGCCCTAGGCGGCCTGAACAGTTTGCAAGTGAAACAGTATTTCAGCTTGACTGTTTGGCCCTTGACCAGGACTTCTTTTGCCCTGGGTGGGGGTCTGTATGTCGGACTGTTTGCCGAATTTGTAACTTCTGAAAAAAAAAATTAAAGGGCATATTCTTTTTTGGATTTTAATCTTCTTTACTTTAATTTTTTTTTTTAAGAATACTTCTTTGGCTGCATGAGAGTGATTTTTCAAGGCCGCGTCACAACACGCTTTGAAATTTTCATCTCGCAAGAAAGATAAAGTATGAGTTTCCCTTTCTTTGTTTCTCTCTTATGGAATCGGTAAAAGAGTATTCACTTCTATCGCGTGTACTGTGATACACCCGACTTTTTCTATACATATTTTTAAACTTGTTATACTCTATACCATATCATACATGAAATTTACAACTATCAGTATCAAGAGTAGCTCTAATATATCACTTTCAATTTTATTAATATTACTTCTAAATTTATGTTAAAGTTCCATAACTACATGCACAATTATACTGGACTTTCACTAGCTCGGGAGCTGGTAAAATCATTAAAACTCCTACCATATTGTACCAATATATTGGACGATATTTCAATTTAAAATAAGTCTGCATTGCAAACGTGCAACTTCTATTGTCAGTTTTGAACAGGCCACAAATGTACACAAAATAAGTCAATTAAAGCAATAAACGAGGTATATAGATTACAGTACACAAAAGCAATCAAAAGATATTTAATAATAAAAACAAATCTTACCTATTTGTTTCTCAACATATGCAGCCTCTTCTGAAGTGGCCCTTGGAATAATGCCAGGGTCTGACAAACTTGTTTTCAGTAAGGAAGACATGGTGAATAAAAACAAAAATACCCCAATAACAGGTATCGCTATGGTTACATTTTCTGCTAAATATTTACAACTAAAACAAAAATACACCTACACTTAATACTATATAGATTCAATTCACAAGATCTTACAATATATGATAACTTGGCTATGAAAAACTGCATAATTTATTTAATGCATTTACCTTAAAAATGGCCTAAAAATAGACAAGATAAAGAAAAGTGTGACTTTAATGTTATTAACAAATAAAAATTAGCTGAATTAACAATGACCATTATTTAATAATTATTTTTTTTTTGATCAAAACTTACTCAAATACAAAAAAGAGAGTAGATGTTCCTGTAATCAAAACAACTGTTAACAAAAACACTCCAGCATTCGGAGCAGTCATGAATCTGCCGCTGCAGTAGAATTTATTTCTGCCTTGAAATAGTTCCCATTTCCTCGTCACTCGCCCTTGTGCCATGGTCATATTGGTACCTTAAAATGCATATATCAGTTCTTAGCCCCAGAATAACTGGTGTATAAAGCAACTAACTACATGTAATATAAAATTAGTTATCATGCTAATAAGCAAACTGTAGCTTGTTGCTAGTATGATTAGTATATTCATTACATGTTCTTAAATGAACAATATTGCATTATTCATTAATAATCATTTTGCAAGACATTATTGACCTTATGATTCTTCTAATTGGCTTTCAGATATCTTTAGATTCACAGGATACACACATATAATTAAACATACTTCACTGGTCGACCTCAACTCATGGTCTTACATTTAATGTATAATAAATAAATATATAAAAAAACACTTTTGAGAAACTTACTTGGAGCTTGAGTGGGGCATATATCAGTCAGATTAGGAAGTTTCACAGTCATATAATCCTTTACAAACTAAAAAGAACTCAACCGAAATCTAAACCTACAAACTAAAATTGTTTTTACACTTTTAACTCATCATTTTATGTGTAGTTTTTTTCACTACTCGGTCTATTCAGTTCGCACATCGTTTCGAAACACTTATTGCACATTTTGCTTCATAATTTTTATCAATTAGCGAATTAATCTTAAATGAATCACCATCATTCTAATCAAAATAGATTGTTGACCACAAAATACTGATTTGTTGACTTGACTGACAATCCGAATGTTAAAAACATTCCGACATTTTTTTAATCAAGATCCATATATTTGACATTTCCCCTGACGTTTACTCGACCTTGACCCATATGTTCTGTAGCAACAGCAACTTTTCTATATTTATGCTTTCATTATTATCTGAAGCCATGCTATCACGCTTGGCAATGAGGCTGTTGGCTATTTAAAGGTTGAAGAATATGAAATTGCAATTTTTGTTTGGAAGCTAATCCAAATATCAGCTTTATTTAATTCTTAGACGACAGATCAGCACTCACACATGCGTATCAGATATACTAATTTAAATTGGATATATTGATATTACCACATTAACTAGACAGAAACATACATTATGAATACAAACAATACAGTTACTCTGTAATGCCAATGCAAGATTGACAAGTGCCTGTATTCTCAAAGAATTAATTTTATTTTCTAAATCTAAGACACACCCCTCTGATCTTAATTTCCAACAGAGAATATGCCATAGATTAACCAAATCAAACAAATATGTATAATTATGCTAGTTTGTACTTTTGAAGAACAGAACAATATCTGAGATATGACATAGTTGTTGGATTTCCTCATGGGTTTCCTACATCTCATCAATGTACGATTTCAGAACTTGGATTATTTTAGATGAAATACAAATTTAAAATAAGCTAACAAACATTCTTCAACCCTATTGTCAGATCGCTAGGTTCTAAAGCACTTGCGACATCGAAGGTTGCGTCATAGTCTCCTTTCCAGTAGCAACCCTCGAACTGGAAAGGATATGATAACAACATCGTATCAAAAGAGACATGTATCGACAATCGATACATCGGATGGAAAAACATCGATTCTTCATAGTATCAAAAAAAAGAGCCATCGATGTTTAAACGATGTTTTAGCAATATTTATAGTTAGCGATGACAATTATGTATTTATGTTTAGAGGGAATTGTTAAAAGGCTCTGTAATGTAATATTTTTATTTGTAATTTACCTAGGTTTAATAAAACAAAAAAAAACTATATATTTATCTTCAAGCTCTTGGATTAATCCAAAATTAACGGTGTTATTGAAACTGGTTAGAGCGTAATGGATCATACAGCTCACATAACTTAAGACTTAACTTAAACGATAGTTATATATAAGTCTGGCTCATCGGGTCAAAGTCAAACAAAATATAGCTTTAATGTTATAATAACAAGGTAAAGTTGTTGACAAAGCCATTAGAAAAAAGAATTTAAAATCACAAAGAATATAAAGTTCATAAAAGCCTATTAAAATTAAGATTAATAAGGTTAAGCTAAAACTAGATTAAGAGTAAAAAACGAGTTTACAAAGCAACAAAAAAAGAGAAAAAAGCTAGAGGAAAGGAAAAAAAATGCAACGCAAAAGTGCAAATGGAACAGATAGACAAACAAGACAAAACTACATTTAATTTAAAAGCCTATTAAAATTAAAATTAAGATTATGGTTAAGCTAAAACTAGATTAAGAGTATAAAACGAGTTTACAAAGCAACAAAAAAAAGAGAAAAAGCGAGAGAAAAAGAAAAAATGCAACGCAAAAGTGCAAATGGAACAGATAAAGACAAACAAGACAAAACTACATTTAATTAAAAGAGGCCATTATAAAATTATCTGAAACTGTAATATACTTTATTAGCCAAAAACGTTTTTTGTTTGGCTCCTAAACCCTTGATCACATTGCAGTCCTCTTAGCCTTATAGGAAGATGATTAAAAAGTTTTTTTTACCTCCGTATATAATGGAACTTTTAATTTGCTCGGAATGCGAGATAGGCGATCTGAGAGTATAAGTCTGGCGTGTATTGTGAGAACCATTCAAAGACAACACAACTCGCTTTTATATTTCCTAAACATTAGACACACTGTTTCGAAAATAAACAGGCAACACAATGTCGAGATTGCATGTATCAAAAATAAGGGGCGGCAGGAATCACGAACCTTGGCTCCCGATAAATATCGAACTGCGCTTTTTTGCAACACAAACATTGAATTGAAAAGGTAATCAGAACAAGAGCCCCAAAAACAAATGCCATCCATAATCCATATTGAAGGTGGAATTCAATTAGAGCAAAGTATGCAACCCGGGCAATGGAGAAGCCTAAGTTATTCGATATATTGCTCAAGGCATAATAACCTGAAATGTTATTGCACACATTCAAAATGTGGTTCTCCAATTTAAGCGAACGATCAAATGATAAGTCCAGGAATTTGTTAAATATGGGCGCAGCAATAGGTTCATTTTCTAGATAAACGTTCCCCATGACACATTTGAAATTTAAAATATTGGTTATACCTATATTAAAAGGTAATAAATTTGCGTCACACCATTTTTCATTTTTAACATATATTGCACATTTTCATTCAATCTGTCAAGATCCGAATCAATCGTGCCAGAGAACGGTGGTGTCATCTGCGAAAATCGTGAATTTTCCACCTATTGAAAGTTGGGGCAGATCATTAACATAAATCAAGAAAATCAGTGGCCCCAGTACAGAGCCCTGCGGAACTCCGGTGTTGATATTTCAGTTCTTCCGAGCTGGTATTATTTAACCTAACCGTTTGCGCACGCCCTGACAAATACGAATGAAACCACTCCAAGACTGCTCCCCTAAACCCATACATCTCCAGCTTCCACAGCAGTATTCGGTGATCTACGCATTCAAATGCTTTTGATACATCACAGAACACCGTTGCGTCAGCCTCAGCGGCATTCAGTTGGTTGAACAGCTGTTCCAAAAAGTTAGTAATGGCGTCGCTCTTACCCAATGACTCTTGGAAACCAAACCGTGAGTACTGAACACTCAACAATCCATGTCCACTCAAAAACGAAATCATCCTCACCTTGACCAGCCTCTCTACTACTTTAGCCAAAGTAGGCAAAAGTGCTATTGGCCGAACGTTTAATGGACTGTTGTGGTCCCCTTCCTTGAAAACGGGTACCGCAGCTTTTTCGTCAATCTCGACTCTAAGTTCACCTGGAAGGAACGGGCATGTAGCCGCATTAAGAAGGTGAATAATGAAGCGTCTAGTTGGTACGGGCATACTTTTCGAGAAAGCCAGGAATGTGAGAGGTTGGCTCAAGTGGTGGGGCTCGAGTCTAGAATGCAATAATGCAAAGTAATGGGTTCGACGCCCGGCCCTTGCGTTTTTTTTTTTATTGGATTAGTTAGTTTTTTGGCATGCCGTGGGGTACTTTGGGTCAGTTTTTGTTGGACGCGCCCCGCAGAGAGCGAAGCGAGCGGAGGGCATTGTATGTGAAAATGCAAATGTAAACATTAAACAACACATGTAGCGCCATAAACCGGGATCAAGGCTGCTGGTACCGGCGAGACGCTAGAGTTGATGTCTGCCCGGAACCCTAAAGAAAAAATTACGCGAACCTGGTCACAGGTCACAGGCTGCCTCGATCACTGAAATACAACTAGTCTAGCACTAGCGGCGGACCTTCGTCCTTCCATCCGTTCCGTCCTTCCTTACGTTGACTTTCATATCTTCGCGATGTAACCAGCATACCAGCAACCAGTTGTTTGTAAGTCCGCAGATGGTTAGCCTTCACTTCGGCTAGCAGAGTTCAAATCCTGCCGTTTTTTTTTAAGCTTACATTTCTAAACAGTCTTTTTTTATTTTGGGTATTGTAATGAACGCCGATTTACCCTATTCCTTTTACTTACTGCGAATTCATTATCTATAATCGGGTTCGCAGTACCAGTGTGTTGACACCCTATTTTCGTCGTAAAATAATATGCCTATACACTTGGGCAACCACCCAAAGCTAACAAAGGGCCATGCGTGATGTGTGATATTAGAAATTTTTGTCAACAATGTGATGCGCGCGCAGCTCTGAAGCCTTATGATGTGGTAGGAGCAACGTGTTGTCTGAGTTATCGATATTTTAAATCATCGATACATGTCTACATGTCTATCGTCTAATCTAACCTCAACAACAACACAATTCGCATAAATCGCATACCAGCCAAAACACAAATAATATGTTACATATTTTGAAATTCCTAATCTTTATTTTTTAAATATATACTAGGCGTAAACGAAAAAGAATAACCATGCGAGAATTACAATCTATCAATGAGGAATTATTCGGAGAATCAAAATTTTACCACAAACCGGTAAAAGAAATCGAGGTATGTGTTTTTCGTGAAATGAGTATAAACATTGCATGCTTTATTTATTATTCTATTTTAGGAAAAAGGGAAATTGGTCCCAGCCTTTTTAAAGATCAAAGGATTAGTTAAGCAACACATTGACTCTTTTAACTATTTTATTAATGTGGAAATTAAAAAGATTGTTGAAGCTAACAACAAAGTAACATGTGATGCTGATCCTCTGTTTTACATTAAGTAAGTTCATTTAAATCCGTATTTTGCATATTCTATGTGACTTGTTACAATTTATTGTTATTTTACAACTGTTCTCGAATAATATATCTATTCAGTTTTAAATATGCTGATAAGTAAGCTACATAATTACTTTCCCTAGGTATACAAATATACATGTAGGGACTCCTGATGTTGATGAAGGCTTTAATATAAGTAAACCTACGGCGCCACATGATTGTAGGCTAAGAGATATGACTTATTCAGCTCCTATAACTGTTGATATTGAATATACAAGAGGCACACAAAGGGTATCTAAAACAGGACTGCTGATTGGAAGGTAAGACATTAACTTTTTTAATAGGACCTAACAGAAACAAAAACCCAGTCCTTTTTTAGTTGATGTGCCAGACCAATTTTGTCGTTTTTCCTCAGAAACGCACAAATTGAGTGTTTTTACATAATTTTTAGACGTTTTTTATTGACGGAAACCTAACAGTAATCAACTGTCTTGAGGTATAGTGGAGCGATAGGGGTGCTAGCTGGGGTAGAAAAGTGTATAACAATAGAAAATACTTGGTTGGCAAAGACAAATTTTGTTAAAAGCCAAGTCACAGTCCAAAAAAGCTTTATTATCAAAAAATGTAAATCTCATCGATAAAGAGATGCTAACACAAAAGGTTATTAATCCTACTAATAAATAATTAATAAACTCTTAAACTAATTAAAAACATTTTTTTATAATGTAAAAATTTAAAACTTTAAAATGATGTAAACAAAAATCGGGGATAAACTATTTTCTTAACAAACAAACAAATATTTATATATATATAAATAGTACATAGATCCTTGTCAGTAAAAAACAATATTGGATTGAAGAATTAAAATGCATCACTGAAAAACTCGTCAAGTGTAACTTCTTTTTTAAAATATTTTAAATGAAAGCTCTAAATTATTAGGAATGTGGTTACCTATCTTTATATTTTCATAGATTATAGATCTCTTTATTAAAGTTGAGTGGAGAATGGGAGAGGTAAGTTGTGTATTTGCCTTGTTGTATGGGTAATATTGCTAGAATTTAGTTTTTCACGATTTTTAAATTGTTTCTTCTTTAAATAGAGGTTGACAAGAATCTCTACTACTAGCACCACATAAATATCTAATGGCACGTTTTTTAATTAAAAATATTGAATTAAATAGATACTGGCTACACAATCCCCAGAATCAAATTTTATATATCATCCTAGATTCCATAAGGGCATAATAGACATTTTTTCCCATGAACTTTCCCAGTTCACTAACAGTAACTCTGACTGCATAGCAACCAGAAGAAATCTTTTTGCCAAGTGCAACATGTCCTCCAAAATTTAGCTTGCTGTTAACAGTTAAGGCGGCGTCCCATGCATCCGATATGCGATGGTCCGACGATTGGTCAAAGATTTTGGCGCCAATTTTCATCCGAATGTTTTAAAAATTCGTCCGACGTTCTATGAGTTAAAATAATTTTAACTTTTCTCCGATATCGTGCGTTTTTTAACCTCATTTCTCCAATAATTTTTATTATTTCCCTGACTTATTTTTGGTACATTTTTATTTTTCATTATTTTCAATGCAAAATGAACCATCAACTTCAAAGACGATAGAACTACATTTGCAAAGTGAATAATGTGTTGCTTTTATCCCTATTGCTAATTTTAAGCAAGAATAGGCAGGGAAAGCAAAGAAGATTTTGGGTCCGGGATACAGGATATTTTTAAAAACAGGAAAATTCAAGGCACAGCAGGAAATGCGGTTGACCAATCAAAAGAAAAGTAATTTAATTAGTTATATTCGAGGTTATATTAGGATGTCAAGTGTTTTTTAAGTGTGTTATCTATGGTCAAAAGTGACACTTTTCACCTTAGGAGCGTGTTCTGAAATGCCCACCCCGGGGGAAAGGTAATACTTGGGTCTTCCCAAATTCGTTCAGAAACCGAACTAGTAAAACTAATGACGTCATATATTTCGGTACAGAAATGATAATGGGAATAGCCCAAGGTGATCGTAAATGACCCTACTAAATTAGGCGGGTAATAATTGCCTGACATATGCGGAATGCATGTTGGTGAAGAAGTGAAGTTTGTCTTGCCATTAAACTTTGAGAAATAGATGATGAAAATTATAACTTTTGGTGTTTGGCCCTCACCTTTGTATGTCTTTCCTTTGTATTTATGTACGTCTTCCCCAAAAAATGGATGTTAATGTGAATGAGTTTGCCTGTCTCTTAGATGAAAAAGGCAATTCCGTAATGCAAGGTGACCAACTTTATTTACAAAAAAACGACGGTGAGTATGACAAATGTTGAAAGGCGTTCATATATAAATATATACCAAGGTTTATCGGCACATCTCCTTGATGACGTTATTTGGATCACCTTCCCATACCATATATATATATATATATATGGTAT